>OY730184.1:29449215-29504215 GCA_963422495.1 Polyommatus iphigenia | reverse complement strand
AAAATTTTAGCACAACAGGAAGTAAATAAAATTCAAAATTCCCATCAGGTTACTCCCGCTCATTGGTGGAGACAAATAATACATTCAAGCGTGTGGCAGCCCTGATACGCCCACTTGGCGTCAAGCGCTGTGTGTGGTCTGGTAGTCTAAGAGCCGCTGCCGGTAATTCTACGAAAAATAAAACGAATAATATTTTGGTTAAATAAACATAAATATAACTAAAACTAACTTTTTAATTAAAAATAAATATATAGCAAATAACATATAAGAAATAAGTTCAATAAAAAATCAAAAATAATTATAAAACATTGAAGAAAAATATTAAATAAAAATAGAAAAAACAAGGAAAATTAAATTCAGTAAAAAATAATTAATTAAAAATTAGCTACAAATTGTTTAAGAGTATTAAAAAATTAAAAATAAAAACAAAAATAAAAGAATAAATTCAAGAGAGCACCGGCTCTTTAACTATAAGAGATCGTACGGTGATAAGGAATAAACAGAGTTTTTGCTATTCAAAAATCATAGGCGCTTCATTTTCTGCATAATATAATCGAACTAAAAACTAGGACGTTGCTTTTAAAAATTAACAGGCGAAACATTATTTTATAAAATTGAAAGTTGCTTTAAATTAGTAGCACATCTTGACCGGCGAAATTCTTCATCTAACCGTTATAATCAGTACTTTAGACCAGTTCGCTTCCCTATTGGGGCGTCTGTTAGAATAGTGACTTGTATATATATTTTATGTTGTGACGTCTGTTTTTACAGTTTTAATATTTTAAAAAATTATTAATATACAATTATAGTAATTAGTTGACCGGTCGATCCCTATTGGGAAACCGTTTAGATTAAGTTAGCATAGTGACTAGGATACATATACTGTGACGTAAAGTTTTCTCTCTTTTATAACATATTGTTTTATCTATACATATATACTTTTAAATAGACAAATTGATCCCTATTGGACAACACATTATAGTATTAGTTTGACAATAAATAGACAAGTAGCCCACTATTGGGACTACTGAAATAGTAAGGTTGAAAGGACAAGACAACTAAATCTTGAAATAAGAAAGTCCCTTCGAAAAATAAATAGCAACAATATAAGCCGTAATTGAGTATTGCCATTTCAATCTGAAAGTTAAGCTTAACCTAGGACATTATTAAATTATAAATTAAAATTGAAACTTAAGAGCTAATATAGAACTAAATAAATACTGAATAAATAAATAAAGCCTATAAATAAAACAAATTTCTTCTAGTCACTAGTTAAATATATACAAACTTTTTACAACTTTATTTTATTTTTACAATATTTATTATTTAGATTTGACGCGTTCCCCCGTACGTATAAATAAAGCAAGAAAAATGGCCATGGTACATACGCCTAAGGAGGGTGTAAAACCCAAAAAGACAAAGGGCAAACCCTCCCTTGAGGGCATGCAGAGTGACCAACGAAGCAGTCCTATATTATTGCAGAAACGAACCGATTCTGTTGAGGCCCTTCTGGCAGAGGTAAGCGGAACAGTTAAAAACAGTATCTATCTGCTACACCAGACCAGAAATATGAGAGGAGATTTGAGGTCTGGTTTAGCAGATAATCTGGGAAAGCTGGAAAGAAAAATAAGTGACATAGAGCGATTAGTAAGGATAGAATCAATAGGAACAGGGAAAGGAAGTATAAAGGAAACCAAGGAATCGGAAGTACAATGTAAATTAGAGACAAACGAAGTAATAAATAACTGTGATAGTAAAGAATTAATAATGAAAATGTACAACAGGTTAAAATTTGAAATACATGATAGGGCTGATAATATAAAGGAATCTGTAGAAGAGCAGATTACAGTGTTAGCGCATACAGTGATAGCAAATAAAGTAAATAAAGAGGTAGAGCAGGAAACTAGGAAGGATAACTCTAAGGCAGTGGAGAGTTATGCCGCCAAGGTGGCGACGGGGGGGGTAAAAACCTTACCGTCGGAGTCGAGGCCCATAACTGTCCACTCCTTAGCAGTAACGGACAAGGAAAATTATATGACGGGACAAGAGATAGTTGATAGCGTAGGTAAAATAATAGATGCAAGAAAGGAGGGCATAAAAGTAGAAAGAATAAGAAAAGGAAAAGGGAGGAAGGTAATAATAGGCTTTAGGGACAGAAAAGAGAGAGACGAAGTAAGGAAAAAGATAGAGATATGTGCAAGGGATAAGTTCCAAGTGGAAATAGTGAAAAACAAGGACCCCCAGGTTATTCTGTATGGGGTGCTGAAGTCGAACACGGATGACGACATTTGTGACGCAATCCGTGTTCAAAATAAGCACCTCATACAGCATATCCTGGATGGGGACGAGGACAGGATAAGGGTTAAATACCGAAAGCGTGGTAAGGATGCCCATACTGAGCACGTCGTGCTGGAGGTGTCTCCGGAGGTATGGCTGTGCCTCACCAGAGAAGGCCGCGCATACATTGATATGCAGAGGGTGCGGGTCGCTGACCAGTCCCCCCTAATACAGTGCTCGCACTGTTTGGGGTACGGACATGGAAAGCGATTCTGCGCCGACATTGCTGCGGAAATGAGGTGCAGCCATTGCTCCGGAGCTCACCACAAATCACAGTGTGAGGGCTTCGAGGCGGGCACCGAGCCATGTTGCATTAATTGTAAGAAAAATAATTTAAAAGCAACCACGGCGCGTTCAGTGCGGAGTGCCCGATAAGACGAAAATGGGAAGCAATGGCACGTGCGGCGGTATCGTACGATCCTGAAGATGATGCGTTCGTGGAACGTACATGGCTCGACGGACGCACACGCAACGATACTACGATACCGTCGCAGTACAGCTGCTAAAACAAATGTAGAGCCAGTTAATTGTCAAAATTAATTTATTGTATTGCCTGCAGTAAATTGTGAATTTATAGCAGCAATCACCACATTGTAGAAAATTCAAATATGTATAATACAACTATATTATTAAAAAATTATGTATTAGTATAACTATATTAAAAAAAAAAAAAAAAAAAAAAAAAAAAAAAAAAAAAAAAAAAAAAACTATATATATAACCATGATACTTAGCATTTATTTGATGTAGCAAATAAAGCAGAAGTAAAAATGTTATTGTTTGTAATATTGTATATAATTATCATGTATTCTAACATAATATGCCAATAGTATTAATTATATAGTCTAATAGTATTTAATATATCCATAATAGTCAAATAGTATTAAGTTAATTTGTATACAACATAAAGGCTCTACATTTACGTTCCAGAACACATTAGATCAGTAGTTCTACGTTGAATCGGCCACACCGGCTGAATGAGTTAATATATATATATATATATATAATATGTACCGAAATTAAAAAAAAAATTTGTGATGATCCGCTCGAACTAAGACCTATAAGATAAGTAAGAATGTATCATGTAAAACACTGTAATAATAAAATGTAAAAACTGAATGTAAGAATTAACGTTAAAGATTGTAAATGTATAAATATAAGTATGAAATAAAAATATATATAGAAAAATTTAAAATGTAATTGGACAAAGTAAAAAATTGTGATAGAAAATAGAAAGAAAATAGAAAAATATAACTGTTGATAGTCACACGTGAACAAATGTAAAAGAATAATGTCTTATAAAAATATAAAAATGAAAATATATAGATGTAAATAATTATCATATGTACTACTATTTAAAAAAAAACGCACATGTAATAAATAAATAAATGTAGTAATTGTCCCTTATCATGTAAGGGGGAATATTAAAAAAAAAAAAAAAAAAAAAAAAAAAAAAAAAAAAAAAAAAAAAAACCTAACCTAACCTAACCTAACCTAACCTAACCTAACCTAACCTAACCTAACCTAACCTAACCTAACCTAACCTTTTTTTTTTTTTTTTTGCGTCGGGAAATGCATTGACGCATCCCGGGGGAATTGGGGACTCCCCCACGGGTATGTGGGGCTCGCTGCGGTCGTGGAGATGGTAAATTGACCGCAGCCCTACCCACTAAAACCCGACGGTATTCTTCGACTTCCCATGCAGGGTTGCGAGCACGCGCGAGCCTTCGTCCGCGGCCCTGCATTGCTTCGCCTGCGTCTCACGACAGGCCCGTCTTCTTTGGAGCTTTAGGCTCCTGAGGGCCGAACAGAGGCCCCTCCGGGGCTTGTGTAGGCCCATCTCTCCACGGTGTCGCGATGCGCGAAGAATACGCAGCGCATCGCGATCCACTCGGGGACTCGACTCGTTGGGCGACGGCATCCCCATGTCGCCGCCCCGAGCCCCCTGGCTAAGGCGGCAAGTTGTCATCATGGACGACTCGTCGACGCCTCAGCCGTCTTCTTCGGCGGGGGTCGAGCGCCTCCAACTCCCGCACGCGCTCGGCCTCCTCCTTCGCGGCGATAACCTCCTCGCAGAAGGTCTGCACCGCTGTCCATCCTGGTTCGCTTGCCAGCATGGCGCGAACCAACGCTGGCAGAGAAAGGTCATGTCCAATGGCGGCCGTGAGGGCCGCCCGTTGTCCTGTCCAGGCGGGACAGGCAGAGACGGTATGCTCCGCCGTGTCCCGGTCGTCGCCGCAGTGGTGACAGCGCGTGCTCTCCTCTCGGTTCGCGATCTCACACAGGTAACGGCCGAAACAGCCGTGCCCGGTCAACACCTGCGTGAGTCGGAACGAGAGCGCGCCGTACTTTCTTGCCAACCACTCTTTCAGTACTGGGCGAATAGCCTGCACCAAGTCCACGCTCGCTTGTGGCTCCAGGAGTCGCTCCTCCCAGCGCTCGACTGCCACCTCTTCAGCTTGGTCCCTCCACCGACGTACGGCGTCCGGTGAGGGGTTGCATCCCCCCGCGCGGACCGCTGCGCCACGCCAGTAAACATCGGCGAGGGTTTGAGCGTCCAAGTCCCAAGGGACGCTGCCAGCGAGGAGGCACGATGCGTCACGAGAGATAGTACGATATCCTCGGACTGCTCGCGTCGCCATCACTCGCTGCAGCCGTCCCAGGGCCAGCCTGTTCTCTGGCAGCAGACCATCCGCCCAGATCGGCGCCCCGTACATGACCATAGATCGAACTACGCCCATGTAGAGACGCCGACAAGTCAAGCTCGGGCCCCCGAGATTCGGGAGCAACGAGGCCAGGGCTCCCACGGACTTCTTCACCTTCTCTGACAGCCGGCGGAAGTGTTCCTTAAATGACCACCGGCTGTCGAGAACCAGGCCGAGGTAAGTCATCGTGGACGCAACCTGGATCCTCGTCCCGCTCACAATCACCGCGAGGTCCGGCGGAGGCGCATTTCTAGGCCCGTGGAACACCAGGGCCTCCGACTTGTTCAGCGCCACCTTCAGTCCCAACGCCTGGATCCTTCGTACCACCTGCGCGACTGCCGCCGTCGCCAGGATTGTCGCTTCACGGTGTGTTTTGGCGCGGCACACGACCCCCGTGTCGTCTGCATACGCGACGAGCTCCACGCCTGGAAGAGTGGCGCCGCGCAGCACGTGGTCATATCCTATGTCCCACAGTTCCGGACCGAGAGCCGAACCCTGTGGGACGCCGCAGTCCACTTCCAGCTCCTCCCAGCCCTCTTCGGTTGGGTACTGCACCGAGCGCTCCGACAGATAGTTGCCAATTGTTCGGCGAAGATATCTGGGCACTCGGTGGTACCGAAGTCCCTCCTTAATAGTTTCCCAGGGCAGGGTGTTAAATGCGTTGGTTATGTCCAACGAGACTACCAGCACCACCCCACCCCGGGAGATTTCCTCCTCCGAGATTTGCTGTATCCGCGCCACCGCATCCATCGTCGACCGACGAGACCTGAACCCAAACTGAGCATCGCTCAAGTTCGGGCCGGCGCCCTCCAGATGTTGAGTGAGGCGCCTGACGATGACCCTCTCTAGGGTTTTGCAGATCTCGTCGATCAGGACGATCGGGCGGTAGGCTGACGGCTGGTCCTCCGGTCGTCCGTGCTTGCGGAGCAAAACGAGCTTCCCCGACTTCCACCGGCGTGGGATACGCCCCTGCACCAGGCACTTGGTGAAGAGCTCCAGTACATGCTCCTCCATGTGCGGCATTGCCAGCACCCAGACGCGACCGGAAACCCCATCTAATCCGGGAGCCTTGTTTTTAAGGCTCATTTTATGAACCGCGGCCGCCAGCTCTCCGGCCGTCACGGGCGGTATATCCTCCTCATCGTCCGACTCCGCATTAGGTGGTCGCATTGATGGCGGCGACCACTCGGCCCCAGATGGAAATAGGGCCGAGAGCACGGAGCGACGAAGGTCTGGCTCCATATGCTGGGTCAGCGGTGGGGCAGCTGGGCGAAGCTTTTGCCTCACCCATTTATACGGCTTGCCCCACGGGTCCTGTTCCAGGGTGTTGAGGAACTCTTCCCAGGCCTCCTTCTTTGCCGCTTTAACGGCTTCGCGCATAGTGTGCCGCGCCTGCCGGTAGCCGTCGTAAATGGCCTCCTCTTCGACCTCTTCCCTGTTCCGCCGCCTGCGGTATCTCAGGTATCGGCGTCGGGCCGCAACACAGTCCTCGCGGAGTCGTCTGAGCTCTGGGCGCCACCAATAAGTCTGGCGTCTGGGCACGACGGATCTAACTCGGGGCATAGAGGCGTCGCAAATATTGCGAGCCGCCTCATTTAGCCATTCCGCACACTCCTCGACGTCGTCCGACGGAAGAGGCGCCCACGACGCGACAATTGCCGCCTCCTCGAGAAGGTCTCGATCCAGACCTCTCAGGGACCACCTTGGGCCGCCACCGGATGGAGTTCGGCGACCAGTATCCGACGAAGGAGATAAGTCGAAACTTATATAAAGGTGGTCCGAGAGGGTCTCGACCTCTTCGAGGACCCTCCAGCCGCTCATTCGGCGAGCAATTGATGGGCTGACTAAGGTCAGATCCACAATTGACTCACCTTGCCGCCGGACGCAAGTGCTAGCGGCACCTCTGTTTGCCACGACCAGGCCCGTGGCTGTGAGCCAGTCTGCCATAACTCTGCCTCTCGCGTCCGTCGCCGGGGAGCCCCAACGCGTGGATTTGGCGTTAAAGTCTCCGGCGACGACAACGGGATTGGCTGCTCCATTCACGACGGGCGTTAGTCGGAGGAGGAAAGCCTCAAAGTCGGCGATGGGTCGATTTGGGGAAAAGTAGACCCCCACAACAGTGAGAGTCCCCAGATCCGCAGCGACAAAGCCGTGGCCCCTCGCCGTCCTCCTGGAAGATGGAGGGACAGTTTTCGGACCAAATACTACCGCCACCGTCGAGTCCGCGTCGCCCAGCCAGTCGCCCCTTGCGAGAATCCGGTATGGCTCAGCGATTATCCCGATATCGACGGACCTCTTCAGCATTTCTTGAACCCACAGATCTTGCGCCTGAGCGCTGTGGTTCAAGTTGCCCTGCAAGAACCTTTGGGGAGCCGTTATTGGGCGTCCATGGGGGCCGCTCCCGCACCAGAGGCCGCCGTAGATGATGTGGCAGCCTTGGGCGCTTGGCTCTTATTGGAGCCCTTTCCCTTCTTCGGCGGTATCTTGCAGGGTTTGCTCCCTACGACGTGGTCCGCCTTTCTACCGTTCGCCGCGCAAACCGCGCAGTGAGGTGGGCTGCCGCAATCCTTGACGGCATGGCCGGACTGGCCACACCGGAAACAGAGGTCTCCGCGATCGACTTCCGAGGGGCACTTCGCTCTGGTATGTCCCGCCTCGTGACATCTATAGCACCGCATGGTGCGCGCCGACAGGAGTGTCACGCGCACCACGGTCCAACCGACGTAGAGCTTGGCACCCGGCGCTGTCAAGTACTTTGCGGCCTCGACCGGGCACTTCACCCAGGCCGAGCCGCGTCCACTCCGATCGACCCGGATCTCTCCGACTCGGACCTCTTCAGCCGCGCAGCAACCACATCTTGCGACGGCCGCGGCGATCTCTGTCGCAGTGGCGGAGTCGTCCATGCCGGTTATGCGTAACTCGGCGCACTTCTGTGGCCTAGACACGCGGACGTCCTCCTCACCGAGTACCTTCTTTAGTTTGCCCGCGAGGGCGTCGGCCTTCTCTTTGCAGGCCGTTCCCGAGATCTCGTACATACGGGCCCCGGTCACGGCCTGTTTAAATTTCACCGCCGGGATCTCGAGGGTGGTGATGTCGACGTGCTGCTTGGCTTTGTCCATTATGGACTTGTACGTCACACCCCTCTTCTCCGCGTCCGGCAGTAGTGTCACAACTACTGCAGCTGTCTTCGGAGCACAGAGGCCACCTCTCTTTTTCCTCTTCCTCTTTTTCCGCCCATTCTTGGGCTCCTCCTTCTTTCCTTCTGCCCTTCCTTGCTTCTTTCCTCCTCTTTTGACCACTTCCGACCATTGTTCGGCCGGATTTGGTCCCTTCGCAGCCGTAGATGGGGCAGCGTCGCGCCTAGCGGCTGCCGCTTCTACGGCTGCGGCCGACTTTTTAACTCTCTTTTTCTTTTGTTTCAGAGCCGGCCCGGGATTGAGCGGAGGCGACAGAGTCGACACCGCAGGCTCCGGCTCAGGAGTCCTCTCTTTTGCCTTCGACGTTGATGGTGTTTCATCTCGGGCTTCGTCGCGTATTCTGTCCGCGGCTAGAGGAGGCCTCCGGCGTGGCTCCGGAAGGAGACGGGCCTCGAGACCCTCTATTCGCGCGTCTAGCCGGGCACTGGTCACTGAGACCGCCTCGCGCACCGCTCGCTGTAACAGCTCTTCCACATCCAGCTCCCTGGAAATGGGAGCGGGCTGTGGTTGGGCACCAGCTAGCTTGCGCTTGACGGCCTCCAGTTCCACCTTCATATCTGCGAGTTCCTTAGAGAGGCGCGCGTTCGCCGCCTCCAAGGCTTTCTTCTCGTCCGACGCCGTTCTGTCCAATATGACCGAGAAAATATCACTCAGAGACTTGGTCGCCCTTTTGAGCGCCGCAACAGAAGTCCCTTTCAGGTTCCTGGACTTCCGGGCCACATCATCAATGGTCCCAAGACTTTTCGCGATCTCGGCGCCCAAAGAGGCTGCCGTGACCTCTCTGTCCTCCAAAGCAACCACATCCGAGCCGCTGGAGTTCCCCGACGTTCGGGGAATCCGTATTTTCGGCACTCTCATTCCGGCCTCTACTATTAGTCGTTCGGCCTCTAACTCCATGGACCTCTCCAACTCGTCATTGTAGTCCTTTTGGGCTTTGGCTAAGCCGACGTATTTTCCAGTCGTGGGAGGTCTCCCTCTACCACGTTTCGAGGAGGGCCTCTGAGCCGCTCCTCTATCCTTTTCAGGACTGTCTTCCAGCTCGCTTCCGCGCCTTTTGCGCCGGTAGGTGGCCCTGGTCTTCTCCTTCTCAATGTCCGTATCCTGGTTTCGGGAGACAGTGGACTCATCACCGCTATCCTCGTTCCCACTTCCTCCTCTCCGGAAAAACTTCGAGTTCGAGCGGGTGGAGACAGGTGTACCGGCCCGTGAACCCCCACTCGCCGTTGTCAAAGCCAAATCGGACACGGGCGTCGTCACCCGAGATCCGCTTTTCAAATCCGGTATTCGCACAAGCTCCACGACCGGTGATCGGGTCGTGTGCCTGGAGTCATCGTCCGACGTTATTACCGCCGGCGCGGTTAGGGGCGCCGGTTTCGAACATTCGCGCTTCGAGCGGGTGGAGACAGGTGAACCCGCTCGCGAACCTTCACTCGCCGTCGTCATAACAGCCAAATCAGATTGCCTCTCATCGTCCAGTGATACATTGCCAAAGTCGTCGTTCGTCTCTCTCCTCCTCTCCTCCATTGCAGCGGTGGCGCCCCCCGTATACGTGGGCCAGACCCCCTCCTCTGAGGGGGTGCGGGATTCTCCAACTGAGTTGGTACCCGCCCGGGGAATATTTTTGTCGTTGCAACCTTCCATAATTCGATCTTTGAAGGGAGATTCTGCCCTAGTGCCCTTGCGACGTAAGCCACCTGCTCGCCATGCATCCCAAGGCCGGGCACCACAAACCGGGGATTAGGGACCCACGGGTCCATCCGTCGCACAAACACACACACATATACACACGGAAGCATACGCTGATGTAAAGAAGAGTTAACTAAAATAAGAAAGATAGAGTAGAGAAGGTGGTGAAAAGATAGACAAAATAATACAAAAACAAGCAAAAACAAGAGTATACTACGAAAAGATAGAAAGATAGGAAAGACCGGTGATCAGCCATCCTGAGTGCCTCGCTCCGTGTAAAGGGCGGGGCGGCGCACCCAGGCGCCCAGGGACACCAACGAGGAGGAACCGGTATCGCCCCCAACCTAACCTAACCTAACCTAACCTAACCTAACCTAACCTAACCTAACCTAACCTAACCTAACCTAGGGTAGTGTTAGCTTGGTTCTTATAATAGTCTTAGGCATTATTTGACTTTTATTACTGACATAATTTATTTAAATTGATATCGTATGTAACTTTATATTCTTAAATTGTTATTGACATTGACGATTATCTATTGATAATCGATTAGTTAATTAAGACCAACTGCACTATTTTGGTGTAGCTGATAGAACTGGATTTGTTTAGCGCTTAGGGACCACTATACACACTTCAATATATTTATCGTAGTTAGTTTAGGTCAGTTAACCCCCTATTGGGGAGGCTGTTAGTTGTAGGAATTATTATTATTATTCTTTTTATTGACATTTTATTTATTGACATTTGACATTTATTTTATTTAATTGGTATTTTTATATTGTTTTAAATATTATTATTATTGTCATTTTATTGACATAATTAATAGTTTTTAATTTAATTTTATTTACAATCGTATTTTATTGCATTTTAATTGACATTTTAAATTGACGAGTCCCCCTATCATATAAAATGATACGCACCCCCCGAAAGAGTGACACATTCGATATTTCTCCGCCACGTAAGAACAAGGCAAAAAAGGCCAAAGCACTCTCGCAACCCTTAGAAATTCCTGAGGTAATGCAGAGTATAGATAAAGATCAGATCGAGGCCTTAAGCCTACAAGCCGTATCCCCCGACCATAATATACCGGACACCGATCCACCAGCACCCAAACCCAAAGCCAAAACACCAACCAAAATAGAGAAGCCGCAAAGTTCGTCAAATCAAGAGAGATCCAAGACGGCAGAAGGAAAAGCCTGTCTGATGAAAGCAAAATACTGCATAAACAACTCAAAAAACTTTAAAACTGAGTTAAAACAAGGAGCTCTAGCAGCGACGGAAAGGCTTTTCGAAATCATAAAAGAACTGGAGATGGAACTCACCAGAGCGAAGGCAGGAACCAGCGGAGAGCTGGGAAGGGACCCTTTACATCCCTCTCAGCTACCCGTAGACACGACGTATGTAGTAGACGACGCACTGGTGAGTGACCTGAAACAGAAAAACACACTATTAGATAATGGAATAAAAGAGATGATGAAGAAAATGGAGGAGATGAAGGGAAGCATAGAGGAAAATAGGGTAAAAATGGACAAGCTGAGCACACTCTTGGAGAACAACACAACTGTTGCTAAACCAGCGAGTTATGCGTCCGTTGTCTCGAGGGGGATCGCTGAGCGAGCTCCCGAGACAAGGGCTCTGCATTCAGTTGTGGTGTCCTCCAAAGATACTCAGGACTCGGGAGATGAGGTAATGGAAAAAATCCGGAAGACCGTAGATGCAAAGGATGGGTGGGTGAAGGTGGAAAGAACCAGAAAAGTTAAAAATAGAAGGGTAGTCGTCGGCTGCGAAAGCGAGGAGGAAAGAAACAAGGTTAAGCAAAGATTGAGCAAGAATGAGGGATTGGTTGTGGAAGACGTAAAGAACAAAAACCCCCTTCTGGCCTTCAGAGATGTGATGAAGTACGATATAGCCGACTTCGTCACCGCGTTCGCTAATCAGAACGCAGACATCTTTGAAGGCCTGAAGGGGGAGGAAAAACAGGTAGAAGTAGTGTTTGGGATGAAAGCGAGGAACCCCCATCAACACCACCTAGTAGTTAGAGTTAGCCCACAAGTGTGGAAGAGATGCACGAATGTAGGATACGCCCACATAGGGCTAGGCAGAGTGAGAGTGGAGGACCATAGTCCGTTGGTACAGTGCTTCCGCTGCCTTGGCTACGGGCACACGAAGAGGGTGTGTAGTGAGGAGACGGAACGATGCAGTCACTGCGCCGGTCCTCATTTGAGGACCGCTTGCGACAAGTGGCTGCGGAGAGAAGAGCCTCAGTGCATCAACTGCACGAAGGCCAAGAGAGGTAGCGTGGAGCACGGTGCCCTTGATAGAGAGTGCGCAGAGAGGAAGAGGTGGGACGCTCTAGCTAGATCGGCGGTATCGTATTGTTAAGGTTGTTCCTGGTGAGTACTTCCAGTACCGAATATTGCAGGCCAACCTTCAGCGGAGCCAAATCGCCACAAGGGAGTTATTACTCGAGGCCACCAAGCGTAAGGCTGGTGTAGCGCTGCTGCAGGAGCCCTACATAGGTGGGGCGCGGAGTGTGAGGACATACAACGGAGTGAGGGTCTACCAGAGCGATGGGGAAGGGGGCGGTGTGGTCAAGGCGTGTGTTGTGGTATTCGACGACACACTGGATGTCGAACTACACACACGCCTCAGTAACAACAACATAGTTGTGGCCACCCTCCGAACCAAAGCCTGGGAGATGGTTGTTGTGTCCTTCTACTTCGAGCCCGATAAGCCTGTGGGGCCCTACCTGGACCATCTTTTGCGGATAGAAAGGGAGCTGGGATCCGATAAGATGGTCTTGGGAGGAGACGCGAACGCTAAAAGCCCGTGGTGGGGTGGCGATACGGAAGACCCGCGAGGAAGGGAAGTGTCTGCTGTACTGGAAGCAATGAGTCTACATATACTCAACGCCGGAGACACCCCAACTTTCGATACCGTCAGAGGGGGTAAAAGGTACTCCAGCTACGTGGATGTGACAGCGTGCTCCGACGATCTGCTGGACCGAGTGGGCGACTGGAGGGTGGAGGAAAGTCTGACGAGCTCGGACCACAACGGCATTTCATTCGGCATCAGACAACAGAAATCCACAGGCACGAACATCATACGTACCACACGCATATTTAACACACAGAAGGCAAACTGGACTCAGTTTCGTGAGAAACTGACCCAGCTGATGTCAGACAGACAATTTACTCTACAAGCGATGGACTCAATACACAGCACACAACAAATAGACGAAGCAATAGACAGATACACGGAAGTCATAACACAGACATGCAGAGACACCATGCCGACCAAAAAACACACACAGAAATACACCTTGTCGTGGTGGAATGATGAGCTCGCGCAGATGAAGAAGGAGGTCGCCACGAGGAAACGCAGGATCCGAACCGCAGCGCCTGATCGCAGAAACCGCGTGGTTGGGTTGTACCTGGAAGCGAAAGAGAGGTATGAGAATGCAGTGAAAGAGGCTCAAGTAGCGGAACCAAGTCAACCCGGAATGGTTCCTTGCCCTGCTGAATAAGTGCCTCACTGTCGGCTACTTTCCCGAAAAGTGGAAGCAGGCGACAGTGGTGGTGCTGAGAAAGCCGGGCAAGGAATCATACCGGGTACCGAAAGCCTATCGACCGATCGGCCTCCTTCCTGTTCTCGGCAAAATCTTCGAAAAGATGCTGGTCGCCCGACTTAGGTTCTACCTGTTGCCCAAAATAAGCCCCAACCAGTATGGCTTCATGCCCCAAAAGAGCACCGAAGACGCCCTCTATAGGTTGGTGAACCACATCAGAAAGCTGAGGGAGGAGAAGAAAATTTCTGTTGTGGTATCACTGGACATAGAGGGGGCCTTCGATAGTGCTTGGTGGCCAGCCATAAAGGTTCGGTTGGCTGAAGTTGGGTGTCCGGGGAACCTGAGGCGGGTGTTCAGTAGCTACTTGAGCGGCAGAAGAGTGAATGTTAGATATGCTGGAGTGGAAGTTGGCAGGGGGACCGACAAGGGGTGCGTGCAGGGGTCCATCGGTGGACCGATCCTGTGGGACCTCTTGTTGGACCCCTTGCTAGCTTTGCTGGAAGAGATGGAGGTTTTTAACCAGGCTTTCGCAGACGACATTGTGCTGGTATTTGAGGGGGAAACGGCCTTAGAGATCGCTACGAAGGCAAATAAGGTGCTAGACGAGATAAGAAAGTGGGGAGTAGCAAACAAGCTGAAATTTGCCCCCCACAAGACATGTGCACTACTATCCACTCGGAGATTGAAGTATGACGTGCCGCGACTAATCATGGGGGGTGTCGACCTTAAGTTTTATGACGAAATAAAAATACTAGGCCTAACCATAGACAGCAGCCTAACGTTCAACTCACACGTGAGTAACGTCTGCCAAAAGGCAATTACGCGTTATAAGCAGCTGGCTAAAGCTGCTAGAGTAGGATGGGGGCTTAACCCCCAGATAGTTAAAATTATATATACCGCGGTAGTGGAACCGACTGTCTTGTATGCATCAGCAGCGTGGGCACCCACCGTGGAAAAGATGGGGGTCCAAAAAAGGCTTAACTCCGTCCAACGGGGTTTTGCCCAGAAGATCTGCAGAGCATATCGAACCGTCTCCCTGAACTCTGTAATGCTGTTGGCTGGGATACTCCCTCTTGACCTCAGAATACTCGAAGCATCGAGACTTTATGAGGCCAAGAAGGGAGTACCACACCCGGTGCTAAGAGACAGGGAGGTGGAGCGAATGGCTCCTGCGATTGAGGACCCACATCCGGCAGAGCAGGTAGAGCTGAGGTTCGGGTTGGTAGACGAGGACTCATATGCTGACGTGGTTAACAGCCACGTCCATAGGATCTATACGGACGGCAGTAAGATTGAGGGTCGAGTCGGAGCCGCACTCTCCGTATGGAAGGGTGAGGCCGAGACGAAGGCCGTCAAGCTTGCGTTGCCGCCGTATTGCACCGTCTACCAAGCCGAACTTCTAGCGCTCCAAAGAGCTGTAACTGAAGCCTGCAAGAGTGGAATGGCAAAGGTCGGTATCCTTAGCGATTCTAGATCGGCACTCCAGGCAGTCACTCTTAGTTCCCCTCATCCCCTGGCGGTGCAAACAAGGGCGGCCCTCCGAAAAGCTGCATTGCAGAGGCGGGAGGTCTCCTTGTTTTGGATTAAGGCGCACGCAGGGTTGAGAGGGAATGAGAGAGTCGACGAGTTAGCCAAGGAAGCCGCTCTGGGCTCGAAAAGGAAACCCGACTACGATCTGTGTCCTGTTTCATTCGTCAAGCGTATCTTAAGAGAGGATACGGTTGAGGAATGGGACAGGAGATACGAAGTGGGAGGGACGGCCGGAGTCACGAAGCTCTTTTTCCCAAGCGCTGCTGCTGCATATAAGATAGTTAAGAAGATAAACATAACACACCACACCACACAGATCCTGACTGGACACGGTGGGTTCGCCTTCTACTTGCATAGATTCAAGTTGAAGGAGGACCCGTCGTGCCTGTGTCAGCCAGGAGTTGAGGAGACGGTTCCTCACCTGTTATTCGAGTGCCCCATTTTTGCTAGCAATAGATACGATATTGAGCAAAAATTGGGCACATCGGTGACGGGTGAGAATCTGCCTACCATCCTGGGGGGCAAGAAGAGGGATATTTTCCTCTCTTTCTGTAAGAGGATTGTGGATGCAGTTAATAAGAGACACTGTGATAAACTAAACTGTGATAATTAATGTTAGGTTCCTTAGCTGTAGGTTTTATTGTGACACTAGGTTAGTTGAACGTTGTGCCGTACTATTTTAAACTTGACATATTTTTATTGTATTTTTATATATTTTGACATTTTAACTTGGAATTTTAATCTGGAAATTATGATATTGAATACTGTCGAATGTTATTATTTGGAATATTAATTTTGAGAATATAAAAATGAAAAATATAAATTGTAAATCTATCTTGTTGCTGATATTATGATAAGAAAATAAAGACAAAGAAATTATTTGTACTGATTAAAATGTAAAATAATATTATATAGTTCATAAATCTGACGAAATGATTGTATCATAGAAATTGTAAAACCGAAATAAACCCGGAAATGTACTTAGCAATAAGAAATGATGTAACATAAGAAAAAGAAAAAAGTAATGAAATAAAAGAGAAAAGAATTAATAAAGATCAAAAGAAATGAAAATGAAAACAAACATACCTAATCATGTTAGGGGGAGGAAAAAAAAAAAAAAAAAAAAAAAAAAAAAAAAAAAAAAAAAAAACCTAACCTAACCTAACCTAACCTAACCTAACCTAACCTAACCTAACCTAACCAGTTCCGCTCCGACCGTGGCCCGAGCAACACGTAGAATCGCGCGCTCCGCATTTTAAAAATCAGTAACGCGGCTTTAAGTGTCAAAGTGCAGTGTGCTATACGTCATTCGACGCGTCTTGACGAGAGGAGTGTGACAGTGAAAACCGTGTGGAAATCCGACGTCACCAGCCCAAGATATTGACAAAAAACCAGAATTTCCACCGGTTTTTGACCTATCGAAGCGTGCGGCGCGCGATTTGTCGCGGCGAACCCCCCTTTTTCTCACTTCAAACGACGTGCAAGACCCCGGAGCAGCTCCTCCCAAAAAACCAGATTTTTCTGGTGGTTGGTTGAGGAGCCGCAGGCCAAAAACCGAGAGGGGACCCAGAGGTGCGTGCGCGGGGAAGTGCGGGGGAGGAAAGCGACTGCCACCAATCGAAGCGGAACTACTGGGGCTACACAGAACCGTTTTTCTTTTTTAAATCGGGTACATAGTTCCTGAGAAAAACGGTTCTGAAAAAGTGTCAAATTTTTGGACGTCAAAATCTCGCAATTTAAAGCGACGACCTAGGTCTTTTACATTTCTGTGGCCTAAAGTGATATAAATACCTACCGTTTGTGAAATCGTGCGGTGATCCGGTGAGCGGTTTAGCCAGAAAACCGGAAAAACTAAAAAATCTAGATCGCGACCTAGGCGGTCTAGATTTGCAGGCGACCAGCGGACCGACCCTAGGATCCCTCACCGGCAACCGGAGGTTCCAGACACCGAGCTAAGTGGCGTTTTTTAGACCTTAAATATCCTAAAAATAAGCAAGAATTTTAACTCTAATTTTGACTGACTTCCAGTGAATTTAGGAAGCCGAAACTTTGTGAATATATAGCTTTACTAGTGAATAATAATAATATCTTAGCCTCGTTAGTCGTAATTTAGTAATTTTAGTATTATTTAGGATTTAAGTGACCAGTGAAACTCCATAGTGAAAAAACGCGGAGGCAGTGCCACGCCCCCAACTAAGGAATTTCACTGATAGCAGCCCTAATTTTATATCCCTAGCATTAGAACACATTCAAAAACATAGTTTAGACGGCATAGTATATGTGTGTCAAATTCTATTTAAATTGGTCCAGTAGTTTAGCAATAATTAGCTTTTTACGTAATATTTCAGTGACGTCAAAAACGAAACTAGGTCAAGAGAATTAGGGCTGCGCATGACGAAGTTTTCGCCGGTCAAGTATTATTTGTGCGGTCTATTTGTTAAACTGTGTCAAAAAATTTACCCAAATTAACATACATCTATAGTAAACATATTCTAGGATATATAAGAATTAATAATCAGGAATAGGATACAATTAGTAAATTACCAAAATTCGGTTAAATATATATTAAAAAACAGCTAAACAATACTTAAAATTAAAACCATATACATTAATTATATAAATAACGTAGAAACAATCCAAATTTAACTTTACCATTTTAAATAATACAAAATAAATAGTTTATTTTTCAAAATTCCCATCAGGTTCATTCCGTTCATTTGTTAAGACACATCCAAGAATCGATAACCCTATTTTACAGACAAGACAAACAACTAGCATTCAGATAAGGGACTCCGCCCATAAAGCAATGGCCGCCGTCGCATAGTCCGAGGGATGACGAGGAACTTTGTTCTTTTAAAAAAGTAAATAATTTAAATACATTAATCAAATAGTAAAAATATTAAAAAAAAAAAACTAACTTTTTAATTTGAATTTAATATTAAATAAATAAAAATAGCATTAAAATAAAATTAAAATAACTTTAAATAAAAAATACGCCAAGTTTAGTACCCAAAACCTAAGAAATTAAAATATTAAATTAATTAAAACATTAAGTATAAATGATATAATATATTCCTTATAATATAAATTAACTTTTAAATAAACATTTAACAAATAAATAATATTAAATAATAACCCTCAACACCCGGACTACATTCCGTAGATCACAACCGATAACGCAGCGATAACGCCATAAGTGCGAGCGGGACAAGTAGTGTTTACGCGCGAGTACCCGTCTCGCTCACTGCCCCGCCCACCGACGCGCTCAGGGCTGCGGATCAAAACTTTGTGCTAACCCTATTAAACAATTAAAATAATTTAAAATCTTAATAAACTAATAAAATACATAAAATAATAAAAACATCAGGCCTAAACAACTTAAAAGATAGTAAATTAATAGTAAATAATAATAATAAGCAGTAACTAGATACACAAAACTTTTTGCGGTGTAAAACCATAAAGAATAGGTAAAACAGTAAACTAGCTAAAGCAGTAATTGAATAAAACAATAGCATTAATTAAATTAAAATTAAATTATAGCATAAAATAGTTAAATATATATTGAAAATAAAACTTCAAAAAACATAATTAAACTCACATATTACAATAACATATTAAAAGATATAGAAATAGAACATTAATAAAAATATTATTTTAATTACAGTATAACGGGAAGTTAATAAAATTCAAAACTCCCATCAGGATACTCCCGCTCATTGGCTGAGACAAAAAACACATTCTAGCGTGCGACAGCCCTGATACGCCCACTTGGCGTCAAAGCGCTGTGGGTGGTCTGGTAGTCCAAGAGCCGTCGCTCGGTAGATCTTGTAAAATAAAACGGATAGTATAATTAGTGAAATACATACAAAATAACTTTAATAATAATAAAATCTAGGCAAATTATTTATTTTAAAAATATTCAAATTAAAACATATTGAAGTAAAACCAATCGACAAATAAAAACATTAAAAAAAAGGACATTAGTATAAAATATAAGTAACCTGAGATACCACTGGATCTTGAACTATAAAGATCTAAGCTGATAAGAAACGACTGCGATTTTGCTATTTTAAAATTACAGGTACTGCAATATTGTTAAACTTGTAGGATTTAAAAAGGGCATTGCTATTTAAAATTAGTACTCGTAGCGTATCTTGACCGGCGAAAGCCTTCGCCTAACCGTGATAATCGGTACTTAAGACCAGTTCGCTTCCCTATTGGGGCGTCTGTTAGAATAGTGACTTGTATATATAATTTATGTTGTGACGTCTGTTTTTACAGTTTTAATTTACAATTTTGATATATACATATTCACTAGTAAATTGACCGGTTGTTCCCTATTGGGACAACCGGTTAGAATAGGTTTTTAGTGTAATTAGGGTAGTGTTTTAAGCCAGATATTATTAAAAATAACTTATTATTATATTATAATTGACAAAAATTTGACCTAGGTATATTGGTTTTTATTATAGTTTTAGGTATTATTTGACTTTTATTACTGACATAATTTATTTAAATTGATATTGTATTGTAATTTTATATTCTAAAATAGTTATTGACAGTGATTAGGTACTTATTGATAATCAACTATTTAACTTAGACCAACTGCACTATTTTTGGTGTAGTTGATAGAACTGGCTTTGTTTAGTGCTTAGGGACCACTAGACACACTTCAATATATTTGTCGTAGTTAGTTTAGGTCAGTTAACCCCCTATTGGGGAGGCTGTTAGTTGTAGGAATTATTCTATTTTATTTTGACATTTTATTCATAATTTTACAAATATATACAATTTTAAAACTTGACGCGTTCCCCCTTACTAAATTAAAATGGCAACGGTGCGTACACCGGGTGGCCAAGCAGTGCCCCAAGCCCAAAAACCAGCAAATAGACCTTCGCTTAACAGCCCGCAACACAGCCCGGCTTCAAAAACCTTCAGTATTGATAGTAACGATGACTCGGATGATATTAGTTCTATATTAATGGACACGATAAGACTGACGAAGCACTCTACAAGCCTGCTAAACCAGACTAGGAACATGAAGGGGGAGTTAAAGTCTGGTTTAGCAGAAAACTTGAAGAGTATACAGAATAGGATAGGAAAAGCCCTCGAATCTAATAAAAAGAGAGGAAAAGTGACGAAAGAAGAAGAAAAAATGACGAAGGACTTAGGAGTTCAGTGTGATAGGGAAGTCAAGAGTAGAAGCTGTGACTGTGAATGCAGGGCGCTTATCCAAGAAATGTACGATAAGCTTAAAAGTAACCTACAGTGCTTGGGAACCAAGCTGAGGGATGAAATAAGATCTCAGCTTGACTCCCAAACAGTTAGGGTAGAGGAAGTAGGAATGGCTAGGGCTAACTTAATAATTGAGAAAACGAAAAACAACTTAAAAGGTGCTATGGAGGAGTGGGAGGCCAGGGCCCCGGCCGAGCCGCGAACCGCTACGTATGCGGAGGTGGCGCGCTGCGGGAGTCAATCCCCGCAGCCCGCCGCCCCCGCACCGGCAGCCGGTAAGCGACAGCCAAAGCCCAAGACCCTCCACTCCCTTGTAGTTACCGACAAGGAGAATTTCATGTCGACGACCGACATTGTTTCGGAAGTAGGGAAGATAATAGAGCCCACCAAGGAAGGTATTAAAATAGATAGGATAAGAAGAGCGAAGGGTCGTAAAGTTATAATAGGTTTTAGCGATAAAAAAGAAAGAGACAGAATAAAGGAGAAGATAGAGAGTAGTGAGAGCAATTTCAACGTAGAGACTATAGCTAATAAAAACCCGCAGGTGGTGCTGTATGGGGTGCTTAAGTCGACAACGGATGATGAGATATTTTATGCCATCAGAAACCAAAATAAGCACCTCCAACCACTGCCACCTCCGGGAGTTATGTATAACCTAGAAGTAAAGTATAGGCGAAGGGGAAGAGACCAAGAGACTGACCATGTAGTGTGTACGTTGTCCCCTCAGCTGTGGCAAACATTTACAGCAGCCGGATATGTTTATATAGGTATGCAGCGAGTGCGTGTCGCCGACCAGTCCCCCCTCATACAGTGCTCGCGCTGTTTAGGGTACGGACATGGGAGGCGACATTGCAATAGCGAATCCGAATCCGAGAAGTGTAGCCACTGCGGAGGGGACCATCGTAAGTTTGAGTGTGATAAATTGGAGGAAAAACCGCACTGTATTAACTGTGAAAAGGATGGCTGTAAAGACACCAAGCACGATGCGTTCAGCGCGGAGTGTCCGGTGCGAATGAGGTGGGATGCAATAGCACGGGCAACAGTTGCGTACGATCCAGATGACCAATAGCATTGACAATCCATAATTCATCACATAATAATAATATAATATAAATAATTTAAAATAAGTATGTATCATAAATAAGTATAGAATATATATATTATGTCAGGAATGCAACTTGGAAACCCCTTAAACTGAGTTTAAGGGATCCAAAAACGCAGTGTATAATTTATTATATTGTAATAATGATATATATAACTATGTATGAAAAAAAAAAAAAAAAAAAAAAAAAAAAAACTTGTCATATATATGGTTATACTAAAAAAAAAAAAAAAAAAAAAAAATAACAGAGCATATATGGACTAAGTATAAAAATATAATTAAAAATAGAAAATGTATAACATGTTGTAAATGTAAATGGATTGTCACTGCTGTTGGCCAAATGCAGCAACTTGATGCATCCCACTCACTTGCAAGGAACTATTTATTGAATAAATATTTTAAGCAAAATAATTCGCAACGAATACCCCGCGCTGAGCGTAGTGTATTGGTAACATAAATGTACATAACATATTAGAAAGATAAATTGTAAAATGGAAGAAAAGTACAGTAATAAAAGGTAAAAATAAATGTAAAACAAAATAAAAATTGAAAAAAAATGTGTAGAAATAGTAAATAAAATTAAGAATGTTAATAAAAATAAATAAGAAAAATGTGAAATATACTAAAAATAGAAATACGTAAAAGACATGTGATACTTACAAGAGAAGCAAAAATGTAAAAAAGTAAGCAGTCAGAAACAAGTACAACCGTATAATAATTATAAATTGTAAATACTATAGTATATACCCTTGTATAAAACATAAACAAGTACCCAGATACAACGAAACATGTAAAAAATTGGCTCTTCCCTTTGGAAGGGGGAACAAGTGGTCCCGTAGTAGGGGCCGTATATAATAAAAAAAAAAAAAAAAAAAACCTAACCTAACCTAAACTAACCTAACCTAACCTAACCTAACCTAACCTAACCTAACCTAACCTAACCTAACCTAACCTAACCTAACCTAACCTAACCTAACCTAACCTAACCTAACCTAACCTAACCTAACCTAACCTAACCTAACCTAACCTAACCTAACCTAACCTAACCTAACCTAACCTAACCTAACCTAACCTAACCTAACCTAACCTAACCTAACCTAACCTAACCTAACCTAACCTAACCTAACCTAACCTAACCTAACCTAACCTAACCTAACCTAACCTAACCTAACCTAACCTAACCTAACCTAACCTAACCTAACCTAACCTAACCTAACCTAACCTAACCTAACCTAACCTAACCTAACCTAACCTAACCTAACCTAACCTAACCTAACCTAACCTAACCTAACCTAACCTAACCTAACCTAACCTAACCTAACCTAACCTAACCTAACCTAACCTAACCTAACCTAACCTAACCTAACCTAACCTAACCTAACCTAACCTAACCTAACCTAACCTAACCTAACCTAACCTAACCTAACCTAACCTAACCTAACCTAACCTAACCTAACCTAACCTAACCTAACCTAACCTAACCTAACCTAACCTAACCTAACCTAACCTAACCTAACCTAACCTAACCTAACCTAACCTAACCTAACCTAACCTAACCTAACCTAACCTAACCTAACCTAACCTAACCTAACCTAACCTAACCTAACCTAACCTAACCTAACCTAACCTAACCTAACCTAACCTAACCTAACCTAACCTAACCTAACCTAACCTAACCTAACCTAACCTAACCTAACCTAACCTAACCTAACCTAACCTAACCTAACCTAACCTAACCTAACCTAACCTAACCTAACCTAACCTAACCTAACCTAACCTAACCTAACCTAACCTAACCTAACCTAACCTAACCTAACCTAACCTAACCAGTACGCCCCGCGCAGTCGACACGTTAACATATCGCTCCGCGTCGGAAAATCGTGAAAAATAGTAAAAGTCGTGCTACAACTGTGAATAGAGAAAAAAGTGAAAGATAAGTGTACTGCCTAATAGCACAATTGGAGACCACGCGATCGGAGGCCTGGTTCCGGAGCTATTAAAGCTCAACTTTGAAGAGGAATAACTTCCGGACCAAGTAAGTCCCCCAACAGACACAATAACACCCGTCTTCGCGCCGCTGAGACCTGTCCAGGGACATATCATCCGTCCCGCTCCGTGAAGGGGTTTGGCCGCTATTAAGCACCAAAAATCCCGTTTTTCCACGAGGTTTTGGCACGTGTAAGCAAAGTTCATCGATTTGACCTAGCACACGCGCCGAGCTGAAGACAGCCGGCTATCCGAGGGTTGCCTTCGAAAATCTGAAGACACCTTAGGCGACCACCAGCCCAGCTCAGCGGACTCCAAAGGCAGCTCACCAGCATCGACAGCGTACTCAAAGGGTGCACGGGAGATACCAAGTGTGAGGTATCCCCAACATCAGCGTAAGGTGAGCATTCCAGAGACCCCACCCCCACCCCTAAATTCCAACCCCTATATAAAACCACCCCCTACCCCAAAAGTGTAACTAACCACCCCTAGAGGCAAACAGTGAACACTTTCCAAAGACCCCACCAAACGTCTCCCCACGAAACCCCCCCCCCCCCCCCCCCAACCCCTCCTCCCCCAGCGGAATTACCCCTCAGCCCATAACTTGGCTATCTGGACCCCGGGACTTTCGAGCAAGGGCTTATTAGAATCGGGATAAGGAGTACTACAAATTGGCCACAACAGAATCCCGAAATAATCCGGGAACAGGAGATATCCTCACCAAGCCCCTCCCAAAAAATTTTTTCAAAGACCCCGCCAAAGTCATTCCCACGAAACCTTCTCCCCCCCTCCCCCCACCCCCACACCAAATTACCCCTCAAGCCATAACTCGGCCGCACGAGCACCTACAACATCGAGAGAGGGCTCAGTAGAACCGGGAGAAAATTCTCCACAAATTGGCCCCAATAGATTTCCCAAACTCCATCCAGGGACCCAGGAAAAGGCTTAAAACCACCCCCACCCCAAAAAAAAAAAATTTTTTTTTTTTTTTTTTTCCACCAAAATTTTAATAGCCTAAACTCACTCCCGTGAAACCCGACCCCCCCCCCTTTTCTTGTGGAAAATCCCCTCCGGCCATAACTCAGTAACCCTTCATCCTACACCCTCGAGTGAGGGCTCGTTAGAATCGGGAGAAAGAGCCCTACAACTTGGCCCCTGTCGTTTTTCCGGAAAATCATCATCAAAGGAAAACAGGGCCAAGACCGCTGGGAACCCCCATCATCCAACCAACCAACCCTAGCTCGTCTTACGCACCCGTCACCCCACCCAACAAGACAAGATGTCATCAAAATCAAACAATTCGTACAAAACGGCTACATCAGCTGCGAGTGGCTCAGACGCCAAGACCGGGAAGACGTACAGCCGTTCACTAAGGGAGAAGACCTTGGTCAAGATGCTACTGCAGAAGCCACCCCAACCCTCAACACCAACAGAGGAATCCACACAAAACCCAATAGACCAGGGTAACCCTTCACAAACAACTGCAGAGGAGGTGCAGACTAAGATTCAAGAATGGGAGCAAGCCGAGCTACCACCCCGCCCTATCAACTCGGCAGAAGAGGACGACGAGCTATCGGAACTCTCAGAGTCGTCGGTCTGCTCAGACTTCTCAAGGAAAAGCCGCACTTCCAGAAAGAGCATTCTCTTTACCAGCTCACGGGGAATCGCAGTTGAGATGGACGTGGCCACGAAGGTAGCCAACACCACGCTACAAAAAGGGAAGGAGGCACTAGAGAAGGCAGGAAACATGAAGCGTGAGTGCAAGTTAGACGCAATTGAATCCCTGCAAAGCCTTTACGAAATCGTCCTCTCCCTCTCCGACTCCAGGTCGCGGCATAAATACAACCTGGAGAAAGAGCGCAGCCGCCACGCCATCGAGCTAGTAAACATTGAAAGGGCACACAACAAGCAAATAGCCCAACTTACGGCCGAGATCAACTCCCTGAAAGAAAGTATGGCGGCCACCCTAAAAGAGACCCAGGATGTCCGGAAGTGGCTGGAGTTCGAGACAGCAGAGCCACACCGGCAAATCAAGGAAACCCACAAGGTGGCCCCAATGATCAATAACAATATTCAGGTGTTAACATCAAAAATAACCGAAGAACTGACCAAAAAGGAGAACACAAGACCAACTCCCCCCCAAGAAAATATAAAACCAGAGCTAGCTGAGATGAAGAATACCATCGAAGATCTCAGAAAGACAATCAGAAAAATAGAAGACCAGAATGTGGCGTTACACAAAGAAAGTAAACAAGAGCTCAAACAACATTTGCAAGAGATAGCAACCAAAACAGCTACACCGCAAGACAGCGATAGGCTACAGCAGCAGATGAGCTCCATAGCCTCCAAGCTGGAGGAGGTAACAACGACCCTGCGGCAGCCGTTGCCGACTGCTCCCAATGCCATCGACTTAACAGCCCAACTCGAGCCCATAAGCGAGAGGCTGAAAATAGTGTCCTCAGAAATTAAATCTATAAGGAAAGAAAAATCCGAGGCACAACCGCAATCGACTCTCAGCATAGGCACAGAGATGGCATTGGTGGAGATGCTGAAGAACCAAGCAAAACCAGCGTCATACGCGGCAGCCGCAAAGAAGACTCCCCCGCCGCCACAACGCAAGGAGCAGCACAGCATAATAGTGTCTTCTAAGGACGCTAAAGACACGAGTGAAAAAACCCTAAAAATTATCAGAACAGTCCTGGACCCCAAGAAGACCGGGGCCAGAGTAGATAATCTAAAAAGAGTTAAAAACCAGAAGATTATACTTAGCTGCACCAAGAAGGAGGACTTGGAGTTCATCGCAGCGCGACTTAAAGAAAGTGACCAACTCAAACAGGAGAGGGCAAGACAGAGCAACCCTCTCCTCATTGTAAAAAACGTGTTGTCGTTCCATACGGACACCGAAATCGTGGAACACCTTAAAGCCCAAAATAAACATGTGTTCAACGGCGTCCCGGAAAAAGAATCAAGCATTAGGGTGAAGTATAGGAAGAGGGCACGGAACCAGCAAGAGTGCCACGTGGTACTGGAGGTGTCACCGTTGCTCCACAAGAACTTCCTGGAAGTGGGGAAGGTCTACATCGACCTACAAAGGAGACCCATCGAAGATCAATCTCCCCTCCTCCAATGTGCTCGATGCCTTGGCTTTGGGCACACAACAAAGATCTGTGAGGAGGAGCATCGCCGATGCAGCTACTGCGGCGACAATACCCACGACTGGGACAAGTGTGAGGCACGGAAGAGTGCCATGCCACCGACCTGCTATAACTGCAAAACAGTCTCTAAACCATCAGCGCCTCTAGACACTGCACACAACGCTTTTAGCAGCGAATGCGCAGAGAGACATAAATGGGACAGTATAGCAAGGTCCAGAATCTCTTACCTGTGCTAAGGGCGACAACACGAATAAAACGACAGAGTCTTCCGAGAAGCCACCTCAGTACATCAAAGTAATCCAAGCGAACCTGCAAAGATCCAAAACGGCCACCCTAGAGCTCTTAAGAGTGGCCGCGGAACAGAATATCTCGATAGCCCTACTTCAAGAACCTTACGTAGGAAGTGCAGGTTTCCTCAAACAACATCCAGGGACACAAGTCATCCAGTGTACCCTGAACCGACAAGGGCCCAACAAAGCCGCTGTTGTGATATTCGGTGACACCACCGAGGTGTCGCACGATCCACAATTGGTCACAGAGACCGAAGCAGCGGTAACCATCAAAGCGGCCAATCTCGAGCTTGGGTTAATATCGGTGTACTTCGAGGGAGACAAAGACATACAAGAGAATATTAGAAGAGTCAGGAACACTATTGGGAAACTTTCCACCCAAAATGTCTTAGTGGCAGGTGATGTGAACGCGTGGAGTCATTGGTGGGGAAGCGCCACAGAAGATCAGAGGGGCCACGCCTACTCCACGTTCCTCGATGAAATAGACTTCCACATCCTCAACACCGGAGACACACCCACCTTCGAAACGGAGAGGAACGGCAGGATGTACACGAGTATAGTCGACGTGACAGCATGCAGCCTGCCGATGCTAGCGAAGGTGGAGAACTGGAGAGTCACCCGGGACGCTACAACATCAGACCACAACGCAATCACCTTCCGGATCAGGGTCGAGGGAAAACTTCAACCACTCCCGCGACCAACAACCCGGAGATACAACACCAAAAAAGCGAAGTGGTCAGCGTTCAGGGATAAATTCAACAAGTCTCTGGTGGATACCAACTTGAACAAGGATGCCTTAAAGGAGTCAATAAAGACAGCAAATGACTTGGAAGCTGCCGTAAGTACCTATATAAATAATATCCAGGAAGCATGTGTAGAAACGATTCCGAAGATGGGTACTTACAAAGGCAAACCAGTGCCGCCGTGGTGGAACAAGTCCTTAGAAGACCTAAAAAAGGACGTCCTGAGGAAGAAAAGACGGATAAAAAACGCGGCACCATCGAGGAAAGAACACGTCATCGAAGAATACAGGACCACAAGACAAGAGTACAAACAGAAAATGGAGGAGGCACAAACAGCAAGCTGGAAGGAGTTCTGTGCGACTCAAGAGAAAGAAAGCATGTGGGACGGTATATACAGGATCATCGGGAAGACAGCAGCAAACCAGGAGAACGTGCTGCTTAGAGACACACAGGGCAAGACGCTAAGTCCGCAAAGATCCGCGGACCTCCTAGCCGAAACGTTCTACCCCGATGATTCCGAAGAAACCGATTCACAATACCACCAACACTTAAGGGGAAACTACCCGGTAGAACAACTGGCAGAGGATGACCCACCATTCACCATGGCGGAACTGGAGTTAATCCTATCATCACTGAATCCAGGGAAAGCTCCAGGCCCCGATGGCCTCACATCGGACATCTGTAGCGAGGCCATTATGTGTGCACCGGAGGTGTTTTTAGAATTGGCGAACAAATGCCTACAATTAGGACACTTTCCGAAACAATGGAAGAAAGCACACGTGGTCATCCTGAAAAAACCGGGTAAAGAAGATTACACTCACCCCAAGTCGTACAGACCCATTGGACTACTCCCCATCTTGGGAAAGATAGTCGAGAAACTCATGATCACCAGAGTCCAATGGCATATACTCCCCTCAATAAACAAGAATCAGTTCGGCTTCATCCCGCAAAGAAACACAGAGGATGCGCTATTCAGCCTAGTAGACCACATAAAGGAGGAGGTACAGAACAAGAAGATCGTCCTCCTAATCTCACTTGATATAGAAGGCGCATTCGACAATGCGTGGTGGCCGGCACTGAAGCACCAGCTGATAAGGAAAGGATGCCCCTCCAATATATACAAGATGATCTGCTCATACCTCGAAGACCGTGGTATCGAGGTCAACTACGCCGGCAAAAAGAGTGCAAAAGGGACAAGTAAAGGTTGTGTCCAAGGATCAACAGGTGGACCAACCTTCTGGAATATCTTATTGAACCCGCTACTCGATCAACTATCCAGATGTCAAGTAAACTTCAAAGCTTTTGCCGACGACATAACACTAATCTTCTCCGAAGAGACTGCTGACGCCATAGAGGAAAAAGCGAACCGCGTGCTCCGGATCGTCGAAAGGTGGGGAGCACATAACAAGTTGAGGTTTGCAGCTCATAAAACTAACGCAATGCTGCTCACCCGTAAGCTGAAACTCACAGCTCCCCAAATAAAGATGTCCGGAACCGACATCAAACTCGTGGACGAAATTAAACTTCTAGGCGTCACAATCAACCGATCCCTCACCTTCACCTCGCACGTGGCGGCAGTCTGCAAGAAAGCCGCGAACATATACAAGCAGATAGCACACTCCGCCAAGGTGACGTGGGGGTTAAACGGAGAGATTATTAGAACCATATATATCTCAGTTATTGAGCCGATCATCTTGTACGCTGCGAGCGTCTGGGCCCCAGCCGCAGACCTAAACAAGACCAAGGCGTTGCTGGACTCCATACAGAGAAGCTTTGCAATCAAGATCTGCAAAGCCTACAGGACAGCCTCATTAACATCTACACTGGCACTGTCAGGATTGCTGCCGCTAGACATCAGAATACACGAAGCGGCAGCCCTTTACAAAACCAAGAGAGGAATATCGAGTGACTACGTTCCGCCCGGAAAAACGCTACAGAAGACCTGCGACATTCTCACGCTACCCCACCCTTCCGACTTCACTATCACCACCTTCGAGAAGCTGGAAGACATGAAGCCCCCGACCATAGAAAAGCATAACATCAGAGGCCCCCAGATCTATACGGATGGTAGTAAGATCGAGGGGAAAACGGGGGCTGCAATATCATGGTGGGAGAACGGGCAAGAAGTCAACTACACCAGACTGTCGCTCGATCAAAACTGCACAGTGTTTCAGTCAGAGATGTTCGCCCTCTATAAGGCAATAGAGATGGTAAAGGAAACCGAACATAAGGAAGTTAACATCTTAAGCGACTCAAGATCTTCGCTAGAGCTGATTCGGAATCCCAAACCCAAAACTCAACTAGTGGCGGACATCAAAAGATGGCTTAAGGACATCGAAGAAGAGGGTAGAAGAGTAAGATTCTTCTGGCTCCGCGCACACGTAGGGACGTCCGGGAATGAAAGAGCGGATGAGCTCGCAAAACAAGCGGCTCTGAACACCAAAGAAATCCCGGACTATGATCAAATCCCCCTGTCCTACATAAAGAGGAAGATCCGAAAGGAATCAATACAAAAATGGCAGGACAGGTATACGAACGCGGATACCGGAGGAACCACGAAAAGATTCTTGCCCGATATACAGAAGTCGTACCGATTCGTAAGAACAACACCTCTCACACCCACCCGCATCCAGGCCATGACCGGACACGGTGCATTTGCTCACTACCTGCACCGCTTCAAACTGATCGGAAGCCCAGGATGTGAGTGCGATCCAGACATCGAAGAAACGGTATGGCACATTATCTTCGAATGTCCCCGCTTCCTGCACCAAAGGTACGATGCAGAGCAACAGATGAACACCAACCTTCAGGAAGCGGACGTACATAAATATTTGGAGGACCAGCACGCCAAAGAAGTGTTCCTGGCTTACATCGACAAGATCTTCAACATCGCGAAAAAGAGGTTCCAAGACCAACAAAGTACAGACAGCACAAACAGTATCCTTCAAAGAACAGAACCCACGGACCCCAGTGTTCCACTCCAACAAAGATCGGCAGCTCCCCATTTCAATATTCCGAGATGGTTAAGAGAGGGAGAGAGTGGAACACCTTCGATCAGAACAAGGAAAGTGGTTCTGTTTATGAACAATAGCTATGAAAGACTGGGAATAAGTTTCTGCTCCACCGTTGGCAACAAGAGAGTCGCCATTTCACCTGGGCTGGCTCTCATACTTAAAGGCAGCACAACAAGGACGACCATGAAGAGGAGGAGATATGAGGAACTGGGCGAGGAGATGATCGACGGGAAATCGTGTAGGATAGTACGCACCAAAAACAAATCCGTGCTACTATTCGACAAAACAACCGAAGAAACTCAATTTGCCAGAGCCTGCTCGTTCTTGTTGAAGTTAGCCGAAGCCAACGGCACTACCATCGGCCCAAGAACAATTAGTGTGGACACAATGAGCGTCGACTTCGATAGAGGAGAGGTGGCAGACTATCTCGGGTGCGTCAGAGCAGCCGACAAACACGAGATTGTGGTGTACGAAGGGAGATCCCAAGATCTGAGCTTCCTAGTACCCAACAAAGCACCCGAGAGAACATCAAAACTGACCACAGCGCAACTACAGCGAAGCCAAACAACAGGAGTCCAACCTACAACACCCTCAGAGGTGGAGCAGAATCTCGATCCCAACTCTAGACCAAATGTGCTGCAAAAAATCCGGAAAAAGATAAGCTCGCTGACAAATTGGAAAAAACCACCAACACCACAAAACACAGAACGTGCACCATCACACCCAGGGCCATCTACTGAGACGCCGAAATCAAGCGCAGAAATCTGGGCTGAAAAGGAAAAGGAACTAAGGAAACTAAGGGCGGCTGAAAAACAAAAAGAGACTGTCATGTCGGCCAAACAACAAACATCCGCCGCCAAAGTCGACCAGCAAATCCATCGGCTGGTCACAAAGGAGAGCCAACACTTCAGGAGAGAGCCTCAAGAAGGTCTCGAGGAACAGCTGCCCCTACGACCGGACACATTCCGAAGCCCAGATATTCAAGCGAACGCGCTCAGCAGATTCACCAAAGCCCCAAAACCACCGCAGAGAACACCAATAAACCAACAACCAAGAAAGGCACAGATAGGTCTGGTCAAGAGTCCAACCCTAAGGAAAGTGGTACGACAGGAAGACCATATGATCAACGCATTCCTGGAATACATAGCAGTACTAGAGGCCAACAAGACCATCAGGATCAAGGAATGCGAAGACATCATGAAGTCGTACCAAAAAGGCAAAGATGGCCTCCTACAAATCCAACTAGAGGAGGCCCAAGCCACGGTCTATAATAACAACACGGCGACCGTCCTTAGGGGACAGGACATGACTACCCATATGGCGGCGTATAGCGCCACCTCAGGATTAGTCCTCCTGGACGAAGACCGGACCAAAAGGAGAGGACAACCCGTCTATAACATCCCGTCTCGCGACCCCATCGTTGTCACCACCAGGGGGACAGAAATATGGCTGGAGGACAGGATCCTCCAAACATCCCAGATCCTGTCCGAGGTAGAGCCCCCCGACGAATGGACGATCCCAGCAATAACTTGGATAAATGGAGTCCCGGGTTGCGGGAAAACGACGTGGATAGTCCAAAACTTTAATCCTGACGAAGATGTAGTTGTAACGACAACGATAGAGGCAAAGAAAGACCTCGTGGAGAGAATCCGGGAAAAGGCAGGCCACGAAGCTACGAAGAGGGTGCGCACAATAGCATCTCTCCTAGTAAATGGACCGAAGGGACTCGAAGACCTGAAACGCAAGAGGCTGCTTGTAGATGAAGCAATCATGAGTCACTTCGGATCCATAATACTGATGGCACAAATCACCAAAGCCGAGAGCCTGCTATTAATTGGGGACGTAAACCAGCTCCCCTACATAGACCGAGATAATCTCTTCGAGCTGTACTACTATCGCCCGCATCACCTCGCAGACGTCACTGAAGATCTTCTCTGTACACATAGGTGCCCGCAAGATGTCGCCATGGCGCTCAAGCAAATACACAAGGGCATCTACTCCTCAAGCAACATCGTCAAGTCCCTGGCAATAGCACCCATGACCGGGACGGAGATCCCTAAAACCGATAACAGCACCTTGTACCTGACTTACACACAGCTGGAGAAATCAACGCTGAGAAAGTCAGGCTACGGAACCGGAGAGGCCTCAAAAGTACTAACCATTCACGAGGCCCAGGGATTGTGCTACAAGAGAGTATACGTCATCAAACACCAGAAGAGGAAGTTACAGCTACATCACAGTGCATCACACGCGGTGGTCGCCCTGACGCGTCACACGGAACATCTTGTCTACTACACCGACGACACAGATGACGCGCTGGGCAAACTTATAAAGGGAGTGATGGAAACACCTACAAAGGCCATCATGGACCACAACGCCAAGATGGCAATCAAGAACCGGGACCATACCACCATCAAAAAACTGGTCTCGGTGAAAGCCCCATGATGGCAATAAAACTGATAAAAGACTGATAACACTGATAACGACGACAAATACCGGATATGACAACCGTAGCCCTGGCCCAGACGGTCGAGCGGCGAAGGCGCAGCAACACAGTGCCTCTGCCAGCTCCCGTCCTCTCCCAGGGCTGCACTTACCAAACAGTCCATCGTGGAAATACACTAGGCTATCAAGAACCGGGCCCCTTACACCTGGCCGGCAACAGCCCCACGATGGACAGAAGCAGATGACACCACGAGGCAAGATCAAGCCATCGATGACAGCCCCGTCAAGCAGATGGCATCCGATTTGATGACCTCAGCCACAATCAGTGGCCAACAGAAAAGACAACTGTGTGCCCAGACCGGCCGGTGGAATCGGAAAGCCCAGTTATAGCCAAGCGATTCCACCGACTGCCTGTCGGCGGACACAACATTGAACGGTACCTTTTGCCATCCCAGGAACTCCACCCAGCTTTGGTGACCCCTAAACACCCGAGCCAATGCCACAACATCAAAAGGCAAAGGGTGGAGCATCATAAACCTGAGGGTAGCGGGAAATGTCGGGTCCGCCGACAATGAAATGGAAATACAGTACCAACCCCTTCAGGGAATATTATTAGATAAACATATGTAGAATTATATACCATCTTTATACCAATTCCCCTTCAGGGAAATTATACGACAAAAATATGTAAAATTATCAACATCTTTTGATACAAATTCAGATTGTAAACCGACGAAAAAAACGATATGATAAAAAATGAAAACAAACTAAATTGAAAAGAATAATAAACAGAGCACGGGCCATCTAGGCCTGTGGACAGAAAAAAAAAAAAAAAAAAAAAAAAAAAAAAAAAAACCTAACCTAACCTAACCTAACCTAACCTAACCTAACCTAACCTAACCTAACCTAACCTAACCTAACCTAACCTAACCTAACCTAACCTAACCTAACCTAACCTAACCTAACCTAACCTAACCTAACCTAACCTAACCTAACCTAACCTAACCTAACCTAACCTAACCTAACCTAACCTAACCTAACCTAACCTAACCTAACCTAACCTAACCTAACCTAACCTAACCTAACCTAACCTAACCTAACCTAACCTAACCTAACCTAACCTAACCTTTTTTTTTTTTTTTTTTTTTTTTTTGCGTCGGGAAATGCATTGACGCATCCCGAGGGAATTGGGGACTCCCCCACGGGTATGTGGGGCTCGCTGCGGTCGTGGAGATGGTAAATTGACCGCAGCCCTACCCACTAAAACCCGACGGTATTCTTCGACTTCCCATGCAGGGTTGCGAGCACGCGCGAGCCTTCGTCCGCGGCCCTGCATTGCTTCGCCTGCGTCTCACGACAGGCCCGTCTTCTTTGGAGCTTTAGGCTCCTGAGGGCCGAACAGAGGCCCCTCCGGGGCTTGTGTAGGCCCATCTCTCCACGGTGTCGCGATGCGCGAAGAATACGCAGCGCATCGCGATCCACTCGGGGACTCGACTCGTTGGGCGACGGCATCCCCATGTCGCCGCCCCGAGCCCCCTGGCTAAGGCGGCAAGTTGTCATCATGGACGACTCGTCGACGCCTCAGCCGTCTTCTTCGGCGGGGGTCGAGCGCCTCCAACTCCCGCACGCGCTCGGCCTCCTCCTTCGCGGCGATAACCTCCTCGCAGAAGGTCTGCACCGCTGTCCATCCTGGTTCGCTTGCCAGCATGGCGCGAACCAACGCTGGCAGAGAAAGGTCATGTCCAATGGCGGCCGTGAGGGCCGCCCGTTGTCCTGTCCAGGCGGGACAGGCAGAGACGGTATGCTCCGCCGTGTCCCGGTCGTCGCCGCAGTGGTGACAGCGCGTGCTCTCCTCTCGGTTCGCGATCTCACACAGGTAACGGCCGAAACAGCCGTGCCCGGTCAACACCTGCGTGAGTCGGAACGAGAGCGCGCCGTACTTTCTTGCCAACCACTCTTTCAGTACTGGGCGAATAGCCTGCACCAAGTCCACGCTCGCTTGTGGCTCCAGGAGTCGCTCCTCCCAGCGCTCGACTGCCACCTCTTCAGCTTGGTCCCTCCACCGACGTACGGCGTCCGGTGAGGGGTTGCATCCCCCCGCGCGGACCGCTGCGCCACGCCAGTAAACATCGGCGAGGGTTTGAGCGTCCAAGTCCCAAGGGACGCTGCCAGCGAGGAGGCACGATGCGTCACGAGAGATAGTACGATATCCTCGGACTGCTCGCGTCGCCATCACTCGCTGCAGCCGTCCCAGGGCCAGCCTGTTCTCTGGCAGCAGACCATCCGCCCAGATCGGCGCCCCGTACATGACCATAGATCGAACTACGCCCATGTAGAGACGCCGACAAGTCAAGCTCGGGCCCCCGAGATTCGGGAGCAACGAGGCCAGGGCTCCCACGGACTTCTTCACCTTCTCTGACAGCCGGCGGAAGTGTTCCTTAAATGACCACCGGCTGTCGAGAACCAGGCCGAGGTAAGTCATCGTGGACGCAACCTGGATCCTCGTCCCGCTCACAATCACCGCGAGGTCCGGCGGAGGCGCATTTCTAGGCCCGTGGAACACCAGGGCCTCCGACTTGTTCAGCGCCACCTTCAGTCCCAACGCCTGGATCCTTCGTACCACCTGCGCGACTGCCGCCGTCGCCAGGATTGTCGCTTCACGGTGTGTTTTGGCGCGGCACACGACCCCCGTGTCGTCTGCATACGCGACGAGCTCCACGCCTGGAAGAGTGGCGCCGCGCAGCACGTGGTCATATCCTATGTCCCACAGTTCCGGACCGAGAGCCGAACCCTGTGGGACGCCGCAGTCCACTTCCAGCTCCTCCCAGCCCTCTTCGGTTGGGTACTGCACCGAGCGCTCCGACAGATAGTTGCCAATTGTTCGGCGAAGATATCTGGGCACTCGGTGGTACCGAAGTCCCTCCTTAATAGTTTCCCAGGGCAGGGTGTTAAATGCGTTGGTTATGTCCAACGAGACTACCAGCACCACCCCACCCCGGGAGATTTCCTCCTCCGAGATTTGCTGTATCCGCGCCACCGCATCCATCGTCGACCGACGAGACCTGAACCCAAACTGAGCATCGCTCAAGTTCGGGCCGGCGCCCTCCAGATGTTGAGTGAGGCGCCTGACGATGACCCTCTCTAGGGTTTTGCAGATCTCGTCGATCAGGACGATCGGGCGGTAGGCTGACGGCTGGTCCTCCGGTCGTCCGTGCTTGCGGAGCAAAACGAGCTTCCCCGACTTCCACCGGCGTGGGATACGCCCCTGCACCAGGCACTTGGTGAAGAGCTCCAGTACATGCTCCTCCATGTGCGGCATTGCCAGCACCCAGACGCGACCGGAAACCCCATCTAATCCGGGAGCCTTGTTTTTAAGGCTCATTTTATGAACCGCGGCCGCCAGCTCTCCGGCCGTCACGGGCGGTATATCCTCCTCATCGTCCGACTCCGCATTAGGTGGTCGCATTGATGGCGGCGACCACTCGGCCCCAGATGGAAATAGGGCCGAGAGCACGGAGCGACGAAGGTCTGGCTCCATATGCTGGGTCAGCGGTGGGGCAGCTGGGCGAAGCTTTTGCCTCACCCATTTATACGGCTTGCCCCACGGGTCCTGTTCCAGGGTGTTGAGGAACTCTTCCCAGGCCTCCTTCTTTGCCGCTTTAACGGCTTCGCGCATAGTGTGCCGCGCCTGCCGGTAGCCGTCGTAAATGGCCTCCTCTTCGACCTCTTCCCTGTTCCGCCGCCTGCGGTATCTCAGGTATCGGCGTCGGGCCGCAACACAGTCCTCGCGGAGTCGTCTGAGCTCTGGGCGCCACCAATAAGTCTGGCGTCTGGGCACGACGGATCTAACTCGGGGCATAGAGGCGTCGCAAATATTGCGAGCCGCCTCATTTAGCCATTCCGCACACTCCTCGACGTCGTCCGACGGAAGAGGCGCCCACGACGCGACAATTGCCGCCTCCTCGAGAAGGTCTCGATCCAGACCTCTCAGGGACCACCTTGGGCCGCCACCGGATGGAGTTCGGCGACCAGTATCCGACGAAGGAGATAAGTCGAAACTTATATAAAGGTGGTCCGAGAGGGTCTCGACCTCTTCGAGGACCCTCCAGCCGCTCATTCGGCGAGCAATTGATGGGCTGACTAAGGTCAGATCCACAATTGACTCACCTTGCCGCCGGACGCAAGTGCTAGCGGCACCTCTGTTTGCCACGACCAGGCCCGTGGCTGTGAGCCAGTCTGCCATAACTCTGCCTCTCGCGTCCGTCGCCGGGGAGCCCCAACGCGTGGATTTGGCGTTAAAGTCTCCGGCGACGACAACGGGATTGGCTGCTCCATTCACGACGGGCGTTAGTCGGAGGAGGAAAGCCTCAAAGTCGGCGATGGGTCGATTTGGGGAAAAGTAGACCCCCACAACAGTGAGAGTCCCCAGATCCGCAGCGACAAAGCCGTGGCCCCTCGCCGTCCTCCTGGAAGATGGAGGGACAGTTTTCGGACCAAATACTACCGCCACCGTCGAGTCCGCGTCGCCCAGCCAGTCGCCCCTTGCGAGAATCCGGTATGGCTCAGCGATTATCCCGATATCGACGGACCTCTTCAGCATTTCTTGAACCCACAGATCTTGCGCCTGAGCGCTGTGGTTCAAGTTGCCCTGCAAGAACCTTTGGGGAGCCGTTATTGGGCGTCCATGGGGGCCGCTCCCGCACCAGAGGCCGCCGTAGATGATGTGGCAGCCTTGGGCGCTTGGCTCTTATTGGAGCCCTTTCCCTTCTTCGGCGGTATCTTGCAGGGTTTGCTCCCTACGACGTGGTCCGCCTTTCTACCGTTCGCCGCGCAAACCGCGCAGTGAGGTGGGCTGCCGCAATCCTTGACGGCATGGCCGGACTGGCCACACCGGAAACAGAGGTCTCCGCGATCGACTTCCGAGGGGCACTTCGCTCTGGTATGTCCCGCCTCGTGACATCTATAGCACCGCATGGTGCGCGCCGACAGGAGTGTCACGCGCACCACGGTCCAACCGACGTAGAGCTTGGCACCCGGCGCTGTCAAGTACTTTGCGGCCTCGACCGGGCACTTCACCCAGGCCGAGCCGCGTCCACTCCGATCGACCCGGATCTCTCCGACTCGGACCTCTTCAGCCGCGCAGCAACCACATCTTGCGACGGCCGCGGCGATCTCTGTCGCAGTGGCGGAGTCGTCCATGCCGGTTATGCGTAACTCGGCGCACTTCTGTGGCCTAGACACGCGGACGTCCTCCTCACCGAGTACCTTCTTTAGTTTGCCCGCGAGGGCGTCGGCCTTCTCTTTGCAGGCCGTTCCCGAGATCTCGTACATACGGGCCCCGGTCACGGCCTGTTTAAATTTCACCGCCGGGATCTCGAGGGTGGTGATGTCGACGTGCTGCTTGGCTTTGTCCATTATGGACTTGTACGTCACACCCCTCTTCTCCGCGTCCGGCAGTAGTGTCACAACTACTGCAGCTGTCTTCGGAGCACAGAGGCCACCTCTCTTTTTCCTCTTCCTCTTTTTCCGCCCATTCTTGGGCTCCTCCTTCTTTCCTTCTGCCCTTCCTTGCTTCTTTCCTCCTCTTTTGACCACTTCCGACCATTGTTCGGCCGGATTTGGTCCCTTCGCAGCCGTAGATGGGGCAGCGTCGCGCCTAGCGGCTGCCGCTTCTACGGCTGCGGCCGACTTTTTAACTCTCTTTTTCTTTTGTTTCAGAGCCGGCCCGGGATTGAGCGGAGGCGACAGAGTCGACACCGCAGGCTCCGGCTCAGGAGTCCTCTCTTTTGCCTTCGACGTTGATGGTGTTTCATCTCGGGCTTCGTCGCGTATTCTGTCCGCGGCTAGAGGAGGCCTCCGGCGTGGCTCCGGAAGGAGACGGGCCTCGAGACCCTCTATTCGCGCGTCTAGCCGGGCACTGGTCACTGAGACCGCCTCGCGCACCGCTCGCTGTAACAGCTCTTCCACATCCAGCTCCCTGGAAATGGGAGCGGGCTGTGGTTGGGCACCAGCTAGCTTGCGCTTGACGGCCTCCAGTTCCACCTTCATATCTGCGAGTTCCTTAGAGAGGCGCGCGTTCGCCGCCTCCAAGGCTTTCTTCTCGTCCGACGCCGTTCTGTCCAATATGACCGAGAAAATATCACTCAGAGACTTGGTCGCCCTTTTGAGCGCCGCAACAGAAGTCCCTTTCAGGTTCCTGGACTTCCGGGCCACATCATCAATGGTCCCAAGACTTTTCGCGATCTCGGCGCCCAAAGAGGCTGCCGTGACCTCTCTGTCCTCCAAAGCAACCACATCCGAGCCGCTGGAGTTCCCCGACGTTCGGGGAATCCGTATTTTCGGCACTCTCATTCCGGCCTCTACTATTAGTCGTTCGGCCTCTAACTCCATGGACCTCTCCAACTCGTCATTGTAGTCCTTTTGGGCTTTGGCTAAGCCGACGTATTTTCCAGTCGTGGGAGGTCTCCCTCTACCACGTTTCGAGGAGGGCCTCTGAGCCGCTCCTCTATCCTTTTCAGGACTGTCTTCCAGCTCGCTTCCGCGCCTTTTGCGCCGGTAGGTGGCCCTGGTCTTCTCCTTCTCAATGTCCGTATCCTGGTTTCGGGAGACAGTGGACTCATCACCGCTATCCTCGTTCCCACTTCCTCCTCTCCGGAAAAACTTCGAGTTCGAGCGGGTGGAGACAGGTGTACCGGCCCGTGAACCCCCACTCGCCGTTGTCAAAGCCAAATCGGACACGGGCGTCGTCACCCGAGATCCGCTTTTCAAATCCGGTATTCGCACAAGCTCCACGACCGGTGATCGGGTCGTGTGCCTGGAGTCATCGTCCGACGTTATTACCGCCGGCGCGGTTAGGGGCGCCGGTTTCGAACATTCGCGCTTCGAGCGGGTGGAGACAGGTGAACCCGCTCGCGAACCTTCACTCGCCGTCGTCATAACAGCCAAATCAGATTGCCTCTCATCGTCCAGTGATACATTGCCAAAGTCGTCGTTCGTCTCTCTCCTCCTCTCCTCCATTGCAGCGGTGGCGCCCCCCGTATACGTGGGCCAGACCCCCTCCTCTGAGGGGGTGCGGGATTCTCCAACTGAGTTGGTACCCGCCCGGGGAATATTTTTGTCGTTGCAACCTTCCATAATTCGATCTTTGAAGGGAGATTCTGCCCTAGTGCCCTTGCGACGTAAGCCACCTGCTCGCCATGCATCCCAAGGCCGGGCACCACAAACCGGGGATTAGGGACCCACGGGTCCATCCGTCGCACAAACACACACACATATACACACGGAAGCATACGCTGATGTAAAGAAGAGTTAACTAAAATAAGAAAGATAGAGTAGAGAAGGTGGTGAAAAGATAGACAAAATAATACAAAAACAAGCAAAAACAAGAGTATACTACGAAAAGATAGAAAGATAGGAAAGACCGGTGATCAGCCATCCTGAGTGCCTCGCTCCGTGTAAAGGGCGGGGCGGCGCACCCAGGCGCCCAGGGACACCAACGAGGAGGAACCGGTATCGCCCCCAACCTAACCTAACCTAACCTAACCTAACCTAACCTAACCTAACCTAACCTAACCTAACCTAACCTAACCTAACCTAACCTAACCTAACCTAACCTAACCTAACCTAACCTAACCTAACCTAACCTAACCTAACCTAACCTAAACCTAAAACAAAACACTAGACTGACGACACCAGCCACCAACAGGTGGCAAAGACAAAAGATTATAAGCCTCACCCAGCGAGCAGGACCGGCATGGACCAACACCTTTAACATCCCAAAACTCCACCCAGCTTTGGTGACCCCTCAACACCCGAGCCAATGCCAAAACACCTAAAGGCAAAGGGTGGAGGCAAATCGAGAGGGAAGTGGGAAATGCCGGACCTACCCACGGGGCTCCAACAGAGGCCCAAAAGCAAACCATCAAGAAGATGACATCACCCCGGAAGATCAAAACTTCGAAGACAGCCCAGTCAAGAAGACGACTTCCGGTGAGACGACAGCAGCCATCAACCAGATGGCCAACATAATTATTAAAAACCCTCAACATCTGAGGGTACAAAAACTATAACCCCTTCAGGGTAAATTACTGTAATTTGACGCGAAAAATGAATGTTACTAAAATTAGAATCAAAAGAAAATAAATAAAACATTAAATTTAACAAGAACACGGGCCACCTAGGCCTGTGGACAAAAAAAAAAAAAAAAAAAAAAAAAAAAAAAAAAAAAAAAAAAAAAAAAAAACTAACCTAACCTAACCTAACCTAACCTAACCTAACCTAACCTAACCTAACCTAACCTAACCTAACCTAACCTAACCTAACCTAACCTAACCTAACCTAACCTAACCTAACCTAACCTAACCTAACCTAACCTAACCTAACCTAACCTAACCTAACCTAACCTAACCTAACCTAACCTAACCTAACCTAACCTAACCTAACCTAACCTAACCTAACCTAACCTAACCTAACCTAACCTAACCTAACCTAACCTAACCTAACCTAACCTAACCTAACCTAACCTAACCTAACCTAACCTAACCTAACCTAACCTAACCTAACCTAACCTAACCTAACCTAACCTAACCTAACCTAACCTAACCTAACCTAACCTAACCTAACCTAACCTAACCTAACCTAACCTAACCTAACCTAACCTAACCTAACCTAACCTAACCTAACCTAACCTAACCTAACCTAACCTAACCTAACCTAACCTAACCTAACCTAACCTAACCTAACCTAACCTAACCTAACCTAACCTAACCTAACCTAACCTAACCTAACCTAACCTAACCTAACCTAACCTAACCTAACCTAACCTAACCTAACCTAACCTAACCTAACCTAACCTAACCTAACCTAACCTAACCTAACCTAACCTAACCTAACCTAACCTAACCTAACCTAACCTAACCTAACCTAACCTAACCTAACCTAACCTAACCTAACCTAACCTAACCTAACCTAACCTAACCTAACCTAACCTAACCTAACCTAACCTAACCTAACCTAACCTAACCTAACCTAACCTAACCTAACCTAACCTAACCTAACCTAACCTAACCTAACCTAACCTAACCTAACCTAACCTAACCTAACCTAACCTAACCTAACCTAACCTAACCTAACCTAACCTAACCTAACCTAACCTAACCTAACCTAACCTAACCTAACCTAACCTAACCTAACCTAACCTAACCTAACCTAACCTAACCTAACCTAACCTAACCTAACCTAACCTAACCTAACCTAACCTAACCTAACCTAACCTAACCTAACCTAACCTAACCTAACCTAACCTAACCTAACCTAACCTAACCTAACCTAACCTAACCTAACCTAACCTAACCTAACCTAACCTAACCTAACCTAACCTAACCTAACCTAACCTAACCTAACCTAACCTAACCTAACCTAACCTAACCTAACCTAACCTAACCTAACCTAACCTAACCTAACCTAACCTAACCTAACCTAACCTAACCTAACCTAACCTAACCTAACCTAACCTAACCTAACCTAACCTAACCTAACCTAACCTAACCTAACCTAACCTAACCTAACCTAACCTAACCTAACCTAACCTAACCTAACCTAACCTAACCTAACCTAACCTAACCTAACCTAACCTAACCTAACCTAACCTAACCTAACCTAACCTAACCTAACCTAACCTAACCTAACCTAACCTAACCTAACCTAACCTAACCTAACCTAACCTAACCTAACCTAACCTAACCTAACCTAACCTAACCTAACCTAACCTAACCTAACCTAACCTAACCTAACCTAACCTAACCTAACCTAACCTAACCTAACCTAACCTAACCTAACCTAACCTAACCTAACCTAACCTAACCTAACCTAACCTAACCTAACCTAACCTAACCTAACCTAACCTAACCTAACCTAACCTAACCTAACCTAACCTAACCTAACCTAACCTAACCTAACCTAACCTAACCTAACCTAACCTAACCTAACCTAACCTAACCTAACCTAACCTAACCTAACCTAACCTAACCTAACCTAACCTAACCTAACCTAACCTAACCTAACCTAACCTAACCTAACCTAACCTAACCTAACCTAACCTAACCTAACCTAACCTAACCTAACCTAACCTAACCTAACCTAACCTAACCTAACCTAACCTAACCTAACCTAACCTAACCTAACCTAACCTAACCTAACCTAACCTAACCTAACCTAACCTAACCTAACCTAACCTAACCTAACCTAACCTAACCTAACCTAACCTAACCTAACCTAACCTAACCTAACCTAACCTAACCTAACGTAACCTAACCTAACCTAACCTAACCTAACCTAACCTAACCTAACGTAACCTAACGTAACCTAACGTAACCTAACCTAACCTAACCTAACCTAACCTAACCTAACCTAACCTAACCTAACCTAACCTAACCTAACCTAACCTAACCTAACCTAACCTAACCTAACCTAACCTAACCTAACCTAACCTAACCTAACCTAACCTAACCTAACCTAACCTAACCTAACCTAACCTAACCTAACCTAACCTAACCTAACCTAACCTAACCAGAAGAGGAAGCTACAGCTACATCACAGTGCATCACACGCGGTGGTTGCCCTGACGCGTCACACGGAACATCTTGTCTACTACACCGACGACACAGATGACGCGCTGGGCAAACTTATAAAGGGAGTGATGGAAACACCTGCAAAGGCCATCATGGATCACAACGCCAAGATGGCAATCAAGAACCGGGACCATACCACCATCAAAAAACTGGTCTCGGTGAAAGCCCCATGATGGCAAATGAATAGACAAAACACCGGACTGACATAAACAAACACTCAAGAAGACGACATCAGCCACCAGCAGGTGGCCAACGAGTATGCTCTCACCACCATTAGAGAGCAGATGACATCAGCCACAACCAGGTGGGTAATAAAACAAAACACAAGACTGACGACACCAGCCACCAACAGGTGGCAAAGACAAAAGATTATAAGCCTCACCCAGCGAGCAGGACCGGCATGGACCAACACCTTTAACATCCCAAAACTCCACCCAGCTTTGGTGACCCCTCAACACCCGAGCCAATGCCAAAACACCTAAAGGCAAAGGGTGGAGGCAAATCGAGAGGGAAGTGGGAAATGCCGGACCTACCCACGGGGCTCCAACAGAGGCCCAAAAGCAAACCATCAAGAAGATGACATCACCCCGGAAGATCAAAACTTCGAAGACAGCCCAGTCAAGAAGACGACTTCCGGTGAGACGACAGCAGCCATCAACCAGATGGCCAACATAATTATTAAAAACCCTCAACATCTGAGGGTACAAAAACTATAACCCCTTCAGGGTAAATTACTGTAATTTGACGCGAAAAATGAATGTTACTAAAATTAGAATTAAAAGAAAATAAATAAAACATTAAATTTAACAAGAACACGGGCCACCTAGGCCTGTGGACAAAAAAAAAAAAAAAAAAAAAAAAAAAAAAAAAAAAAAAAAAAAAAAAAAAAAAAAAAACCTAACCTAACCTAACCTAACCTAACCTAACCTAACCTAACCTAACCTAACCTAACCTAACCTAACCTAACCTAACCTAACCTAACCTAACCTAACCTAACCTAACCTAACCTAACCTAACCTAACCTAACCTAACCTAACCTAACCTAACCTAACCTAACCTAACCTAACCTAACCTAACCTAACCTAACCTAACCTAACCTAACCTAACCTAACCTAACCTAACCTAACCTAACCTAACCTAACCTAACCTAACCTAACCTAACCTAACCTAACCTAACCTAACCTAACCTAACCTAACCTAACCTAACCTAACCTAACCTAACCTAACCTAACCTAACCTAACCTAACCTAACCTAACCTAACCTAACCTAACCTAACCTAACCTAACCTAACCTAACCTAACCTAACCTAACCTAACCTAACCTAACCTAACCTAACCTAACCTAACCTAACCTAACCTAACCTAACCTAACCTAACCTAACCTAACCTAACCTAACCTAACCTAACCTAACCTAACCTAACCTAACCTAACCTAACCTAACCTAACCTAACCTAACCTAACCTAACCTAACCTAACCTAACCTAACCTAACCTAACCTAACCTAACCTAACCTAACCTAACCTAACCTAACCTAACCTAACCTAACCTAACCTAACCTAACCTAACCTAACCTAACCTAACCTAACCTAACCTAACCTAACCTAACCTAACCTAACCTAACCTAACCTAACCTAACCTAACCTAACCTAACCTAACCTAACCTAACCTAACCTAACCTAACCTAACCTAACCTAACCTAACCTAACCTAACCTAACCTAACCTAACCTAACCTAACCTAACCTAACCTAACCTAACCTAACCTAACCTAACCTAACCTAACCTAACCTAACCTAACCTAACCTAACCTAACCTAACCTAACCTAACCTAACCTAACCTAACCTAACCTAACCTAACCTAACCTAACCTAACCTAACCTAACCTAACCTAACCTAACCTAACCTAACCTAACCTAACCTAACCTAACCTAACCTAACCTAACCTAACCTAACCTAACCTAACCTAACCTAACCTAACCTAACCTAACCTAACCTAACCTAACCTAACCTAACCTAACCTAACCTAACCTAACCTAACCTAACCTAACCTAACCTAACCTAACCTAACCTAACCTAACCTAACCTAACCTAACCTAACCTAACCTAACCTAACCTAACCTAACCTAACCTAACCTAACCTAACCTAACCTAACCTAACCTAACCTAACCTAACCTAACCTAACCTAACCTAACCTAACCTAACCTAACCTAACCTAACCTAACCTAACCTAACCTAACCTAACCTAACCTAACCTAACCTAACCTAACCTAACCTAACCTAACCTAACCTAACCTAACCTAACCTAACCTAACCTAACCTAACCTAACCTAACCTAACCTAACCTAACCTAACCAGACCTTCGCTTAACAGCCCGCAACACAGCCCGGCTTCAAAAACCTTCAGTATTGATAGTAACGATGACTCGGATGATATTAGTTCTATATTAATGGACACGATAAGACTGACGAAGCACTCTACAAGCCTGCTAAACCAGACTAGGAACATGAAGGGGGAGTTAAAGTCTGGTTTAGCAGAAAACTTGAAGAGTATACAGAATAGGATAGGAAAAGCCCTCGAATCTAATAAAAAGAGAGGAAAAGTGACGAAAGAAGAAGAAAAAATGACGAAGGACTTAGGAGTTCAGTGTGATAGGGAAGTCAAGAGTAGAAGCTGTGACTGTGAATGCAGGGCGCTTATCCAAGAAATGTACGATAAGCTTAAAGGTAACCTACAGTGCTTGGGAACCAAGCTGAGGGATGAAATAAGATCTCAGCTTGACTCCCAAACAGTTAGGGTAGAGGAAGTAGGAATGGCTAGGGCTAACTTAATAATTGAGAAAACAAAAAACAACTTAAAAGGTGCTATGGAGGAGTGGGAGGCCAGGGCCCCGGCCGAGCCGCGAACCGCTACGTATGCGGAGGTGGCGCGCTGCGGGAGTCAATCCCCGCAGCCCGCCGCCCCCGCACCGGCAGCCGGTAAGCGACAGCCAAAGCCCAAGACCCGCCACTCCCTTGTAGTTACCGACAAGGAGAATTTCATGTCGACGACCGACATTGTTTCGGAAGTAGGGAAGATAATAGAGCCCACCAAGGAAGGTATTAAAATAGATAGGATAAGAAGAGCGAAGGGTCGTAAAGTTATAATAGGTTTTAGCGATAAAAAAGAAAGAGACAGAATAAAGGAGAAGATAGAGAGTAGTGAGAGCAATTTCAACGTAGAGACTATAGCTAATAAAAACCCGCAGGTGGTGCTGTATGGGGTGCTTAAGTCGACAACGGATGATGAGATATTTTATGCCATCAGAAACCAAAATAAGCACCTCCAACCACTGCCACCTCCGGGAGTTATGTATAACCTAGAAGTAAAGTATAGGCGAAGGGGAAGAGACCAAGAGACTGACCATGTAGTGTGTACGTTGTCCCCTCAGCTGTGGCAAACATTTACAGCAGCCGGATATGTTTATATAGGTATGCAGCGAGTGCGTGTCGCCGACCAGTCCCCCCTCATACAGTGCTCGCGCTGTTTAGGGTACGGACATGGGAGGCGACATTGCAATAGCGAATCCGAATCCGAGAAGTGTAGCTGTAGCCACTGCGGAGGGGACCATCGTAAGTTTGAGTGCGATAAATTGGAGGAAAAACCGCACTGTATTAACTGTGAAAAGGATGGCTGTAAAGACACCAAGCACGATGCGTTCAGCGCGGAGTGTCCGGTGCGAATGAGGTGGGATGCAATAGCACGGGCAACAGTTGCGTACGATCCAGATGACCAATAGCATTGACAATCCATAATTCATCACATAATAATAATATAATATAAATAATTTAAAATAAGTATGTATCATAAATAAGTATAGAATATATATATTATGTCAGGAATGCAACTTGGAAACCCCTTAAACTGAGTTTAAGGGATCCAAAAACGCAGTGTATAATTTATTATATTGTAATAATGATATAATATATAACTATGTATGAAAAAAAAAAAAAAAAAAAAAAAAAAAAAACTTGTCATATATATGGTTATACTAAAAAATAACAGAGCATATATGGACTAAGTATAAAAATATAATTAAAAATAGAAATCATTATAATGTATATAAATAGCGAGACACTAAATATGTACTGTAGTATTTTATTATAAAATAGAGAAACAGAAAAACGAAATTTTAATATACCACTATAGAATATAAGATATTATGTATAACATGTTATAAATGTAAATGGATTGTCACTGCTGTTGGCCAAATGCAGCAACTTGATGCATCCCACTCACTTGCAAGGAACTATTTATTGAATAAATATTTTAAGCAAAATAATTCGCAACGAATACACCGCGCTGAGCGTGTGTATTGGTAACATAAATGTACATAACATATTAGAAAGATAAATTGTAAAATGGAAGAAAAGTACAGTACTAAAAGGTAAAAATAATTGTAAAACAAAATAAAAATTGAAACAAAATGTGTAGAAATTGTAAATAAAATTAAGAATGCTAATAAAAATAAATAAGAAAAATGTGAAATATACTAAAAATAGAAATACGTAAAAGACATGTGATACTTACAAGAGAAGCAAAAATGTAAAAAAGTAAGCAGTCAGGAACAAGTACAACCGTATAATAATTATAAATTGTAAATACTATAGTATATACCCTTGTATAAAACATAAACAAGTACCCAGATACAACGAAACATGTAAAAAATTGGCTCTTCCCTTTGGAAGGGGGAACAAGTGGTCCCGTAGTAGGGGCCGTAAAAAAAAAAAAAAAAAAAAAAAAACCTAACCTAACCTAACCTAACCTAACCTAACCTAACCTAACCTAACCTAACCTAACCTAACCTAACCTAACCTAACCTAACCTAACCTAACCTAACCTAACCTAACCTAACCTAACCTAACCTAACCTAACCTAACCTAACCTAACCTAACCTAACCTAACCTAACCTAACCTAACCTAACCTAACCTAACCTAACCTAACCTAACCTAACCTAACCTAACCTAACCTAACCTAACCTAACCTAACCTAACCTAACCTAACCTAACCTAACCTAACCTAACCTAACCTAACCTAACCTAACCTAACCTAACCTAACCTAACCTAACCTAACCTAACCTAACCTAACCTAACCTAACCTAACCTAACCTAACCTAACCTAACCTAACCTAACCTAACCTAACCTAACCTAACCTAACCTAACCTAACCTAACCTAACCTAACCTAACCAATTCCACCAAATATTAATCAATTCCTTGTAAATGTGTTATGCCAAAAAAATAAAATAAAACTCACACTTTGCACCTACATGATATTATTTTGATAAATAAGACAAGCATGTAAGGCAAACGATAGAAAAAAAAAAAAAAAAAAAAAAAAAAAAAAAAAAAAAAAAAAAAAAAAAAAAAAAAAAAAAAAAAAAAAAAAAAAAATGTAAGGCATAACACATTTAAAACAACAGCACCTTGTATCTAACTATATACTTACCATTACCAGTTGCACGAGCTATAGATTCCCAACATGACTGTTGCAATTATTTTATATCAAATAATAATGGCAGCAACCACTTCCGCCGGATATTCCGGGCTGAATGTAAAGTATGTAGAAGCATTCAGGCACACTACATCTTGTAATAACTGTGCATTAAACAAATGGGCCAAATACCAAGCTTAAATTTAAATATAAACTACAAGTATGAAAAATATCTGGATTGTAAAGGAAATAAAATTGTGTAATTGTAAATTAAGACGACACTAGATTTTTTATATTTATAATGGAACACTAATGATTTTAATAAGAACATAGAATAGGAGACAATTGTAATTACCTAATTAAAATAATGAAAATGTAAATTTATATATCAATTAATGTAAATGTTGAACATGAAAGATAAGATAATGTAAAAAGAAATAGATATCAATTATGGAAACAAGTAGATTTTTAACTAAAATAATCAAAGTATGGAATTAACTAAATGTAAATTATATGTATTAAATGTAAATGAAAAATAATGTCAATTATATGTATTGTAATAGCCAGAGGAAGGAAAATAAAAAGATAATGTAATAATTAGAGTACTAAAAATATATGTTATAAATTAAAAATAAAACAGGGAATGTAAACAAATAAAGTTGAGACAAATAGTTAAGTGGAAATTATATGTAAATAAATTTAAAACAAATGTTAAGTGTAAAAATGTAATAAAGAGTAAACAATTGTCCCTTCTTATTGAAGGGGGAACAAGAGGTCCCATATAAGGGGCCATTAAAAAAAAAAAAAAAAAAAAAAAAAAAAAAAAAAAAAAAAAAAAAAAACCTAACCTAACCTAACCTAACCTAACCTAACCTAACCTAACCTAACCTAACCTAACCTAACCTAACCTAACCTAACCTAACCTAACCTAACCTAACCTAACCTAACCTAACCTAACCTAACCTAACCTAACCTAACCTAACCTAACCTAACCTAACCTAACCTAACCTAACCTAACCTAACCTAACCTAACCTAACCTAACCTAACCTAACCTAACCTAACCTAACCTAACCTAACCTAACCTAACCTAACCTAACCTAACCTAACCTAACCTAACCTAACCTAACCTAACCTAACCTAACCTAACCTAACCTAACCTAACCTAACCTAACCTAACCTAACCTAACCTAACCTAACCTAACCTAACCTAACCTAACCTAACCTAACCTAACCTAACCTAACCTAACCTAACCTAACCTAACCTAACCTAACCTAACCTAACCTAACCTAACCTAACCTAACCTAACCTAACCTAACCTAACCTAACCTAACCTAACCTAACCTAACCTAACCTAACCTAACCTAACCTAACCTAACCTAACCTAACCTAACCTAACCTAACCTAACCTAACCTAACCTAACCTAACCTAACCTAACCTAACCTAACCTAACCTAACCTAACCTAACCTAACCTAACCTAACCTAACCTAACCTAACCTAACCTAACCTAACCTAACCTAACCTAACCTAACCTAACCTAACCTAACCTAACCTAACCTAACCTAACCTAACCTAACCTAACCTAACCTAACCTAACCTAACCAGTTCCGCTCCGACCGTGGTCCGAGAAGCACGTATAATCGCGCGCTCCGTGTCTAAAAATCTGTTTTCGCGGCCAAAAGTGTGTGAGTGAGTTGAGTGATACATCATTCGACGGGGCTTAACAAGAGGAAAGCCACAGTGAAAACCGCGTGAAAATCCGACGCGTCCAGCCCGAAAAAACCACGAAAAACCGGATTTTTCACCATTTTTACACCTTGCGACGCGTGCGGCGCACGATTTATCGCGACGACCCCCCGCTTTCTGGACACCAATAGACGCCCAAGACCTCTTTCCTACTGGTCCCAAAAAACCAGATTTTTCTGGCTTCTGGGTGAGGAGCAGTAGGCCAAAAACCGAGAGGAGACCCAGAGGTGCGTGCGCGGGGAAGTGCGGGGGAGGAGAACGACGGCCACCAATCGAAGCGGAACTATTGGGGCTACACAGAGCCGTTTTCCTTTTTTAAATCGGGTACATAGTTCCGGAGAAAAACGATTATCAAAAAGTGCCAAATTTTAGGTCGTCTAGATCTCGTGTCTTTGAGCGACGACCTAGACTTTTAATAATTTTGTTGTGTGTGGTAGTGTGTGTACCTACCGTGTGAAAATTTTCGCGGCGATCCTGTGTGCGGTTCGGCCGGAAAAACGGAAAAACCTAAAAGTCTGGATCGTGTCCTAGGCGGTCTGGACTCGCAGGAAACCCGAAGACCAGCACCAGGAGTCACCACCAGCAACCGGGGGCCCGAGAGACACAGCTAAGTGGAAGTTTTTGACAAAAACATATGTGAAAAAGACACTATAATTTTAAGAGTTAAATTTAACCGACTTGCAAAAGTCCTAAAACCATAAGTTTTTGTAACAATATAAATAATTTAACGTAGAATAATAATTAGAAAGCCCCATTAGAATTAAGTTAATAGTTTAAGAGGAATTTAGATTTTTAAGAAAGGAGCTTAACTCCATACAGAAAAAATACCTGGGCGGGCGCCACGCCCCCCGCTCAGGAATTCGAGAGATAGCAGCCAAAATATCATTTCTAGAAACGTGACACCAACTTTATAGGACTGGCCAAACCGTTTTACTTAGGGCTAAAAAATATCATCTTATTCGGATCGGTGGAATTAGCTCAATCGGCAAAATCCCAAAGTAAATCGTGACGTCACAATCTAACGTAAAACAGGGCTGCAAATGACGTTTTTCGCCGGTCAAAGAATATTTTTGTGATTAATTTATATGGTTTGACACTCACACTAAATATTTAAATATATACAAAATATAGATACAAAAATTTAATCAAAAATAGTTAACACATTACTAGGCACAAATTCGCAAATCGACATAAAAACTAATTAGAAACAGGTTAGAAAACACAAATAAAATTATTACATAATTTATAAATCCAGTATAAATAGTTAGAACAAAATACTACAAATATAAAACAGTAAATTCTGAGAAAATAGACACATAAACAACTCAAAACATCAGGTGCTTCCCAGCTCGTTTGTACACCGCATTCCATAAAGACGCCAACCCTACATTATCAGCTAGGGCGATCTAGCGCCCAAGAAAATAGGCTCCTCCCCATAGTCCGAGGCATGAACGTCGTTTTTAATAACTAATATATTCATAAATTAAATACATTACATTAAAATACAATATTACTATAAATTCGGATTAATAATACAATTTAACAATTAAACTAGAAATAATAAATAATAATATATAGTAATTATAGTTAAAATCAATCAAAAATATCGGGTAAAAATTTATAATAAAAACAAAAATCCGGGTAACAACCCATATAGCCCTATTCTAATTGGTAGTAGTATCAGATAGTCAATTTAACAACCCATAACAATTTTAAGAAGTATTCAAAAAGTAAACTTTAACGCCCCGGACTATATTCAACAGGACATAGTTAGAAACACCATAAGTGCGAGCGGGACAAGTAGGGCTGACGCGCGCGATACCCGTCTCGCTCACTGCCCCGCCCACTAACGCGCTCAGTCAGGGCTGCGAAAAATTCCTGTGTCAACCCTAACAAATAAATTAAATAACAAAAGTAGGAAAAAACATTTAGCAATATAAATAAACAACTAGATTGAATAAATCGCTATAAAATACAAATAATAGGAAAAACAGTAAACAAACATTTAAATCGATATTTAATAAAACAACAATAAAACAATAGCACTAATTAAATTAAATAAACATTATACCATAAATAGTTAAATATATATATTGAATATAAAACGTAAACTAGATAATTAAACACATATATTATAAACTCATATTAAAAGATATAGTAATACAATATTAATAACATTATTATTAAAATTTTAGCACAACAGGAAGTAAATAAAATTCAAAATTCCCATCAGGTTACTCCCGCTCATTGGTGGAGACAAATAATACATTCAAGCGTGTGGCAGCCCTGATACGCCCACTTGGCGTCAAGCGCTGTGTGTGGTCTGGTAGTCTAAGAGCCGCTGCCGGTAATTCTACGAAAAATAAAACGAATAATATTTTGGTTAAATAAACATAAATATAACTAAAACTAACTTTTTAATTAAAAATAAATATATAGCAAATAACATATTAGAAATAAGTTCAATAAAAAATCAAAAATAATAATAAAACATTGAAGAAAAATATTAAATAAAAATAGAAAAAACAAGGAAAATTAAATTCAGTAAAAAATAATTAATTAAAAATTAGCTACAAATTGTTTAAGAGTATTAAAAAAAAAAAAAAAATAAATAAAAACAAAAATAAAAGAATAAATTCAAGAGAGCACCGGCTCTTTAACTATAAGAGATCGTACGGTGATAAGGAATAAACAGAGTTTTTGCTATTCAAAAATCATAGGCGCTTCATTTTCTGCATAATATAATCGAACTAAAAACTAGGACGTTGCTTTTTAAAATTAACAGGCGAAACATTATTTTATAAAATTGAAAGTTGCTTTAAATTAGTAGCACATCTTGACCGGCGAAATCCTTCATCTTACCGTTATAATCAGTACTTTAGACCAGTTCGCTTCCCTATTGGGGCGTCTGTTAGAATAGTGACTTGTATATATATTTTATGTTGTGACGTCTGTTTTTACAGTTTTAATATTTTAAAAAATTATTAATATACAATTATAGTAATTAGTTGACCGGTTGATCCCTATTGGGAAACCGTTTAGATTAAGTTAGCATAGTGACTAGGATACATATACTGTGACGTAAAGTTTTCTCTCTTTTATAACATATTGTTTTATCTATACATATATACTTTTAAATAGACAAATTGATCCCTATTGGACAACACATTATAGTATTAGTTTGACAATAAATAGAAAAGTAGCCCATTATTGGGACTACTGAAATAGTAAGGTTGAAAGGACAAGACAACTAAATCTTGAAATAAGAAAGTCCCTTCGAAAAATAAATAGCAACAATATAAGCCGTAATTGAGTATTGCCATTTCAATCTGAAAGTTAAGCTTTACCTAGGACATTATTAAATTATAAATTAAAATTGAAACTTAAGAGCTAATATAGAACTAAATAAATACTGAATAAATAAATAAAGCCTATAAATAAAACAAATTTCTTCTGGTCACTAGTTAAATATATACAAACTTTTTACAACTTTATTTTATTTTTACAATATTTATTATTTAGATTTGACGCATTCCCCCGTACGTAAAAATAAAGCAAGACAAATGGCCATGGTACATACGCCTAAGGAGGGTGTAAAACCCAAAAAGACAAAGGGCAAACCCTCCCTTGAGGGCATGCAGAGTGACCAACGAAGCAGTCCTATATTATTGCAGAAACGAACCGATTCTGTTGAGGCCCTTCTGGCAGAGGTAAGCGGAACAGTTAAAAACAGTATCTATCTGCTACACCAGACCAGAAATATGAGAGGAGATTTGAGGTCTGGTTTAGCAGATAATCTGGAAAAGCTGGAAAGAAAAATAAGTGACATAGAGCGATTAGTAAGGATAGAATCAATAGGAACAGGGAAAGGAAGTATAAAGGAAACCAAGGAATCGGAAGTACAATGTAAATTAGAGACAAACGAAGTAATAAATAACTGTGATAGTAAAGAATTAATAATGAAAATGTACAACAGGTTAAAATTTGAAATACATGATAGGGCTGATAACATAAAGGAATCTGTAGAAGAGCAGATTACAGTGTTAGCGCATACAGTGATAGCAAATAAAGTAAATAAAGAGGTAGAGCAGGAAACTAGGAAGGATAACTCTAAGGCAGTGGCGAGTTATGCCGCCAAGGTGGCGACGGGGGGGGGTAAAAACC
>OY730184.1:29441715-29444215 GCA_963422495.1 Polyommatus iphigenia | reverse complement strand
AGATATAGCAATACAATATAAATAACATTATTATTAAAATTTTAGCACAACAGGAAGTTAATAAAATTCGAAATTCCTATCAGGTTACTCCCGCTCATTGGTGGAGACAAATAATACATTAAAGCGTGTGGCAGCCCTGATACGCCCACTTGGCGTCAAGCGCTGTGTGTGGTCTGGTAGTCTAAGAGCCGCTGCCGGTAATTCTACGAAAAATAAAACGAATAATATTTTGGTTAAATAAACATAAATATAACTAAAAATAACTTTTAAATTAAAAATAAATATATAGCAAATAACATATTAAAAATAAATTCAATAAAAAATCAAAAATAATAATAAAACATTGAAGAAAAATATTAAATAAAAATAGAAAAAACACGGAAAATTAAATTCAGTAAAAATAATTATTTAAAAATTAGCTAAAAATTGTTTAAGAGTATTAAAAAATTTAAAATAAAAACAAAAATAAAAGAATAAATTCAAGAGAGCACCGGCTCTTTAACTATAAAAGATCGTACGGTGATAAGGAATAAACAGAGTTTTTGCTATTCATAAATCATAGGCGCTTCATTTTCTGCATAATATAATCGAACTAAAAACTAGGACGTTGCTTTTTAAAATTAACAGGCGAAACATTATTTTATAAAATTGAAAGTTGCTTTAAATTAGTAGCGCATCTTGACCGGCGAAATCCTTCATCTAACCGTTATAATCAGTACTTTAGACCAGTTCGCTTCCCTATTGGGGCGTCTGTTAGAATAGTGACTTGTATATATATTTTATGTTGTGACGTCTGTTTTTACAGTTTTAATATTTTAAAAAATTATTAATATACAATTATAGTAATTAGTTGACCGGTTGATCCCTATTGGGAAACCGTTTAGATTAAGTTAGCATAGTGACTAGGATACATATACTGTGACGTAAAGTTTTCTCTCTTTTATAACATATTGTTTTATCTATACATATATACTTTTAAATAGACAAATTGATCCCTATTGGACAACACATTATAGTATTAGTTTGACAATAAATAGACAAGTAGCCCACTATTGGGACTACTGAAATAGTAAGGTTGAAAGGACAAGACAACTAAATCTTGAAATAAGAAAGTCCCTTCGAAAAATAAATAGCAACAATATAAGCCGTAATTGAGTATTGCCATTTCAATCTGAAAGTTAAGCTTAACCTATTTTAATACATTATTAATTTTAATTTATAATTTAATACATTATTAAATTATAAATTAAAATTGAAACTTAAGAGCTAATATAGAACTAAATAAATACTGAATAAATAAATAAAGCCTATAAATAAAACAAATTTCTTCTAGTCACTAGTTAAATATATACAAACTTTTTACAACTTTATTTTATTTTTACAATATTTATTATTTAGATTTGACGCGTTCCCCCGTACGTATAAATAAAGCAAGAAAAATGGCCATGGTACATACGCCTAAGGAGGGTGTAAAACCCAAAAAGACAAAGGGCAAACCCTCCCTTGAGGGCATGCAGAGTGACCAACGAAGCAGTCCTATATTATTGCAGAAACGAACCGATTCTGTTGAGGCCCTTCTGGCAGAGGTAAGCGGAACAGTTAAAAACAGTATCTATCTGCTACACCAGACCAGAAATATGAGAGGAGATTTGAGGTCTGGTTTAGCAGATAATCTGGAAAAGCTGGAAAGAAAAATAAGTGACATAGAGCGATTAGTAAGGATAGAATCAATAGGAACAGGGAAAGGAAGTATAAAGGAAACCAAGGAATCGGAAGTACAATGTAAATTAGAGACAAACGAAGTAATAAATAACTGTGATAGTAAAGAATTAATAATGAAAATGTACAACAGGTTAAAATTTGAAATACATGATAGGGCTGATAATATAAAGGAATCTGTAGAAGAGCAGATTACAGTGTTAGCGCATACAGTGATAGCAAATAAAGTAAATAAAGAGGTAGAGCAGGAAACTAGGAAGGATAACTCTAAGGCAGTGGAGAGTTATGCCGCCAAGGTGGCGACGGGGGGGGTTAAAAACCTTACCGTCGGAGTCGAGGCCCATAATGTCCACTCCTTAGCAGTAACGGACAAGGAAAATTATATGACGGGACAAGAGATAGTTGATAGCGTAGGTAAAATAATAGATGCAAGAAAGGAGGGCATAAAAGTAGAAAGAATAAGAAAAGGAAAAGGGAGGAAGGTAATAATAGGCTTTAGGGACAGAAAAGAGAGAGACGAAGTAAGGAAAAAGATAGAGATATGTGCAAGGGATAAGTTCGAAGTGGAAATAGTGAAAAACAAGGACCCCCAGGTTATTCTGTATGGGGTGCTGAAGTCGAACACGGATGACGACATTTGTGACGCAATCCGTGTTCAAAATAAGCACCTCATGCAGCATATCCTGGATGGGGACGAGGACAGGATAAGGGTTAAATACCGAAAGCGTGGTAAGGATGCCCATACTGAGCACGTCGTGCTGGAGGTGTCTCCGGAGGTATG
>OY730184.1:29426715-29436715 GCA_963422495.1 Polyommatus iphigenia | reverse complement strand
AATTGTAAAAACACATTAAATAAACAATAAAACAATCAAGAAAAACTAAAGTCTAATTCAAGTTTGATACATAATAAATAAAAATAACATAACAATAAGATTATAATAACTCAAATAGCATATATGCCAAGTTAATTATTAAATAATCAGAGACTTAAATATTAAACTAATTAAAAACGTGAATAACAATAAATATAAAATACTTTTTATAATATAAATCAGTTTATAAAACTAACATTAAAACAAATTAAAAACACTAAATTACAGCCTTCAACACTCGGACTATATTCCATAGATCACAACCGATAACGCAGCGATAACACCGTAAGTGCGAGCGAGACAAGTAGGGTTGACGCGCGCGATACCCGTCTCGCTCACCGTCCCGCCCACTGACGCGCTCAGGGCTGCGGGTCAAAAATCTTGTTAACCTTAGTAATTAAAAAATTAAAATAATTTAGATTAGAAAAACAATAAAAATTATTTAGCAGAACGAATAACAAACTAAATTGAGTAAATCGTCATAAAAATATAAAATAATAGATAAAACAGTAAACTAACAAAAAGTAATAATTTATTAAAACAATAGTATTAATTAAATTAGAGTAATAGAATACCACAAAACAGCTAAAAATCTTTTTGACATAAAACGTAAATTATACAACTAAATACCTATACTGTAAAACCATATTAAAATATACTGTATTAGTACATAAATAACAATACTACTTTAACTACAACACAATTGGAAGTTAAGAAATATCAAAATTCCCATCAGGCTATTCCCGCCCATTGAAAGATATAAATAATACACTTTTCCGCGTGGCAGCCCTGACACGCCCACGTTACGCCCTAATCACGTAACACTCCGTGTGCGGTCGAGGCGACTTAGTGGGTAAAGGAACGACGTAAAAACATTGCTATAAGATTCCAACAGGCGTTTTGATTTCCAAATTGAAGTAGCTTTTTCTTTTAAATAAAAAAGACTCGGGCTTAGAAAAAAGTCAAAAACCAAATAAGCGTGAATAAACTTGCGACTGACATAGTGTGTTTTCGATTCGGCCGACGAGAAGCGTCCAAAAAATCGAAATAAATATCGACGAAACGAGGTTTATAAAACCGAAATTAGAATAGGACCAGTTTGTCTCCTTTTGGAACAACTGCTAGTATATAGGACGTAAGGTATAACTGTGATAACGAAGGTCTTTAAGACTGAGTAACATACAATTAAGAACTGACCAAGTAATATACACAATTAAATAAAACTTAAAAAATTTGCTTTAGTTAGGGATCTTTATAATTCTATAGTAATATTATAATTAAGTCTGGACGTATTAGACAGAATATCAACAAATCTGGTATATCCGATAGTCTAGAGCTAGGATATTGACTTTTCAAAACATAAATATAAATTTAATCGGTCCCTGCGAGAATTTATGAGCAACAAAATAAGACTGATTTGTGTTTTGCTCATAAAATCAATCGAATAACAAACCGAAAAATAATTATAGATCCTGACTAAACAAATTCCTTCTAGTCACTAGTTAAATATATACAAACCTTTAACTACTTTATTTTATTTTTACAATATTTATTATTTAGTTATTTAGATTTGACGCGTTTCCCCGTACGTATAAAAAATGGATATGGTACACACCCCACCCAATGTAAATATAAAACCCCATAAGAATAAAAAACGACCCTCCCTTGAAAACCAGAAAACTAGTAATCCATCTAATACCCCCTCCCCATTTTTACATGCTGATCCCGCCGAGGCTATCCTGAAAGAAACTAGTAGTACAGTTAAAAACAGTATTTATCTGTTAAGCCAGACCAGAAATATGAGAGGAGATTTGAGGTCTGGTTTAGCAGATAATTTAGTAAAGTTAGAGGGAAAAATTAAGGAGATAGAGGAGTTATTCAGGGGAGGCTCGGTAGGAGAAGATAGGGAAAAAAGCATACAGAAGAGAGAAATGGAAGTGCAGTGCGAATTAAAAGTAAATTGTGAGGAATGCAACTGCCACGAGCTGCTATTAAAAATTTTTGAAAAACTAAGGGAACAAATTCTTCTTAATGTGAAGGAGGTGAGGGATATTATGGGAGATAGGATGGATAAATACGTCGAGAAATTAAATGAGAGGGTAGCAAAGGAAAATAGGGGAGGTACCACTGAGGTAGTGGAGAGTTAGGTATGCTGCCAAGGTAGCGAAGGGGGTGGTAAAAACCCCACCTGTGCGGTCGGGCCCCATGACTGTCCACTCCTTAGCGATCAAAGACAAAGAAAATGACATGACAGGACAGGAAATATTGGATAGCGTAGGAAAGATAATAGAAGCGAAAAAAGAGGGATTCAAAGTAGAGAGGATAAGGAGAGGAAAAGAGAGGAAAGTAATAATAGGTTTTAGAGATAAAAACGAAAGAGACAGAGCAAAGAGAAAGTTAGCGAAGAGTGGAGTAGACAGGTTCGAGGTTGAGACAATAAGGAATAAGGACCCCCAGATCATACTGTATGGGGTACTGAAGTCGAATACGGATGGCGACATTTGTGACGCCATCCGTAATCAGAATAAGCACCTCATACAGTATGTTCTGGATGGGGATGAGGATAGGGTACGTGTTAAATATAGAAGAAAGTCAAGAGACCCCCGCACGGAGCATGTCGTACTTGAGGTGTCTCCGGACATATGGCAGTGCTTCACCAGGGAAGGGCGCGCATACATAGATATGCAGAGGGTGAGAGTCGCCGACCAGTCCCCCCTAATACAGTGCTCGCACTGTCTAGGGTATGGGCATGGAAGGCGATTCTGCACCGAAAGCGCAACCCAGGCGAAGTGCGGCCATTGTTCCGGGCCACACCACATGTCGGAGTGTGAGGGGCTAAAAGTAGGCGTAGAACCCTGCTGCATAAACTGTAAGAAAGAAGGTAAAGAGGGCGAACATAGTGCGTTTAGCATGGAGTGTCCGATTCGGCGCAAATGGGATGCCATAGCGCGAGCGGCGGTGGCATACGAGCCAGAAGACGAGGAGTATGTGGAACCCACGTGGTTACACAGCACTCAAGAAACATTCGACGTCACGAATTAACACCGCCGGTTCGAAAAAGTGCCAATGTAATGCCACGATTGTTAGTAATAAATAATGAGTATTTATAATAACAATAAAAGTAAAAAGCCGAATTAATGTCAATGTAAGGAACTATAATTAATAAATAAAAATTAATAACATATGCATAAATCTATTATATTATATATCTTGTATTATATATTATAAAATTTCTGTTATTTCATAAATTGTTATTGATATCTATTTAATGTCAATGTAAGGAACTGTAATTAATAATTTATAAAACATATATATGATGAAAAAAAAAAAAAAAAAAAAAAAAAAAAAAAACACTGCCAACCACATTGTATGTATTTGAAATGTAGCAAACACAACATATGTAAATCGCAGTAGTTATGTTTAAATTATAGTTATGTTAAGTGTGTATTGTATGTATTATAAATATAAAAAAAAAAAAAAATAATAATAATTAATTGTACTATGTTATAAATATAAAATGTCACTTATCTTATACTTTTACTTGTAATAAATAATAGATTATGATAATCTATTATTTGTAACACTGAATACCTACATGTATAGTAAATAGTAATATAATATTGTAAAAAATTTGTTTTTAAACTATAAGTAAATGTACCAAAAACCTGTACCTAAAATATCTATCGGCAAAACTATGGCAATGTGTAACACCCATTGGCAATTAAACAAAATCGCAAAATGGCTACCATTACCATGTAATACCATAATTATTGTAATTATAAGTATTCAAATCAGCGCAAAATCGGACACTCGTGACTGTGGAATGTAATAGAGAACTAGGAAGGTAATGAATAACGAACTGAAATGTAACAAAATGTAATAGAAATTTAATATATACCGTAAAATGTATTAAAACTTAGTCGTAAAATTATAAGAAATGTAATATAGTCAGTAATAATAGTCAATAATGTAACGGAATATGAATATGTAGTTGACTTTGTAATAATTAGTTGAATGTAAAAATTTAGAAGGTAAAAGAATCTGTTAAAAATGAAAATGTATTGAAATTATAAAAATGAGTCAGTGTAAAAAAGAAATAAAAACGCAGATAATTGTCCTGTATTATGTATAGGGGAAACAAGAGAAAAAAAAAAAAAAAAAAAAAAAAACCTAACCTAACCTAACCTAACCTAACCTAACCTAACCTAACCTAACCTACCCTACCCTACCCTACCCTACCCTACCCTACCCTACCCTACCCTACCCTACCCTACCCTACCCTACCCTACCCTACCCTACCCTACCCTACCCTACCCTACCCTAACCTAACCTAACCTAACCTAACCTAACCTAACCTAACCTAACCTAACCTAACCTAACCTAACCTAACCTAACCTAACCTAACCTAACCTAACCTAACCTAACCTAACCTAACCTAACCTAACCTAACCTAACCTAACCTAACCTAACCTAACCTAACCTAACCTAACCTAACCTAACCTAACCTAACCTAACCTAACCTAACCTAACCTAACCTAACCTAACCTAACCTAACCTAACCTAACCTAACCTAACCTAACCTAACCTAACCTAACCTAACCTAACCTAACCTAACCTAACCTAACCTAACCTAACCTAACCTAACCTAACCTAACCTAACCTAACCTAACCTAACCTAACCTAACCTAACCTAACCTAACCTAACCTAACCTAACCTAACCTAACCTAACCTAACCTAACCTAACCTAACCTAACCTAACCTAACCTAACCTAACCTAACCTAACCTAACCTAACCTAACCTAACCTAACCTAACCTAACCTAACCTAACCTAACCTAACCTAACCTAACCTAACCTAACCTAACCTAACCTAACCTAACCTAACCTAACCTAACCTAACCTAACCTAACCTAACCTAACCTAACCTAACCTAACCTAACCTAACCTAACCTAACCTAACCTAACCTAACCTAACCTAACCTAACCTAACCTAACCTAACCTAACCTAACCTAACCTAACCTAACCTAACCTAACCTAACCTAACCTAACCTAACCTAACCTAACCTAACCTAACCTAACCTAACCTAACCTAACCTAACCTAACCTAACCTAACCTAACCTAACCTAACCTAACCTAACCTAACCTAACCTAACCTAACCTAACCTAACCTAACCTAACCTAACCTAACCTAACCTAACCTAACCTAACCTAACCTAACCTAACCTAACCTAACCTAACCTAACCTAACCTAACCTAACCTAACCTAACCTAACCTAACCTAACCTAACCTAACCTAACCAGTTCCGCTCCGACCGTGGTCCGAGAAGCACGTATAATCGCGCGCTCCGTGTCTAAAAATCTGTTTTCGCGGCCAAAAGTGTGTGAGTGAGTTGAGTGATACATCATTCGACGGGGCTTAACAAGAGGAAAGCCACAGTGAAAACCGCGTGAAAATCCGACGCGTCCAGCCCGAAAAAACCACGAAAAACCGGATTTTTTACCATTTTTACACCTTGCGACGCGTGCGGCGCACGATTTATCGCGACGACCCCCCGCTTTCTGGACACCAATAGACGCCCAAGACCTCTTTCCTACTGGTCCCAAAAAACCAGATTTTTCTGGCTTCTGGGTGAGGAGCAGTAGGCCAAAAACCGAGAGGAGACCCAGAGGTGCGTGCGCGGGGAAGTGCGGGGGAGGAGAACGACGGCCACCAATCGAAGCGGAACTATTGGGGCTACACAGAGCCGTTTTCCTTTTTTAAATCGGGTACATAGTTCCGGAGAAAAACGATTATCAAAAAGTGCCAAATTTTAGGTCGTCTAGATCTCGTGTCTTTGAGCGACGACCTAGACTTTTAATAATTTTGTTGTGTGTGGTAGTGTGTGTACCTACCGTGTGAAAATTTTCGCGGCGATCCTGTGTGCGGTTCGGCCGGAAAAACGGAAAAACCTAAAAGTCTGGATCGTGTCCTAGGCGGTCTGGACTCGCAGGAAACCCGAAGACCAGCACCAGGAGTCACCACCAGCAACCGGGGGCCCGAGAGACACAGCTAAGTGGAAGTTTTTGACAAAAACATATGTGAAAAAGACACTATAATTTTAAGAGTTAAATTTAACCGACTTGCAAAAGTCCTAAAACCATAAGTTTTTGTAACAATATAAATAATTTAACGTAGAATAATAATTAGAAAGCCCCATTAGAATTAAGTTAATAGTTTAAGAGGAATTTAGATTTTTAAGAAAGGAGCTTAACTCCATACAGAAAAAATACCTGGGCGGGCGCCACGCCCCCCGCTCAGGAATTCGAGAGATAGCAGCCAAAATATCATTTCTAGAAACGTGACACCAACTTTATAGGACTGGCCAAACCGTTTTACTTAGGGCTAAAAAATATCATCTTATTCGGATCGGTGGAATTAGCTCAATCGGCAAAATCCCAAAGTAAATCGTGACGTCACAATCTAACGTAAAACAGGGCTGCAAATGACGTTTTTCGCCGGTCAAAGAATATTTTTGTGATTAATTTATATGGTTTGACACTCACACTAAATATTTAAATATATACAAAATATAGATACAAAAATTTAATCAAAAATAGTTAACACATTACTAGGCACAAATTCGCAAATCGACATAAAAACTAATTAGAAACAGGTTAGAAAACACAAATAAAATTATTACATAATTTATAAATCCAGTATAAATAGTTAGAACAAAATACTACAAATATAAAACAGTAAATTCTGAGAAAATAGACACATAAACAACTCAAAACATCAGGTGCTTCCCAGCTCGTTTGTACACCGCATTCCATAAAGACGCCAACCCTACATTATCAGCTAGGGCGATCTAGCGCCCAAGAAAATAGGCTCCTCCCCATAGTCCGAGGCATGAACGTCGTTTTTAATAACTAATATATTCATAAATTAAATACATTACATTAAAATACAATATTACTATAAATTCGGATTAATAATACAATTTAACAATTAAACTAGAAATAATAAATAATAATATATAGTAATTATAGTTAAAATCAATCAAAAATATCGGGTAAAAATTTATAATAAAAACAAAAATCCGGGTAACAACCCATATAGCCCTATTCTAATTGGTAGTAGTATCAGATAGTCAATTTAACAACCCATAACAATTTTAAGAAGTATTCAAAAAGTAAACTTTAACGCCCCGGACTATATTCAACAGGACATAGTTAGAAACACCATAAGTGCGAGCGGGACAAGTAGGGCTGACGCGCGCGATACCCGTCTCGCTCACTGCCCCGCCCACTAACGCGCTCAGTCAGGGCTGCGAAAAATTCCTGTGTCAACCCTAACAAATAAATTAAATAACAAAAGTAGGAAAAAACATTTAGCAATATAAATAAACAACTAGATTGAATAAATCGCTATAAAATACAAATAATAGGAAAAACAGTAAACAAACATTTAAATCGATATTTAATAAAACAACAATAAAACAATAGCACTAATTAAATTAAATAAACATTATACCATAAATAGTTAAATATATATATTGAATATAAAACGTAAACTAGATAATTAAACACATATATTATAAACTCATATTAAAAGATATAGTAATACAATATTAATAACATTATTATTAAAATTTTAGCACAACAGGAAGTAAATAAAATTCAAAATTCCCATCAGGTTACTCCCGCTCATTGGTGGAGACAAATAATACATTCAAGCGTGTGGCAGCCCTGATACGCCCACTTGGCGTCAAGCGCTGTGTGTGGTCTGGTAGTTGCCGGTAATTCTACGAAAAATAAAACGAATAATATTTTGGTTAAATAAACATAAATATAACTAAAACTAACTTTTTAATTAAAAATAAATATATAGCAAATAACATATTAGAAATAAGTTCAATAAAAAATCAAAAATAATAATAAAACATTGAAGAAAAATATTAAATAAAAATAGAAAAAACAAGGAAAATTAAATTCAGTAAAAAATAATTAATTAAAAATTAGCTACAAATTGTTTAAGAGTATTAAAAAAAAAAAAAAAAAATAAAAACAAAAATAAAAGAATAAATTCAAGAGAGCACCGGCTCTTTAACTATAAGAGATCGTACGGTGATAAGGAATAAACAGAGTTTTTGCTATTCAAAAATCATAGGCGCTTCATTTTCTGCATAATATAATCGAACTAAAAACTAGGACGTTGCTTTTTAAAATTAACAGGCGAAACATTATTTTATAAAATTGAAAGTTGCTTTAAATTAGTAGCACATCTTGACCGGCGAAATCCTTCATCTTACCGTTATAATCAGTACTTTAGACCAGTTCGCTTCCCTATTGGGGCGTCTGTTAGAATAGTGACTTGTATATATATTTTATGTTGTGACGTCTGTTTTTACAGTTTTAATATTTTAAAAAATTATTAATATACAATTATAGTAATTAGTTGACCGGTTGATCCCTATTGGGAAACCGTTTAGATTAAGTTAGCATAGTGACTAGGATACATATACTGTGACGTAAAGTTTTCTCTCTTTTATAACATATTGTTTTATCTATACATATATACTTTTAAATAGACAAATTGATCCCTATTGGACAACACATTATAGTATTAGTTTGACAATAAATAGAAAAGTAGCCCATTATTGGGACTACTGAAATAGTAAGGTTGAAAGGACAAGACAACTAAATCTTGAAATAAGAAAGTCCCTTCGAAAAATAAATAGCAACAATATAAGCCGTAATTGAGTATTGCCATTTCAATCTGAAAGTTAAGCTTTACCTAGGACATTATTAAATTATAAATTAAAATTGAAACTTAAGAGCTAATATAGAACTAAATAAATACTGAATAAATAAATAAAGCCTATAAATAAAACAAATTTCTTCTGGTCACTAGTTAAATATATACAAACTTTTTACAACTTTATTTTATTTTTACAATATTTATTATTTAGATTTGACGCATTCCCCCGTACGTAAAAATAAAGCAAGACAAATGGCCATGGTACATATGCCTAAGGAGGGTGTAAAACCCAAAAAGACAAAGGGCAAACCCTCCCTTGAGGGCATGCAGAGTGACCAACGAAGCAGTCCTATATTATTGCAGAAACGAACCGATTCTGTTGAGGCCCTTCTGGCAGAGGTAAGCGGAACAGTTAAAAACAGTATCTATCTGCTACACCAGACCAGAAATATGAGAGGAGATTTGAGGTCTGGTTTAGCAGATAATCTGGAAAAGCTGGAAAGAAAAATAAGTGACATAGAGCGATTAGTAAGGATAGAATCAATAGGAACAGGGAAAGGAAGTATAAAGGAAACCAAGGAATCGGAAGTACAATGTAAATTAGAGACAAACGAAGTAATAAATAACTGTGATAGTAAAGAATTAATAATGAAAATGTACAACAGGTTAAAATTTGAAATACATGATAGGGCTGATAACATAAAGGAATCTGTAGAAGAGCAGATTACAGTGTTAGCGCATACAGTGATAGCAAATAAAGTAAATAAAGAGGTAGAGCAGGAAACTAGGAAGGATAACTCTAAGGCAGTGGCGAGTTATGCCGCCAAGGTGGCGACGGGGGGGGGTAAAAACCTTACCGTCGGAGTCGAGGCCCATAACTGTCCACTCCTTAGCAGTAACGGACAAGGAAAATTATATGACGGGACAAGAGATAGTTGATAGCGTAGGTAAAATAATAGATGCAAGAAAGGAGGGCATAAAAGTAGAAAGAATAAGAAAAGGAAAAGGGAGGAAGGTAATAATAGGCTTTAGGGACAGAAACTTTAGGGACAGAAAAGAGAGAGACGAAGTAAGGAAAAAGATAGAGATATGTGCAAGGGATAAGTTCGAAGTGGAAATAGTGAAAAACAAGGACCCCCAGGTTATTCTGTATGGGGTGCTGAAGTCGAACACGGATGACGACATTTGTGACGCAATCCGTGTTCAAAATAAGCACCTC
>OY730184.1:29419215-29421715 GCA_963422495.1 Polyommatus iphigenia | reverse complement strand
TAAATAAACATAAATATAACTAAAAATAACTTTTAAATTAAAAATAAATATATAGCAAATAACATATTAAAAATAAATTCAATAAAAAATCAAAAATAATAATAAAACATTGAAGAAAAATATTAAATAAAAATAGAAAAAACACGGAAAATTAAATTCAGTAAAAATAATTATTTAAAAATTAGCTAAAAATTGTTTAAGAGTATTAAAAAATTTAAAATAAAAACAAAAATAAAAGAATAAATTCAAGAGAGCACCGGCTCTTTAACTATAAAAGATCGTACGGTGATAAGGAATAAACAGAGTTTTTGCTATTCATAAATCATAGGCGCTTCATTTTCTGCATAATATAATCGAACTAAAAACTAGGACGTTGCTTTTTAAAATTAACAGGCGAAACATTATTTTATAAAATTGAAAGTTGCTTTAAATTAGTAGCGCATCTTGACCGGCGAAATCCTTCATCTAACCGTTATAATCAGTACTTTAGACCAGTTCGCTTCCCTATTGGGGCGTCTGTTAGAATAGTGACTTGTATATATATTTTATGTTGTGACGTCTGTTTTTACAGTTTTAATATTTTAAAAAATTATTAATATACAATTATAGTAATTAGTTGACCGGTTGATCCCTATTGGGAAACCGTTTAGATTAAGTTAGCATAGTGACTAGGATACATATACTGTGACGTAAAGTTTTCTCTCTTTTATAACATATTGTTTTATCTATACATATATACTTTTAAATAGACAAATTGATCCCTATTGGACAACACATTATAGTATTAGTTTGACAATAAATAGACAAGTAGCCCACTATTGGGACTACTGAAATAGTAAGGTTGAAAGGACAAGACAACTAAATCTTGAAATAAGAAAGTCCCTTCGAAAAATAAATAGCAACAATATAAGCCGTAATTGAGTATTGCCATTTCAATCTGAAAGTTAAGCTTAACCTATTTTAATACATTATTAATTTTAATTTATAATTTAATACATTATTAAATTATAAATTAAAATTGAAACTTAAGAGCTAATATAGAACTAAATAAATACTGAATAAATAAATAAAGCCTATAAATAAAACAAATTTCTTCTGGTCACTAGTTAAATATATACAAACTTTTTACAACTTTATTTTATTTTTACAATATTTATTATTTAGATTTGACGCATTCCCCCGTACGTAAAAATAAAGCAAGACAAATGGCCATGGTACATACGCCTAAGGAGGGTGTAAAACCCAAAAAGACAAAGGGCAAACCCTCCCTTGAGGGCATGCAGAGTGACCAACGAAGCAGTCCTATATTATTGCAGAAACGAACCGATTCTGTTGAGGCCCTTCTGGCAGAGGTAAGCGGAACAGTTAAAAACAGTATCTATCTGCTACACCAGACCAGAAATATGAGAGGAGATTTGAGGTCTGGTTTAGCAGATAATCTGGAAAAGCTGGAAAGAAAAATAAGTGACATAGAGCGATTAGTAAGGATAGAATCAATAGGAACAGGGAAAGGAAGTATAAAGGAAACCAAGGAATCGGAAGTACAATGTAAATTAGAGACAAACGAAGTAATAAATAACTGTGATAGTAAAGAATTAATAATGAAAATGTACAACAGGTTAAAATTTGAAATACATGATAGGGCTGATAACATAAAGGAATCTGTAGAAGAGCAGATTACAGTGTTAGCGCATACAGTGATAGCAAATAAAGTAAATAAAGAGGTAGAGCAGGAAACTAGGAAGGATAACTCTAAGGCAGTGGCGAGTTATGCCGCCAAGGTGGCGACGGGGGGGGGTAAAAACCTTACCGTCGGAGTCGAGGCCCATAACTGTCCACTCCTTAGCAGTAACGGACAAGGAAAATTATATGACGGGACAAGAGATAGTTGATAGCGTAGGTAAAATAATAGATGCAAGAAAGGAGGGCATAAAAGTAGAAAGAATAAGAAAAGGAAAAGGGAGGAAGGTAATAATAGGCTTTAGGGACAGAAAAGAGAGAGACGAAGTAAGGAAAAAGATAGAGATATGTGCAAGGGATAAGTTCGAAGTGGAAATAGTGAAAAACAAGGACCCCCAGGTTATTCTGTATGGGGTGCTGAAGTCGAACACGGATGACGACATTTGTGACGCAATCCGTGTTCAAAATAAGCACCTCATACAGCATATCCTGGATGGGGACGAGGACAGGATAAGGGTTAAATACCGAAAGCGTGGTAAGGATGCCCATACTGAGCACGTCGTGCTGGAGGTGTCTCCGGAGGTATGGCTGTGCCTCACCAGAGAAGGCCGCGCATACATTGATATGCAGAGGGTGCGGGTCGCTGACCAGTCCCCCCTAATACAGTGCTCGCACTGTTTGGGGTACGGACATGGAAAGCGATTCTGCGCCGACATTGCTGCGGAAATGAGGTGCAGCCATTGCTCCGGAGCTCACCACAAATCACAGTGTGAGGGCTTCGAGGCGGGCACCGAGCCATGTTGCATTAATTGTAAGAAAA
>OY730184.1:29396715-29414215 GCA_963422495.1 Polyommatus iphigenia | reverse complement strand
AACGAATAACAAACTAAATTGAGTAAATCGTCATAAAAATATAAAATAATAGATAAAACAGTAAACTAACAAAAAGTAATAATTTATTAAAACAATAGTATTAATTAAATTAGAGTAATAGAATACCACAAAACAGCTAAAAATCTTTTTGACATAAAACGTAAATTATACAACTAAATACCTATACTGTAAAACCATATTAAAATATACTGTATTAGTACATAAATAACAATACTACTTTAACTACAACACAATTGGAAGTTAAGAAATATCAAAATTCCCATCAGGCTATTCCCGCCCATTGAAAGATATAAATAATACACTTTTCCGCGTGGCAGCCCTGACACGCCCACGTTACGCCCTAATCACGTAACACTCCGTGTGCGGTCGAGGCGACTTAGTGGGTAAAGGAACGACGTAAAAACATTGCTATAAGATTCCAACAGGCGTTTTGATTTCCAAATTGAAGTAGCTTTTTCTTTTAAATAAAAAAGACTCGGGCTTAGAAAAAAGTCAAAAACCAAATAAGCGTGAATAAACTTGCGACTGACATAGTGTGTTTTCGATTCGGCCGACGAGAAGCGTCCAAAAAATCGAAATAAATATCGACGAAACGAGGTTTATAAAACCGAAATTAGAATAGGACCAGTTTGTCTCCTTTTGGAACAACTGCTAGTATATAGGACGTAAGGTATAACTGTGATAACGAAGGTCTTTAAGACTGAGTAACATACAATTAAGAACTGACCAAGTAATATACACAATTAAATAAAACTTAAAAAATTTGCTTTAGTTAGGGATCTTTATAATTCTATAGTAATATTATAATTAAGTCTGGACGTATTAGACAGAATATCAACAAATCTGGTATATCCGATAGTCTAGAGCTAGGATATTGACTTTTCAAAACATAAATATAAATTTAATCGGTCCCTGCGAGAATTTATGAGCAACAAAATAAGACTGATTTGTGTTTTGCTCATAAAATCAATCGAATAACAAACCGAAAAATAATTATAGATCCTGACTAAACAAATTCCTTCTAGTCACTAGTTAAATATATACAAACCTTTAACTACTTTATTTTATTTTTACAATATTTATTATTTAGTTATTTAGATTTGACGCGTTTCCCCGTACGTATAAAAAATGGATATGGTACACACCCCACCCAATGTAAATATAAAACCCCATAAGAATAAAAAACGACCCTCCCTTGAAAACCAGAAAACTAGTAATCCATCTAATACCCCCTCCCCATTTTTACATGCTGATCCCGCCGAGGCTATCCTGAAAGAAACTAGTAGTACAGTTAAAAACAGTATTTATCTGTTAAGCCAGACCAGAAATATGAGAGGAGATTTGAGGTCTGGTTTAGCAGATAATTTAGTAAAGTTAGAGGGAAAAATTAAGGAGATAGAGGAGTTATTCAGGGGAGGCTCGGTAGGAGAAGATAGGGAAAAAAGCATACAGAAGAGAGAAATGGAAGTGCAGTGCGAATTAAAAGTAAATTGTGAGGAATGCAACTGCCACGAGCTGCTATTAAAAATTTTTGAAAAACTAAGGGAACAAATTCTTCTTAATGTGAAGGAGGTGAGGGATATTATGGGAGATAGGATGGATAAATACGTCGAGAAATTAAATGAGAGGGTAGCAAAGGAAAATAGGGGAGGTACCACTGAGGTAGTGGAGAGTTAGGTATGCTGCCAAGGTAGCGAAGGGGGTGGTAAAAACCCCACCTGTGCGGTCGGGCCCCATGACTGTCCACTCCTTAGCGATCAAAGACAAAGAAAATGACATGACAGGACAGGAAATATTGGATAGCGTAGGAAAGATAATAGAAGCGAAAAAAGAGGGATTCAAAGTAGAGAGGATAAGGAGAGGAAAAGAGAGGAAAGTAATAATAGGTTTTAGAGATAAAAACGAAAGAGACAGAGCAAAGAGAAAGTTAGCGAAGAGTGGAGTAGACAGGTTCGAGGTTGAGACAATAAGGAATAAGGACCCCCAGATCATACTGTATGGGGTACTGAAGTCGAATACGGATGGCGACATTTGTGACGCCATCCGTAATCAGAATAAGCACCTCATACAGTATGTTCTGGATGGGGATGAGGATAGGGTACGTGTTAAATATAGAAGAAAGTCAAGAGACCCCCGCACGGAGCATGTCGTACTTGAGGTGTCTCCGGACATATGGCAGTGCTTCACCAGGGAAGGGCGCGCATACATAGATATGCAGAGGGTGAGAGTCGCCGACCAGTCCCCCCTAATACAGTGCTCGCACTGTCTAGGGTATGGGCATGGAAGGCGATTCTGCACCGAAAGCGCAACCCAGGCGAAGTGCGGCCATTGTTCCGGGCCACACCACATGTCGGAGTGTGAGGGGCTAAAAGTAGGCGTAGAACCCTGCTGCATAAACTGTAAGAAAGAAGGTAAAGAGGGCGAACATAGTGCGTTTAGCATGGAGTGTCCGATTCGGCGCAAATGGGATGCCATAGCGCGAGCGGCGGTGGCATACGAGCCAGAAGACGAGGAGTATGTGGAACCCACGTGGTTACACAGCACTCAAGAAACATTCGACGTCACGAATTAACACCGCCGGTTCGAAAAAGTGCCAATGTAATGCCACGATTGTTAGTAATAAATAATGAGTATTTATAATAACAATAAAAGTAAAAAGCCGAATTAATGTCAATGTAAGGAACTATAATTAATAAATAAAAATTAATAACATATGCATAAATCTATTATATTATATATCTTGTATTATATATTATAAAATTTCTGTTATTTCATAAATTGTTATTGATATCTATTTAATGTCAATGTAAGGAACTGTAATTAATAATTTATAAAACATATATATGATGAAAAAAAAAAAAAAAAAAAAAAAAAAAAAAAAACACTGCCAACCACATTGTATGTATTTGAAATGTAGCAAACACAACATATGTAAATCGCAGTAGTTATGTTTAAATTATAGTTATGTTAAGTGTGTATTGTATGTATTATAAATATAAAAAAAAAAAAAAAAATAATAATAATTAATTGTACTATGTTATAAATATAAAATGTCACTTATCTTATACTTTTACTTGTAATAAATAATAGATTATGATAATCTATTATTTGTAACACTGAATACCTACATGTATAGTAAATAGTAATATAATATTGTAAAAAATTTGTTTTTAAACTATAAGTAAATGTACCAAAAACCTGTACCTAAAATATCTATCGGCAAAACTATGGCAATGTGTAACACCCATTGGCAATTAAACAAAATCGCAAAATGGCTACCATTACCATGTAATACCATAATTATTGTAATTATAAGTATTCAAATCAGCGCAAAATCGGACACTCGTGACTGTGGAATGTAATAGAGAACTAGGAAGGTAATGAATAACGAACTGAAATGTAACAAAATGTAATAGAAATTTAATATATACCGTAAAATGTATTAAAACTTAGTCGTAAAATTATAAGAAATGTAATATAGTCAGTAATAATAGTCAATAATGTAACGGAATATGAATATGTAGTTGACTTTGTAATAATTAGTTGAATGTAAAAATTTAGAAGGTAAAAGAATCTGTTAAAAATGAAAATGTATTGAAATTATAAAAATGAGTCAGTGTAAAAAAGAAATAAAAACGCAGATAATTGTCCTGTATTATGTATAGGGGAAACAAGAGAAAAAAAAAAAAAAAAAAAAAAAAACCTAACCTAACCTAACCTAACCTAACCTAACCTAACCTAACCTAACCTAACCTACCCTACCCTACCCTACCCTACCCTACCCTACCCTACCCTACCCTACCCTACCCTACCCTACCCTACCCTACCCTACCCTACCCTACCCTACCCTACCCTACCCTAACCTAACCTAACCTAACCTAACCTAACCTAACCTAACCTAACCTAACCTAACCTAACCTAACCTAACCTAACCTAACCTAACCTAACCTAACCTAACCTAACCTAACCTAACCTAACCTAACCTAACCTAACCTAACCTAACCTAACCTAACCTAACCTAACCTAACCTAACCTAACCTAACCTAACCTAACCTAACCTAACCTAACCTAACCTAACCTAACCTAACCTAACCTAACCTAACCTAACCTAACCTAACCTAACCTAACCTAACCTAACCTAACCTAACCTAACCTAACCTAACCTAACCTAACCTAACCTAACCTAACCTAACCTAACCTAACCTAACCTAACCTAACCTAACCTAACCTAACCTAACCTAACCTAACCTAACCTAACCTAACCTAACCTAACCTAACCTAACCTAACCTAACCTAACCTAACCTAACCTAACCTAACCTAACCTAACCTAACCTAACCTAACCTAACCTAACCTAACCTAACCTAACCTAACCTAACCTAACCTAACCTAACCTAACCTAACCTAACCTAACCTAACCTAACCTAACCTAACCTAACCTAACCTAACCTAACCTAACCTAACCTAACCTAACCTAACCTAACCTAACCTAACCTAACCTAACCTAACCTAACCTAACCTAACCTAACCTAACCTAACCTAACCTAACCTAACCTAACCTAACCTAACCTAACCTAACCTAACCTAACCTAACCTAACCTAACCTAACCTAACCTAACCTAACCTAACCTAACCTAACCTAACCTAACCTAACCTAACCTAACCTAACCTAACCTAACCTAACCTAACCTAACCTAACCTAACCTAACCTAACCTAACCTAACCTAACCTAACCTAACCTAACCTAACCTAACCTAACCTAACCTAACCTAACCTAACCTAACCTAACCTAACCTAACCTAACCTAACCTAACCTAACCTAACCTAACCTAACCTAACCTAACCTAACCTAACCTAACCTAACCTAACCTAACCTAACCTAACCTAACCTAACCTAACCTAACCTAACCTAACCTAACCTAACCTAAAGTGGTTCTGTTTATGAACAATAGCTATGAAAGACTGGGAATAAGTTTCTGCTCCACCGTTGGCAACAAGAGAGTCGCCATTTCACCTGGGCTGGCTCTCATACTTAAAGGCAGCACAACAAGGACGACCATGAAGAGGAGGAGATATGAGGAACTGGGCGAGGAGATGATCGACGGGAAATCGTGTAGGATAGTACGCACCAAAAACAAATCCGTGCTACTATTCGACAAAACAACCGAAGAAACTCAATTTGCCAGAGCCTGCTCGTTCTTGTTGAAGTTAGCCGAAGCCAACGGCACTACCATCGGCCCAAGAACAATTAGTGTGGACACAATGAGCGTCGACTTCGATAGAGGAGAGGTGGCAGACTATCTCGGGTGCGTCAGAGCAGCCGACAAACACGAGATTGTGGTGTAAGAAGGGAGATCCCAAGATCTGAGCTTCCTAGTACCCAACAAAGCACCCGAGAGAACATCAAAACTGACCACAGCGCAACTACAGCGAAGCCAAACAACAGGAGTCCAACCTACAACACCCTCAGAGGTGGAGCAGAATCTCGATCCCAACTCTAGACCAAATGTGCTGCAAAAAATCAGGAAAAAGATAAGCTCGCTGACAAATTGGAAAAAACCACCAACACCACAAAACACAGAACGTGCACCATCACTCCCAGGGCCATCTACTGAGACGCTGAAATCAAGCGCAGAAATCTGGGCTGAAAAGGAAAAGGAACTAAGGAAACTAAGGGCGGCTGAAAAACAAAAAGAGACTGTCATGTCGGCCAAACAACAAACATTCGCCGCCAAAGTCGACCAGCAAATCCATCGGCTGGTCACAAAGGAGAGCCAACACTTCAGGAGAGAGCCTCAAGAAGGTCTCGAGGAACAGCTGCCCCTACGACCGGACACATTCCGAAGCCCAGATATTCAAGCGAACGCGCTCAGCAGATTCACCAAAGCCCCAAAACCACCGCAGAGAACACCAATAAACCAACAACCAACAAAGGCACAGATAGGTCTGGTCAAGAGTCCAACCCTAAGGAAAGTGGTACGACAGGAAGACCATATGATCAACGCATTCCTGGAATACATAGCAGTACTAGAGGCCAACAAGACCATCAGGATCAAGGAATGCGAAGACATCATGAAGTCGTACCAAAAAGGCAAAGATGGCCTCCTACAAATCCAACTAGAGGAGGCCCAAGCCACGGTCTATAATAACAACACGGCGACCGTCCTTAGGGGACAGGACATGACTACCCATATGGCGGCGTATAGCGCCACATCAGGATTAGTCCTCCTGGACGAAGACCGGACCAAAAGGAGAGGACAACCCGTCTATAACATCCCGTCTCGCGACCCCATCGTTGTCACCACCAGGGGGACAGAAATATGGCTGGAGGACAGGATCCTCCAAACATCCCAGATCCTGTCCGAGGTAGAGCCCCCCGACGAATGGACGATCCCAGCAATAACTTGGATAAATGGAGTCCCGGGTTGCGGGAAAACGACGTGGATAGTCCAAAACTTTAATCCTGACGAAGATGTAGTTGTAACGACAACGATAGAGGCAAAGAAAGACCTCGTGGAGAGAATCCGGGAAAAGGCAGGCCACGAAGCTACGAAGAGGGTGCGCACAATAGCATCTCTCCCAGTAAATGGACCGAAGGGACTCGAAGACCTGAAACGCAAGAGGCTGCTTGTAGATGAAGCAATCATGAGTCACTTCGGATCCATAATACTGATGGCACAAATCACCAAAGCCAAATCACCAAAGCCGAGAGCCTGCTATTAATTGGGGACGTAAACCAGCTCCCCTACATAGACCGAGATAATCTCTTCGAGCTGTACTACTATCGCCCGCATCACCTCGCAGACGTCACTGAAGATCTTCTCTGTACACATAGGTGCCCGCAAGATGTCGCCATGGCGCTCAAGCAAATACACAAGGGCATCTACTCCTCAAGCAACATCGTCAAGTCCCTGGCAATAGCACCCATGACCGGGACGGAGATCCCTAAAACCGATAACAGCACCTTGTACCTGACTTACACACAGCTGGAGAAATCAACGCTGAGAAAGTCAGGCTACGGAACCGGAGAGGCCTCAAAAGTACTAACTATTCACGAGGCCCAGGGATTGTGCTACAAGAGAGTATACGTCATCAAACACCAGAAGAGGAAGTTACAGCTACATCACAGTGCATCACACGCGGTGGTCGCCCTGACGCGTCACACGGAACATCTTGTCTACTACACCGACGACACAGATGACGCGCTGGGCAAACTTATAAAGGGAGTGATGGAAACACCTACAAAGGCCATCATGGACCACAACGCCAAGATGGCAATCAAGAACCGGGACCATACCACCATCAAAAAACTGGTCTCGGTGAAAGCCCCATGATGGCAATAAAACTGATAAAAGACTGATAACACTGATAACGACGACAAATACCGGATATGACAACCGCAGCCCTGGCCCAGACGGTCGAGCGGCGAAGGCGCAGCAACACAGTGCCTCTGCCAGCTCCCGTCCTCTCCCAGGGCTGCACTTACCAAACAGTCCATCGTGGAAATACACTAGGCTATCACGAACCGGGCCCCTTACACCTGGCCGGAAACAGCCCCACGATGGACAGAAGCAGATGACACCACGAGGCAAGATCAAGCCATCGATGACAGCCCCGTCAAGCAGATGGCATCCGATTGATGACCTCAGCCACAATCAGTGGCCAACAGAAAAGACAACTGTGTGCCCAGACCGGCCGGTGGAATCGGAAAGCCCAGTTATAGCCAAGCGATTCCACCGACTGCCTGTCGGCGGACACGACATTGAACGGTACCTTTTGCCATCCCAGGAACTCCACCCAGCTTTGGTGACCCCTATACACCCGACCCAATGCCACAACATCAAAAGGCAAAGGGAGGAGCATCATAAACCTGAGGGTAGCGGGAAATGTCGGGTCCGCCGACAATGAAATGGAAATACAGTACCAACCCCTTCAGGGAATATTATTAGATAAAATTTGTAAAATTATATACCATTTTTATACAAATTCCCCTTCAGGGAAATTATACGACAAAAATATGTAAAATTATTAACATCTTTTGATACAAATTCAGATTGTAAACCGACGCAAAAAACGATATGATAAAAAATGAAAACAAACTAAATTGAAAAGAATAATAATAAAGCCATCTAGGCCTGTGGACAGAAAGAAAAAAAAAAAAAAAAAAAAAAAAAAAAAAAAAAAAAAAAAAAAAAAAAAAACCTAACCTAACCTAACCTAACCTAACCTAACCTAACCTAACCTAACCTAACCTAACCTAACCTAACCTAACCTAACCTAACCTAACCTAACCTAACCTAACCTAACCTAACCTAACCTAACCTAACCTAACCTAACCTAACCTAACCTAACCTAACCTAACCTAACCTAACCTAACCTAACCTAACCTAACCTAACCTAACCTAACCTAACCTAACCTAACCTAACCTAACCTAACCTAACCTAACCTAACCTAACCTAACCTAACCTAACCTAACCTAACCTAACCTAACCTAACCTAACCTAACCTAACCTAACCTAACCTAACCTAACCTAACCTAACCTAACCTAACCTAACCTAACCTAACCTAACCTAACCTAACCTAACCTAACCTAACCTAACCTAACCTAACCTAACCTAACCTAACCTAACCTAACCTAACCTAACCTAACCTAACCTAACCTAACCTAACCTAACCTAACCTAACCTAACCTAACCTAACCTAACCTAACCTAACCTAACCTAACCTAACCTAACCTAACCTAACCTAACCTAACCTAACCTAACCTAACCTAACCTAACCTAACCTAACCTAACCTAACCTAACCTAACCTAACCTAACCTAACCTAACCTAACCTAACCTAACCTAACCTAACCTAACCTAACCTAACCTAACCTAACCTAACCTAACCTAACCTAACCTAACCTAACCTAACCTAACCTAACCTAACCTAACCTAACCTAACCTAACCTAACCTAACCTAACCTAACCTAACCTAACCTAACCTAACCTAACCTAACCTAACCTAACCTAACCTAACCTAACCTAACCTAACCGATAGGATTAACTCCAGTTCCGCCCTAGTGAATGGTGGGTCATCCTCTGCCAGTTGTTCTACCGGGTAGTTTTCCCTTAAGTGTTTGTGGTATTGTGAGTCGGTTTCTTCGGAATCATCGGGGTAGAACGTCTCGGCTAGGAGGTCTGCAGATCTTTGCGGACTTAGCGTCTTGCCTTGTGTGTCTCTCAGTAGCACGTTCTCCTGGTTTCTTGCTGTCTTCCCAATGATTCTGTATATCCCGTCCCACATGCTTTCTTTCTCTTGAGTCGCACAGAACTCCTTCCAGCTGTTTGTTTGTGCCTCCTCCATTTTCTTCCTATACTCTTGTCTTGCGGCTCGGTATTCTTCTATGACGTGATCCTTCCTCGATGGTGCCGCGTTTCTTATCCTTCTTTTCTTTCTCAGGACGTCCTTTTTGAGGTGTTCTAAGGACTTGTCCCACCACGGCGGCACTGGTTTGCCTTTGTAAGTACCTATCTTCGGAATAGTTTCTTCACATACTTCCTGGATGTTATTTATATAGGTACTTACGGCATCTTCCAAGTCGTTGGCTGTCTTTATCGACTCCTTTATGGCATCCTTGCTTAAGTTGGTGTCCACCAGAGACTTATTGAATTTCTCCCTGAACGCTGTCCACTTCGCTTTTTTGGTGTTGTACCTCCGGGTTGTTGTTCGCGGGAGTGGTTGAAGTTTCCCTTCGACCCTGATCCGGAAGGTGATTGCGTTGTGGTCTGATGTCGTTGCGTCCCGGGTAACTCTCCAGTTCTCCACCTTCGCTAGCATCGGCAGGCTGCACGCTGTCACGTCGACTATGCTCGTGTACATCCTGCCGTTTCTCTCCGTTTCGAAGGTGGGTATGTCTCCGGTGTTAAGGATGTGGAAGTTCATCTCATCGAGGAACGTGGAGTAGGCCTGGCCCCTCTGGTCTTCTGTGGCGCTTCCCCACCAATGGCTCCACGCGTTCACGTCACCTGCCACTATTACATTCTGAGTAGGAAGTTTGCCGATAGTGTTCCTGACTTTATTTATATTGTTGTTTATATCTTTGTCTCCCTCGAAGTATACCGATATTAACCCAAGCTCTAGGCCCGCAACTTTGATGGTTACCGCTGCCTCGGTCTCCGTGACCAGTTGTGGATCGTGCAACACCTCGATGGTGTCGCCGAATATCACGACAGCGGCTTTGTTGGGCCCTCCTCTGTTCTGGGTACACTGGATGACTTGTGTCCCTGGGTGTTGTTTGAGGGTACCTCACCCAACATCCCAAAACTCCACCCAGCTTTGGTGACCCCTCAACACCCGAGCCAATGCCAAAACACCTAAAGGCAAAGGGTGGAGGCAAATCGAGAGGGAAGTGGGAAATGCCGGACCTACCCACGGGGCTCCAACAGAGGCCCAAAAGCAAACCATCAAGAAGATGACATCACCCCGGAAGATCAAAACTTCGAAGACAGCCCAGTCAAGAAGACGACTTCCGGTGAGACGACAGCAGCCATCAACCAGATGGCCAACATAATTATTAAAAACCCTCAACATCTGAGGGTACAAAAACTATAACCCCTTCAGGGTAAATTACTGTAATTTGACGCGAAAAATGAATGTTACTAAAATTAGAATTAAAAGAAAATAAATAAAACATTAAATTTAACAAGAACACGGGCCACCTAGGCCTGTGGACAAAAAAAAAAAAAAAAAAAAAAAAAAAAAAAAAAAAAAAAAAAAAAAAAAAAAACCTAACCTAACCTAACCTAACCTAACCTAACCTAACCTAACCTAACCTAACCTAACCTAACCTAACCTAACCTAACCTAACCTAACCTAACCTAACCTAACCTAACCTAACCTAACCTAACCTAACCTAACCTAACCTAACCTAACCTAACCTAACCTAACCTAACCTAACCTAACCTAACCTAACCTAACCTAACCTAACCTAACCTAACCTAACCTAACCTAACCTAACCTAACCTAACCTAACCTAACCTAACCTAACCTAACCTAACCTAACCTAACCTAACCTAACCTAACCTAACCTAACCTAACCTAACCTAACCTAACCTAACCTAACCTAACCTAACCTAACCTAACCTAACCTAACCTAACCTAACCTAACCTAACCTAACCTAACCTAACCTAACCTAACCTAACCTAACCTAACCTAACCTAACCTAACCTAACCTAACCTAACCTAACCTAACCTAACCTAACCTAACCTAACCTAACCTAACCTAACCTAACCTAACCTAACCTAACCTAACCTAACCTAACCTAACCTAACCTAACCTAACCTAACCTAACCTAACCTAACCTAACCTAACCTAACCTAACCTAACCTAACCTAACCTAACCTAACCTAACCTAACCTAACCTAACCTAACCTAACCTAACCTAACCTAACCTAACCTAACCTAACCTAACCTAACCTAACCTAACCTAACCTAACCTAACCTAACCTAACCTAACCTAACCTAACCTAACCTAACCTAACCTAACCTAACCTAACCTAACCTAACCTAACCTAACCTAACCTAACCTAACCTAACCTAACCTAACCTAACCTAACCTAACCTAACCTAACCTAACCTAACCTAACCTAACCTAACCTAACCTAACCTAACCTAACCTAACCTAACCTAACCTAACCTAACCTAACCTAACCTAACCTAACCTAACCTAACCTAACCTAACCTAACCTAACCTAACCTAACCTAACCTAACCTAACCTAACCTAACCTAACCTAACCTAACCTAACCTAACCTAACCTAACCTAACCTAACCTAACCTAACCAGTTCCGCTCCGACCGTGGTCCGAGAAGCACGTATAATCGCGCGCTCCGTGTCTAAAAATCTGTTTTCGCGGCCAAAAGTGTGTGAGTGAGTTGAGTGATACATCATTCGACGGGGCTTAACAAGAGGAAAGCCACAGTGAAAACCGCGTGAAAATCCGACGCGTCCAGCCCGAAAAAACCACGAAAAACCGGATTTTTCACCATTTTTACACCTTGCGACGCGTGCGGCGCGCGATTTATCGCGACGACCCCCCGCTTTCTGGACACCAATAGACGCCCAAGACCTCTTTCTTACTGGTCCCAAAAAACCAGATTTTTCTGGCTTCTGGGTGAGGAGCAGTAGGCCAAAAACCGAGAGGAGACCCAGAGGTGCGTGCGCGGGGAAGTGCGGGGGAGGAGAACGACGGCCACCAATCGAAGCGGAACTATTGGGGCTACACAGAGCCGTTTTCCTTTTTTAAATCGGGTACATAGTTCCGGAGAAAAACGATTATCAAAAAGTGCCAAATTTTAGGTCGTCTAGATCTCGTGTCTTTGAGCGACGACCTAGACTTTTAATAATTTTGTTGTGTGTGGTAGTGTGTGTACCTACCGTGTGAAAATTTTCGCGGCGATCCTGTGTGCGGTTCGGCCGGAAAAACGGAAAAACCTAAAAGTCTGGATCGTGTCCTAGGCGGTCTGGACTCGCAGGAAACCCGAAGACCAGCACCAGGAGTCACCACCAGCAACCGGGGGCCCGAGAGACACAGCTAAGTGGAAGTTTTTGACAAAAACATATGTGAAAAAGACACTATAATTTTAAGAGTTAAATTTAACCGACTTGCAAAAGTCCTAAAACCATAAGTTTTTGTAACAATATAAATAATTTAACGTAGAATAATAATTAGAAAGCCCCATTAGAATTAAGTTAATAGTTTAAGAGGAATTTAGATTTTTAAGAAAGGAGCTTAACTCCATACAGAAAAAATACCTGGGCGGGCGCCACGCCCCCCGCTCAGGAATTCGAGAGATAGCAGCCAAAATATCATTTCTAGAAACGTGACACCAACTTTATAGGACTGGCCAAACCGTTTTACTTAGGGCTAAAAAATATCATCTTATTCGGATCGGTGGAATTAGCTCAATCGGCAAAATCCCAAAGTAAATCGTGACGTCACAATCTAACGTAAAACAGGGCTGCAAATGACGTTTTTCGCCGGTCAAAGAATATTTTTGTGATTAATTTATATGGTTTGACACTCACACTAAATATTTAAATATATACAAAATATAGATACAAAAATTTAATCAAAAATAGTTAACACATTACTAGGCACAAATTCGCAAATCGACATAAAAACTAATTAGAAACAGGTTAGAAAACACAAATAAAATTATTACATAATTTATAAATCCAGTATAAATAGTTAGAACAAAATACTACAAATATAAAACAGTAAATTCTGAGAAAATAGACACATAAACAACTCAAAACATCAGGTGCTTCCCAGCTCGTTTGTACACCGCATTCCATAAAGACGCCAACCCTACATTATCAGCTAGGGCGATCTAGCGCCCAAGAAAATAGGCTCCTCCCCATAGTCCGAGGCATGAACGTCGTTTTTAATAACTAATATATTCATAAATTAAATACATTACATTAAAATACAATATTACTATAAATTCGGATTAATAATACAATTTAACAATTAAACTAGAAATAATAAATAATAATATATAGTAATTATAGTTAAAATCAATCAAAAATATCGGGTAAAAATTTATAATAAAAACAAAAATCCGGGTAACAACCCATATAGCCCTATTCTAATTGGTAGTAGTATCAGATAGTCAATTTAACAACCCATAACAATTTTAAGAAGTATTCAAAAAGTAAACTTTAACGCCCCGGACTATATTCAACAGGACATAGTTAGAAACACCATAAGTGCGAGCGGGACAAGTAGGGCTGACGCGCGCGATACCCGTCTCGCTCACTGCCCCGCCCACTAACGCGCTCAGTCAGGGCTGCGAAAAATTCCTGTGTCAACCCTAACAAATAAATTAAATAACAAAAGTAGGAAAAAACATTTAGCAATATAAATAAACAACTAGATTGAATAAATCGCTATAAAATACAAATAATAGGAAAAACAGTAAACAAACATTTAAATCGATATTTAATAAAACAACAATAAAACAATAGCACTAATTAAATTAAATAAACATTATACCATAAATAGTTAAATATATATATTGAATATAAAACGTAAACTAGATAATTAAACACATATATTATAAACTCATATTAAAAGATATAGTAATACAATATTAATAACATTATTATTAAAATTTTAGCACAACAGGAAGTAAATAAAATTCAAAATTCCCATCAGGTTACTCCCGCTCATTGGTGGAGACAAATAATACATTCAAGCGTGTGGCAGCCCTGATACGCCCACTTGGCGTCAAGCGCTGTGTGTGGTCTGGTAGTCTAAGAGCCGCTGCCGGTAATTCTACGAAAAATAAAACGAATAATATTTTGGTTAAATAAACATAAATATAACTAAAACTAACTTTTTAATTAAAAATAAATATATAGCAAATAACATATTAGAAATAAGTTCAATAAAAAATCAAAAATAATAATAAAACATTGAAGAAAAATATTAAATAAAAATAGAAAAAACAAGGAAAATTAAATTCAGTAAAAAATAATTAATTAAAAATTAGCTACAAATTGTTTAAGAGTATTAAAAAAAAAAAAAAAAAAATAAAAACAAAAATAAAAGAATAAATTCAAGAGAGCACCGGCTCTTTAACTATAAGAGATCGTACGGTGATAAGGAATAAACAGAGTTTTTGCTATTCAAAAATCATAGGCGCTTCATTTTCTGCATAATATAATCGAACTAAAAACTAGGACGTTGCTTTTTAAAATTAACAGGCGAAACATTATTTTATAAAATTGAAAGTTGCTTTAAATTAGTAGCACATCTTGACCGGCGAAATCCTTCATCTTACCGTTATAATCAGTACTTTAGACCAGTTCGCTTCCCTATTGGGGCGTCTGTTAGAATAGTGACTTGTATATATATTTTATGTTGTGACGTCTGTTTTTACAGTTTTAATATTTTAAAAAATTATTAATATACAATTATAGTAATTAGTTGACCGGTTGATCCCTATTGGGAAACCGTTTAGATTAAGTTAGCATAGTGACTAGGATACATATACTGTGACGTAAAGTTTTCTCTCTTTTATAACATATTGTTTTATCTATACATATATACTTTTAAATAGACAAATTGATCCCTATTGGACAACACATTATAGTATTAGTTTGACAATAAATAGAAAAGTAGCCCATTATTGGGACTACTGAAATAGTAAGGTTGAAAGGACAAGACAACTAAATCTTGAAATAAGAAAGTCCCTTCGAAAAATAAATAGCAACAATATAAGCCGTAATTGAGTATTGCCATTTCAATCTGAAAGTTAAGCTTTACCTAGGACATTATTAAATTATAAATTAAAATTGAAACTTAAGAGCTAATATAGAACTAAATAAATACTGAATAAATAAATAAAGCCTATAAATAAAACAAATTTCTTCTGGTCACTAGTTAAATATATACAAACTTTTTACAACTTTATTTTATTTTTACAATATTTATTATTTAGATTTGACGCATTCCCCCGTACGTAAAAATAAAGCAAGACAAATGGCCATGGTACATACGCCTAAGGAGGGTGTAAAACCCAAAAAGACAAAGGGCAAACCCTCCCTTGAGGGCATGCAGAGTGACCAACGAAGCAGTCCTATATTATTGCAGAAACGAACCGATTCTGTTGAGGCCCTTCTGGCAGAGGTAAGCGGAACAGTTAAAAACAGTATCTATCTGCTACACCAGACCAGAAATATGAGAGGAGATTTGAGGTCTGGTTTAGCAGATAATCTGGAAAAGCTGGAAAGAAAAATAAGTGACATAGAGCGATTAGTAAGGATAGAATCAATAGGAACAGGGAAAGGAAGTATAAAGGAAACCAAGGAATCGGAAGTACAATGTAAATTAGAGACAAACGAAGTAATAAATAACTGTGATAGTAAAGAATTAATAATGAAAATGTACAACAGGTTAAAATTTGAAATACATGATAGGGCTGATAACATAAAGGAATCTGTAGAAGAGCAGATTACAGTGTTAGCGCATACAGTGATAGCAAATAAAGTAAATAAAGAGGTAGAGCAGGAAACTAGGAAGGATAACTCTAAGGCAGTGGCGAGTTATGCCGCCAAGGTGGCGACGGGGGGGGGTAAAAACCTTACCGTCGGAGTCGAGGCCCATAACTGTCCACTCCTTAGCAGTAACGGACAAGGAAAATTATATGACGGGACAAGAGATAGTTGATAGCGTAGGTAAAATAATAGATGCAAGAAAGGAGGGCATAAAAGTAGAAAGAATAAGAAAAGGAAAAGGGAGGAAGGTAATAATAGGCTTTAGGGACAGAAAAGAGAGAGACGAAGTAAGGAAAAAGATAGAGATATGTGCAAGGGATAAGTTCGAAGTGGAAATAGTGAAAAACAAGGACCCCCAGGTTATTCTGTATGGGGTGCTGAAGTCGAACACGGATGACGACATTTGTGACGCAATCCGTGTTCAAAATAAGCACCTCATACAGCATATCCTGGATGGGGACGAGGACAGGATAAGGGTTAAATACCGAAAGCGTGGTAAGGATGCCCATACTGAGCACGTCGTGCTGGAGGTGTCTCCGGAGGTATGGCTGTGCCTCACCAGAGAAGGCCGCGCATACATTGATATGCAGAGGGTGCGGGTCGCTGACCAGTCCCCCCTAATACAGTGCTCGCACTGTTTGGGGTACGGACATGGAAAGCGATTCTGCGCCGACATTGCTGCGGAAATGAGGTGCAGCCATTGCTCCGGAGCTCACCACAAATCACAGTGTGAGGGCTTCGAGGCGGGCACCGAGCCATGTTGCATTAATTGTAAGAAAAATAATTTAAAAGCAAACCACGGCGCGTTCAGTGCGGAGTGCCCGATAAGACGAAAATGGGAAGCAATGGCACGTGCGGCGGTATCGTACGATCCTGAAGATGATGCGTTCGTGGAACGTACATGGCTCGACGGACGCACACGCAACGATACTACGATACCGTCGCAGTACAGCTGCTAAAACAAATGTAGAGCCAGTTAATTGTCAAAATTAATTTATTGTATTGCCTGCAGTAAATTGTGAATTTATAGCAGCAATCACCACATTGTAGAAAATTCAAATATGTATAATACAACTATATTATTAAAAAATTATGTATTAGTATAACTATATTAAAAAAAAAAAAAAAAAAAAAAAAAAAAAAAAAAAAAAAAAAAAAAAAAAAAAAAAAAAAAACTATATATATAACCATGATACTTAGCATTTATTTGATGTAGCAAATAAAGCAGAAGTAAAAATGTTATTGTTTGTATTTATTGTATATAATTATCATGTATTCTAACATATGCCAATAGTATTAATTATATAGTCTAATAGTATTTAATATATCCATAATAGTCAAATAGTATTAAGTTAATTTGTATACAACATAAAGGCTCTACATTTACGTTCCAGAACACATTAGATCAGTAGTTCTACGTTGAATCGGCCA
>OY730184.1:29389215-29394215 GCA_963422495.1 Polyommatus iphigenia | reverse complement strand
GCGAAACTCCTTAGTGAAAAAACGCGGAGGCAGTGCCACGCCCCCAACTAAAGAATTTCGCTGACAGCAGCCCCAATTTAATATTCCTAGCATTAGGACACTCTGGAAAACATAGTTTAGACAGCACAGAATATATATGTCAAATTTTATTTAAATCGGTCCAGTAGTCTAGCGACAATTAGCTTTTTACGTAAATTTTCAGTGACGTCAAAAACTAAACTAGGTCACAGGAATTAGGGCTGCACATGACGAAGTTTTCGCCGGTCAAGAATTATTTGTATGGCCTGTTTCTTTTTTGTGTTAACATACTCTACTCAATTTTATCCATACTTACAGTTAATATTTTTCAGGATACATAAAACAATAATAACCGGGAATAGTATACAATTAAAAAATTCATTAAAATTCGGGTAAATAAATATTTAAAAACGGCAAAACAACAATTAAAATAAAAACTATCGACACAAATTATATAAATAACACATAAATAATCTAAATTCAACTTTAGCACTTAAAATAATACATAATAAATAATTTATTTTTTCAAAATTCCCATCAGGTTCGTTTCGCTCATTTGTTAGATACATCCAAGAATCGATAACCCTTCCCATCAGGTTCGTTTCGCTCATTTGTTAGATACATCCAAGAATCGATAACCCTATTTTACCGATAAGACAAACAACTAGCATTCAGATAAGGGACTCCGCCCATAAAGCAATGGCCGCCGTCGCATAGTCCGAGGTGTAACAAGGAATTTTGTTTCTTTTAAAAAAGTCAATAATTTAAATACATTAATTAAACTGAAAAAATATCTTTAAAACTTAATTTCAATTCGTGTTCAACGTTAAATAAATAAAAATAGCAAAATAGTAAAATTAAAACAATTAAAGATAGTAAATACGTCAAGTTTATTATTAAAAAATTAAAAAACTAAAACATTAAACTAATTAAAAACGTTTATTATAAATATTATACCCTTTATATAATATAAATTAGCTTATAGAATTAACACTGAAACAAATTAATAATACTAAATAACAACCTTCAACACCCGGACTACATTCCGTAGATCACAACAGATAACGCAGCGATAACACCATAAGTGCGAGCGAGACAAGTAGGGTTGACGCGCGCGATACCCGTCTCGCTCACTGACGCGCTCGGTCAGGGCTGCGAAAAATTCCTCTGCCAACCCTAACAAATAAATTAAATTATCAAAACTAGGAAAAAATCATTTAGCAATATAAATAAATAACTAAATTGAATAAATTGTCATAAAACATAAATAACATGAAAAACAGAAAACAAAACTTAAATAGGCATTTAATAAAACAACAATAAAACAATAGCACTAATTAAATTAAATCAAAATATACCATAAATAGTTAAATATATATATTGAATATAAAACTTAAACTAGATAATTAAACACATATATTATAAATTCATACTAAAAGATATAGCAATACAATATAAATAACATTATTATTAAAATTTTAGCACAACAGGAAGTTAATAAAATTCGAAATTCCTATCAGGTTACTCCCGCTCATTGGTGGAGACAAATAATACATTAAAGCGTGTGGCAGCCCTGATACGCCCACTTGGCGTCAAGCGCTGTGTGTGGTCTGGTAGTCTAAGAGCCGCTGCCGGTAATTCTACGAAAAATAAAACGAATAATATTTTGGTTAAATAAACATAAATATAACTAAAAATAACTTTTAAATTAAAAATAAATATATAGCAAATAACATATTAAAAATAAATTCAATAAAAAATCAAAAATAATAATAAAACATTGAAGAAAAATATTAAATAAAAATAGAAAAAACACGGAAAATTAAATTCAGTAAAAATAATTATTTAAAAATTAGCTAAAAATTGTTTAAGAGTATTAAAAAATTTAAAATAAAAACAAAAATAAAAGAATAAATTCAAGAGAGCACCGGCTCTTTAACTATAAAAGATCGTACGGTGATAAGGAATAAACAGAGTTTTTGCTATTCATAAATCATAGGCGCTTCATTTTCTGCATAATATAATCGAACTAAAAACTAGGACGTTGCTTTTTAAAATTAACAGGCGAAACATTATTTTATAAAATTGAAAGTTGCTTTAAATTAGTAGCGCATCTTGACCGGCGAAATCCTTCATCTAACCGTTATAATCAGTACTTTAGACCAGTTCGCTTCCCTATTGGGGCGTCTGTTAGAATAGTGACTTGTATATATATTTTATGTTGTGACGTCTGTTTTTACAGTTTTAATATTTTAAAAAATTATTAATATACAATTATAGTAATTAGTTGACCGGTTGATCCCTATTGGGAAACCGTTTAGATTAAGTTAGCATAGTGACTAGGATACATATACTGTGACGTAAAGTTTTCTCTCTTTTATAACATATTGTTTTATCTATACATATATACTTTTAAATAGACAAATTGATCCCTATTGGACAACACATTATAGTATTAGTTTGACAATAAATAGACAAGTAGCCCACTATTGGGACTACTGAAATAGTAAGGTTGAAAGGACAAGACAACTAAATCTTGAAATAAGAAAGTCCCTTCGAAAAATAAATAGCAACAATATAAGCCGTAATTGAGTATTGCCATTTCAATCTGAAAGTTAAGCTTAACCTATTTTAATACATTATTAATTTTAATTTATAATTTAATACATTATTAAATTATAAATTAAAATTGAAACTTAAGAGCTAATATAGAACTAAATAAATACTGAATAAATAAATAAAGCCTATAAATAAAACAAATTTCTTCTAGTCACTAGTTAAATATATACAAACTTTTTACAACTTTATTTTATTTTTACAATATTTATTATTTAGATTTGACGCGTTCCCCCGTACGTATAAATAAAGCAAGAAAAATGGCCATGGTACATACGCCTAAGGAGGGTGTAAAACCCAAAAAGACAAAGGGCAAACCCTCCCTTGAGGGCATGCAGAGTGACCAACGAAGCAGTCCTATATTCTGTTGAGGCCCTTCTGGCAGAGGTAAGCGGAACAGTTAAAAACAGTATCTATCTGCTACACCAGACCAGAAATATGAGAGGAGATTTGAGGTCTGGTTTAGCAGATAATCTGGAAAAGCTGGAAAGAAAAATAAGTGACATAGAGCGATTAGTAAGGATAGAATCAATAGGAACAGGGAAAGGAAGTATAAAGGAAACCAAGGAATCGGAAGTACAATGTAAATTAGAGACAAACGAAGTAATAAATAACTGTGATAGTAAAGAATTAATAATGAAAATGTACAACAGGTTAAAATTTGAAATACATGATAGGGCTGATAATATAAAGGAATCTGTAGAAGAGCAGATTACAGTGTTAGCGCATACAGTGATAGCAAATAAAGTAAATAAAGAGGTAGAGCAGGAAACTAGGAAGGATAACTCTAAGGCAGTGGAGAGTTATGCCGCCAAGGTGGCGACGGGGGGGGTTAAAAACCTTACCGTCGGAGTCGAGGCCCATAATGTCCACTCCTTAGCAGTAACGGACAAGGAAAATTATATGACGGGACAAGAGATAGTTGATAGCGTAGGTAAAATAATAGATGCAAGAAAGGAGGGCATAAAAGTAGAAAGAATAAGAAAAGGAAAAGGGAGGAAGGTAATAATAGGCTTTAGGGACAGAAAAGAGAGAGACGAAGTAAGGAAAAAGATAGAGATATGTGCAAGGGATAAGTTCGAAGTGGAAATAGTGAAAAACAAGGACCCCCAGGTTATTCTGTATGGGGTGCTGAAGTCGAACACGGATGACGACATTTGTGACGCAATCCGTGTTCAAAATAAGCACCTCATGCAGCATATCCTGGATGGGGACGAGGACAGGATAAGGGTTAAATACCGAAAGCGTGGTAAGGATGCCCATACTGAGCACGTCGTGCTGGAGGTGTCTCCGGAGGTATGGCTGTGCCTCACCAGAGAAGGCCGCGCATACATTGATATGCAGAGGGTGCGGGTCGCTGACCAGTCCCCCCTAATACAGTGCTCGCACTGTTTGGGGTACGGACATGGAAAGCGATTCTGCGCCGACATTGCTGCGGAAATGAGGTGCAGCCATTGCTCCGGAGCTCACCACAAATCACAGTGTGAGGGCTTCGAGGCGGGCACCGAGCCATGTTGCATTAATTGTAAGAAAAATAATTTAAAAGCAAACCACGGCGCGTTCAGTGCGGAGTGCCCGATAAGACGAAAATGGGAAGCAATGGCACGTGCGGCGGTATCGTACGATCCTGAAGATGATGCGTTCGTGGAACGTACATGGCTCGACGGACGCACACGCAACGATACTACGATACCGTCGCAGTACAGCTGCTAAAACAAATGTAGAGCCAGTTAATTGTCAAAATTAATTTATTGTATTGCCTGCAGTAAATTGTGAATTTATAGCAGCAATCACCACATTGTAGAAAATTCAAATATGTATAATACAACTATATTATTAAAAAATTATGTATTAGTATAAGTATATTAAAAAAAAAAAAAAAAAAAAAAAAAAAAAAAAAAAAAAAAAAAAAAAAAAAAAAAAAAAAAAAACACTATATACTTATATAACCATGATACTTAGCATTTATTTGATGTAGCAAATAAAGCAGAAGTAAAAATGTTATTGTTTGTAATATTGTATATAATTATCATGTATTCTAACATATGCCAATAGTATAAATTATATAGTCTAATAGTATTTAATATATCCATAATAGTCAAATAGTATTAAGTTAATTTGTATACAACATAAAGGCTCTACATTTACGTTCCAGAACACATTAGATCAGTAGTTCTACGTTGAATCGGCCACACCGGCTGAATGAGTTAATATATATATATAATATGTACCGAAATTAAAAAATTTTGTGATGATCCGCTCGAACTAAGACCTATAAGATAAGTAAGAATGTATCATGTAAAACACTGTAATAATAAAATGTAAAAACTGAATGTAAGAATTAACGTTAAAGATTGTAAATGTAT
>OY730184.1:29354215-29386715 GCA_963422495.1 Polyommatus iphigenia | reverse complement strand
AAAAACATATGTGAAAAAGACACTATAATCTTAGAATTAAATTTAACCGACTTGCAAAAGTCTTATAACCATAAATTTTTGTAACGATATAAATAATTTAACGTAGAATAATAATCAGAAAGCCCCATTAGAATTAAGTGAATAGTTTAAGAGGAATCTAGATTTTAAGGAAGGAGCAAAACTCCATATATAAAAAAGCTCGGAAGAAGTGCCACGCCCCCGAGTTTGGAAATTCTTAATTTGCGCCCTATTTTATCAAAAATTAAAGTCTACATAGGCATTCCCAAGTGGCCCATACGGGAGGTGGTCCGGATCCCAAGTTTCGTTAGAATCCGATCGGTGGTTTGGGCAGAATTGGCAGAATTCCGTAATTTTTCGTGACGTCAACAATTTAAACTAGGTCAGCAGAATTAGGGTTGCAAATGACGCTTTTCGTCATAATAAATTTCATAATTAGTCAAGTGTCTTATAAAAACTCCTTTAAATAGCTTAATTGTCATTTTTAAAACAAGTCACGCAATTCTATTCACGATATTTGGATAATCAAAATTGATATATACATATAATAAATAACAAAATTTGCTAAAACTGATAAAAAATTTGCATGAAAATCTAGAAAACTAACTAATGGTTTAAGTAAATAATAATAAAGTCATTAAAACATACAATTAGAAGTAAATATTAAATAAAAACTTATAAAAAGTAACAATTAAATTATAATATATAAAGTCATTCGGTAAATGCGATTCTTAAATACTACTAGAGTACATTGCTTTAATTTAAATATAAAATCGGACCCACAAAACATAAAATCTCATCAGGTTATTTCTCAGCTCGTTTGTGGAAAATTACTCCAAGCCGATAGCCCTAATACACGCGATAACAAAAACCCGCCTGGACTCCACCCACTATTCAACTTGTGTGGTCGTATAGCCCGGGGCCTACAGGTGGTTTAAATAACTACATATGTTTTAACTAATAAAAAATTCCCTAAACTTGTTAATTACCTATTAAATTAAGGAGATCTATATAAATTAGAGTCATTAGTAATTCACATTAAATAAGAAACGTATAAATCTCTAAATATTAGAATAAAATTAAAAAATAAAAATTATAAAAACATAAACAAAACATAAAACTTAAAACTATATATAATATTTATCTATATAGTAATTGCTAATAGTATTAAACGGTCAATTTAACAATCAAAAACAACTTTCAAAACCACCTTAAAAGTAAACTTTAACGCTCGGACTATATTCAATAGGACATAGTTAATAACACCACAAGTGCAAGTGAGACAAATAGGGCTGACGCGCGCGACATCCGTCTCGCTCACCGCCCCGCCCACCATAGACCGAGGTGTGACAGGGAACATTGCTGCTTTTAAAAGAAAATTGTAAAAACACATTAAATAAACAATAAAACAATCAAGAAAAACTAAAGTCTAATTCAAGTTTGATACATAATAAATAAAAATAACATAACAATAAGATTATAATAACTCAAATAGCATATATGCCAAGTTAATTATTAAATAATCAGAGACTTAAATATTAAACTAATTAAAAACGTGAATAACAATAAATATAAAATACTTTTTATAATATAAATCAGTTTATAAAACTAACATTAAAACAAATTAAAAACACTAAATTACAGCCTTCAACACTCGGACTATATTCCATAGATCACAACCGATAACGCAGCGATAACACCGTAAGTGCGAGCGAGACAAGTAGGGTTGACGCGCGCGATACCCGTCTCGCTCACCGTCCCGCCCACTGACGCGCTCAGGGCTGCGGGTCAAAAATCTTGTTAACCTTAGTAATTAAAAAATTAAAATAATTTAGATTAGAAAAACAATAAAAATTATTTAGCAGAACGAATAACAAACTAAATTGAGTAAATCGTCATAAAAATATAAAATAATAGATAAAACAGTAAACTAACAAAAAGTAATAATTTATTAAAACAATAGTATTAATTAAATTAGAGTAATAGAATACCACAAAACAGCTAAAAATCTTTTTGACATAAAACGTAAATTATACAACTAAATACCTATACTGTAAAACCATATTAAAATATACTGTATTAGTACATAAATAACAATACTACTTTAACTACAACACAATTGGAAGTTAAGAAATATCAAAATTCCCATCAGGCTATTCCCGCCCATTGAAAGATATAAATAATACACTTTTCCGCGTGGCAGCCCTGACACGCCCACGTTACGCCCTAATCACGTAACACTCCGTGTGCGGTCGAGGCGACTTAGTGGGTAAAGGAACGACGTAAAAACATTGCTATAAGATTCCAACAGGCGTTTTGATTTCCAAATTGAAGTAGCTTTTTCTTTTAAATAAAAAAGACTCGGGCTTAGAAAAAAGTCAAAAACCAAATAAGCGTGAATAAACTTGCGACTGACATAGTGTGTTTTCGATTCGGCCGACGAGAAGCGTCCAAAAAATCGAAATAAATATCGACGAAACGAGGTTTATAAAACCGAAATTAGAATAGGACCAGTTTGTCTCCTTTTGGAACAACTGCTAGTATATAGGACGTAAGGTATAACTGTGATAACGAAGGTCTTTAAGACTGAGTAACATACAATTAAGAACTGACCAAGTAATATACACAATTAAATAAAACTTAAAAAATTTGCTTTAGTTAGGGATCTTTATAATTCTATAGTAATATTATAATTAAGTCTGGACGTATTAGACAGAATATCAACAAATCTGGTATATCCGATAGTCTAGAGCTAGGATATTGACTTTTCAAAACATAAATATAAATTTAATTCGGTCCCTGCGAGAATTTATGAGCAACAAAATAAGACTGATTTGTGTTTTGCTCATAAAATCAATCGAATAACAAACCGAAAAATAATTATAGATCCTGACTAAACAAATTCCTTCTAGTCACTAGTTAAATATATACAAACCTTTAACTACTTTATTTTATTTTTACAATATTTATTATTTAGTTATTTAGATTTGACGCGTTTCCCCGTACGTATAAAAAATGGATATGGTACACACCCCACCCAATGTAAATATAAAACCCCATAAGAATAAAAAACGACCCTCCCTTGAAAACCAGAAAACTAGTAATCCATCTAATACCCCCTCCCCATTTTTACATGCTGATCCCGCCGAGGCTATCCTGAAAGAAACTAGTAGTACAGTTAAAAACAGTATTTATCTGTTAAGCCAGACCAGAAATATGAGAGGAGATTTGAGGTCTGGTTTAGCAGATAATTTAGTAAAGTTAGAGGGAAAAATTAAGGAGATAGAGGAGTTATTCAGGGGAGGCTCGGTAGGAGAAGATAGGGAAAAAAGCATACAGAAGAGAGAAATGGAAGTGCAGTGCGAATTAAAAGTAAATTGTGAGGAATGCAACTGCCACGAGCTGCTATTAAAAATTTTTGAAAAACTAAGGGAACAAATTCTTCTTAATGTGAAGGAGGTGAGGGATATTATGGGAGATAGGATGGATAAATACGTCGAGAAATTAAATGAGAGGGTAGCAAAGGAAAATAGGGGAGGTACCACTGAGGTAGTGGAGAGTTAGGTATGCTGCCAAGGTAGCGAAGGGGGTGGTAAAAACCCCACCTGTGCGGTCGGGCCCCATGACTGTCCACTCCTTAGCGATCAAAGACAAAGAAAATGACATGACAGGACAGGAAATATTGGATAGCGTAGGAAAGATAATAGAAGCGAAAAAAGAGGGATTCAAAGTAGAGAGGATAAGGAGAGGAAAAGAGAGGAAAGTAATAATAGGTTTTAGAGATAAAAACGAAAGAGACAGAGCAAAGAGAAAGTTAGCGAAGAGTGGAGTAGACAGGTTCGAGGTTGAGACAATAAGGAATAAGGACCCCCAGATCATACTGTATGGGGTACTGAAGTCGAATACGGATGGCGACATTTGTGACGCCATCCGTAATCAGAATAAGCACCTCATACAGTATGTTCTGGATGGGGATGAGGATAGGGTACGTGTTAAATATAGAAGAAAGTCAAGAGACCCCCGCACGGAGCATGTCGTACTTGAGGTGTCTCCGGACATATGGCAGTGCTTCACCAGGGAAGGGCGCGCATACATAGATATGCAGAGGGTGAGAGTCGCCGACCAGTCCCCCCTAATACAGTGCTCGCACTGTCTAGGGTATGGGCATGGAAGGCGATTCTGCACCGAAAGCGCAACCCAGGCGAAGTGCGGCCATTGTTCCGGGCCACACCACATGTCGGAGTGTGAGGGGCTAAAAGTAGGCGTAGAACCCTGCTGCATAAACTGTAAGAAAGAAGGTAAAGAGGGCGAACATAGTGCGTTTAGCATGGAGTGTCCGATTCGGCGCAAATGGGATGCCATAGCGCGAGCGGCGGTGGCATACGAGCCAGAAGACGAGGAGTATGTGGAACCCACGTGGTTACACAGCACTCAAGAAACATTCGACGTCACGAATTAACACCGCCGGTTCGAAAAAGTGCCAATGTAATGCCACGATTGTTAGTAATAAATAATGAGTATTTATAATAACAATAAAAGTAAAAAGCCGAATTAATGTCAATGTAAGGAACTATAATTAATAAATAAAAATTAATAACATATGCATAAATCTATTATATTATATATCTTGTATTATATATTATAAAATTTCTGTTATTTCATAAATTGTTATTGATATCTATTTAATGTCAATGTAAGGAACTGTAATTAATAATTTATAAAACATATATATGATGAAAAAAAAAAAAAAAAAAAAAAAAAAAAAAAAACACTGCCAACCACATTGTATGTATTTGAAATGTAGCAAACACAACATATGTAAATCGCAGTAGTTATGTTTAAATTATAGTTATGTTAAGTGTGTATTGTATGTATTATAAATATAAAAAAAAAAAAAAATAATAATAATTAATTGTACTATGTTATAAATATAAAATGCCACTTATCTTATACTTTTACTTGTAATAAATAATAGATTATGATAATCTATTATTTGTAACACTGAATACCTACATGTATAGTAAATAGTAATATAATATTGTAAAAAATTTGTTTTTAAACTATAAGTAAATGTACCAAAAACCTGTACCTAAAATATCTATCGGCAAAACTATGGCAATGTGTAACACCCATTGGCAATTAAACAAAATCGCAAAATGGCTACCATTACCATGTAATACCATAATTATTGTAATTATAAGTATTCAAATCAGCGCAAAATCGGACACTCGTGACTGTGGAATGTAATAGAGAACTAGGAAGGTAATGAATAACGAACTGAAATGTAACAAAATGTAATAGAAATTTAATATATACCGTAAAATGTATTAAAACTTAGTCGTAAAATTATAAGAAATGTAATATAGTCAGTAATAATAGTCAATAATGTAACGGAATATGAATATGTAGTTGACTTTGTAATAATTAGTTGAATGTAAAAATTTAGAAGGTAAAAGAATCTGTTAAAAATGAAAATGTATTGAAATTATAAAAATGAGTCAGTGTAAAAAAGAAATAAAAACGCAGATAATTGTCCTGTATTATGTATAGGGGAAACAAGAGAAAAAAAAAAAAAAAAAAAAAAAAACCTAACCTAACCTAACCTAACCTAACCTAACCTAACCTAACCTAACCTAACCTAACCTACCCTACCCTACCCTACCCTACCCTACCCTACCCTACCCTACCCTACCCTACCCTACCCTACCCTACCCTACCCTACCCTACCCTACCCTACCCTACCCTACCCTACCCTACCCTACCCTAACCTAACCTAACCTAACCTAACCTAACCTAACCTAACCTAACCTAACCTAACCTAACCTAACCTAACCTAACCTAACCTAACCTAACCTAACCTAACCTAACCTAACCTAACCTAACCTAACCTAACCTAACCTAACCTAACCTAACCTAACCTAACCTAACCTAACCTAACCTAACCTAACCTAACCTAACCTAACCTAACCTAACCTAACCTAACCTAACCTAACCTAACCTAACCTAACCTAACCTAACCTAACCTAACCTAACCTAACCTAACCTAACCTAACCTAACCTAACCTAACCTAACCTAACCTAACCTAACCTAACCTAACCTAACCTAACCTAACCTAACCTAACCTAACCTAACCTAACCTAACCTAACCTAACCTAACCTAACCTAACCTAACCTAACCTAACCTAACCTAACCTAACCTAACCTAACCTAACCTAACCTAACCTAACCTAACCTAACCTAACCTAACCTAACCTAACCTAACCTAACCTAACCTAACCTAACCTAACCTAACCTAACCTAACCTAACCTAACCTAACCTAACCTAACCTAACCTAACCTAACCTAACCTAACCTAACCTAACCTAACCTAACCTAACCTAACCTAACCTAACCTAACCTAACCTAACCTAACCTAACCTAACCTAACCTAACCTAACCTAACCTAACCTAACCTAACCTAACCTAACCTAACCTAACCTAACCTAACCTAACCTAACCTAACCTAACCTAACCTAACCTAACCTAACCTAACCTAACCTAACCTAACCTAACCTAACCTAACCTAACCTAACCTAACCTAACCTAACCTAACCTAACCTAACCTAACCTAACCTAACCTAACCTAACCTAACCTAACCTAACCTAACCTAACCTAACCTAACCTAACCTAACCTAACCTAACCTAACCTAACCTAACCTAACCTAACCTAACCTAACCTAACCTAACCTAACCTAACCTAACCTAACCTAACCTAACCTAACCTAACCTAACCTAACCTAACCTAAAGTGGTTCTGTTTATGAACAATAGCTATGAAAGACTGGGAATAAGTTTCTGCTCCACCGTTGGCAACAAGAGAGTCGCCATTTCACCTGGGCTGGCTCTCATACTTAAAGGCAGCACAACAAGGACGACCATGAAGAGGAGGAGATATGAGGAACTGGGCGAGGAGATGATCGACGGGAAATCGTGTAGGATAGTACGCACCAAAAACAAATCCGTGCTACTATTCGACAAAACAACCGAAGAAACTCAATTTGCCAGAGCCTGCTCGTTCTTGTTGAAGTTAGCCGAAGCCAACGGCACTACCATCGGCCCAAGAACAATTAGTGTGGACACAATGAGCGTCGACTTCGATAGAGGAGAGGTGGCAGACTATCTCGGGTGCGTCAGAGCAGCCGACAAACACGAGATTGTGGTGTAAGAAGGGAGATCCCAAGATCTGAGCTTCCTAGTACCCAACAAAGCACCCGAGAGAACATCAAAACTGACCACAGCGCAACTACAGCGAAGCCAAACAACAGGAGTCCAACCTACAACACCCTCAGAGGTGGAGCAGAATCTCGATCCCAACTCTAGACCAAATGTGCTGCAAAAAATCAGGAAAAAGATAAGCTCGCTGACAAATTGGAAAAAACCACCAACACCACAAAACACAGAACGTGCACCATCACTCCCAGGGCCATCTACTGAGACGCTGAAATCAAGCGCAGAAATCTGGGCTGAAAAGGAAAAGGAACTAAGGAAACTAAGGGCGGCTGAAAAACAAAAAGAGACTGTCATGTCGGCCAAACAACAAACATTCGCCGCCAAAGTCGACCAGCAAATCCATCGGCTGGTCACAAAGGAGAGCCAACACTTCAGGAGAGAGCCTCAAGAAGGTCTCGAGGAACAGCTGCCCCTACGACCGGACACATTCCGAAGCCCAGATATTCAAGCGAACGCGCTCAGCAGATTCACCAAAGCCCCAAAACCACCGCAGAGAACACCAATAAACCAACAACCAACAAAGGCACAGATAGGTCTGGTCAAGAGTCCAACCCTAAGGAAAGTGGTACGACAGGAAGACCATATGATCAACGCATTCCTGGAATACATAGCAGTACTAGAGGCCAACAAGACCATCAGGATCAAGGAATGCGAAGACATCATGAAGTCGTACCAAAAAGGCAAAGATGGCCTCCTACAAATCCAACTAGAGGAGGCCCAAGCCACGGTCTATAATAACAACACGGCGACCGTCCTTAGGGGACAGGACATGACTACCCATATGGCGGCGTATAGCGCCACATCAGGATTAGTCCTCCTGGACGAAGACCGGACCAAAAGGAGAGGACAACCCGTCTATAACATCCCGTCTCGCGACCCCATCGTTGTCACCACCAGGGGGACAGAAATATGGCTGGAGGACAGGATCCTCCAAACATCCCAGATCCTGTCCGAGGTAGAGCCCCCCGACGAATGGACGATCCCAGCAATAACTTGGATAAATGGAGTCCCGGGTTGCGGGAAAACGACGTGGATAGTCCAAAACTTTAATCCTGACGAAGATGTAGTTGTAACGACAACGATAGAGGCAAAGAAAGACCTCGTGGAGAGAATCCGGGAAAAGGCAGGCCACGAAGCTACGAAGAGGGTGCGCACAATAGCATCTCTCCCAGTAAATGGACCGAAGGGACTCGAAGACCTGAAACGCAAGAGGCTGCTTGTAGATGAAGCAATCATGAGTCACTTCGGATCCATAATACTGATGGCACAAATCACCAAAGCCGAGAGCCTGCTATTAATTGGGGACGTAAACCAGCTCCCCTACATAGACCGAGATAATCTCTTCGAGCTGTACTACTATCGCCCGCATCACCTCGCAGACGTCACTGAAGATCTTCTCTGTACACATAGGTGCCCGCAAGATGTCGCCATGGCGCTCAAGCAAATACACAAGGGCATCTACTCCTCAAGCAACATCGTCAAGTCCCTGGCAATAGCACCCATGACCGGGACGGAGATCCCTAAAACCGATAACAGCACCTTGTACCTGACTTACACACAGCTGGAGAAATCAACGCTGAGAAAGTCAGGCTACGGAACCGGAGAGGCCTCAAAAGTACTAACTATTCACGAGGCCCAGGGATTGTGCTACAAGAGAGTATACGTCATCAAACACCAGAAGAGGAAGTTACAGCTACATCACAGTGCATCACACGCGGTGGTCGCCCTGACGCGTCACACGGAACATCTTGTCTACTACACCGACGACACAGATGACGCGCTGGGCAAACTTATAAAGGGAGTGATGGAAACACCTACAAAGGCCATCATGGACCACAACGCCAAGATGGCAATCAAGAACCGGGACCATACCACCATCAAAAAACTGGTCTCGGTGAAAGCCCCATGATGGCAATAAAACTGATAAAAGACTGATAACACTGATAACGACGACAAATACCGGATATGACAACCGCAGCCCTGGCCCAGACGGTCGAGCGGCGAAGGCGCAGCAACACAGTGCCTCTGCCAGCTCCCGTCCTCTCCCAGGGCTGCACTTACCAAACAGTCCATCGTGGAAATACACTAGGCTATCACGAACCGGGCCCCTTACACCTGGCCGGAAACAGCCCCACGATGGACAGAAGCAGATGACACCACGAGGCAAGATCAAGCCATCGATGACAGCCCCGTCAAGCAGATGGCATCCGATTGATGACCTCAGCCACAATCAGTGGCCAACAGAAAAGACAACTGTGTGCCCAGACCGGCCGGTGGAATCGGAAAGCCCAGTTATAGCCAAGCGATTCCACCGACTGCCTGTCGGCGGACACGACATTGAACGGTACCTTTTGCCATCCCAGGAACTCCACCCAGCTTTGGTGACCCCTATACACCCGACCCAATGCCACCCCTATACACCCGACCCAATGCCACAACATCAAAAGGCAAAGGGAGGAGCATCATAAACCTGAGGGTAGCGGGAAATGTCGGGTCCGCCGACAATGAAATGGAAATACAGTACCAACCCCTTCAGGGAATATTATTAGATAAAATTTGTAAAATTATATACCATTTTTATACAAATTCCCCTTCAGGGAAATTATACGACAAAAATATGTAAAATTATTAACATCTTTTGATACAAATTCAGATTGTAAACCGACGCAAAAAACGATATGATAAAAAATGAAAACAAACTAAATTGAAAAGAATAATAAACAGAGCACGGGCCATCTAGGCCTGTGGACAGAAAGAAAAAAAAAAAAAAAAAAAAAAAAAAAAAAAAAAAAAAAAAAAAAAAAAAAAAAAAAAACCTAACCTAACCTAACCTAACCTAACCTAACCTAACCTAACCTAACCTAACCTAACCTAACCTAACCTAACCTAACCTAACCTAACCTAACCTAACCTAACCTAACCTAACCTAACCTAACCTAACCTAACCTAACCTAACCTAACCTAACCTAACCTAACCTAACCTAACCTAACCTAACCTAACCTAACCTAACCTAACCTAACCTAACCTAACCTAACCTAACCTAACCTAACCTAACCTAACCTAACCTAACCTAACCTAACCTAACCTAACCTAACCTAACCTAACCTAACCTAACCTAACCTAACCTAACCTAACCTAACCTAACCTAACCTAACCTAACCTAACCTAACCTAACCTAACCTAACCTAACCTAACCTAACCTAACCTAACCTAACCTAACCTAACCTAACCTAACCTAACCTAACCTAACCTAACCTAACCTAACCTAACCTAACCTAACCTAACCTAACCTAACCTAACCTAACCTAACCTAACCTAACCTAACCTAACCTAACCTAACCTAACCTAACCTAACCTAACCTAACCTAACCTAACCTAACCTAACCTAACCTAACCTAACCTAACCTAACCTAACCTAACCTAACCTAACCTAACCTAACCTAACCTAACCTAACCTAACCTAACCTAACCTAACCTAACCTAACCTAACCTAACCTAACCTAACCTAACCTAACCTAACCTAACCTAACCTAACCTAACCTAACCTAACCTAACCGATAGGATTAACTCCAGTTCCGCCCTAGTGAATGGTGGGTCATCCTCTGCCAGTTGTTCTACCGGGTAGTTTTCCCTTAAGTGTTTGTGGTATTGTGAGTCGGTTTCTTCGGAATCATCGGGGTAGAACGTCTCGGCTAGGAGGTCTGCAGATCTTTGCGGACTTAGCGTCTTGCCTTGTGTGTCTCTCAGTAGCACGTTCTCCTGGTTTCTTGCTGTCTTCCCAATGATTCTGTATATCCCGTCCCACATGCTTTCTTTCTCTTGAGTCGCACAGAACTCCTTCCAGCTGTTTGTTTGTGCCTCCTCCATTTTCTTCCTATACTCTTGTCTTGCGGCTCGGTATTCTTCTATGACGTGATCCTTCCTCGATGGTGCCGCGTTTCTTATCCTTCTTTTCTTTCTCAGGACGTCCTTTTTGAGGTGTTCTAAGGACTTGTCCCACCACGGCGGCACTGGTTTGCCTTTGTAAGTACCTATCTTCGGAATAGTTTCTTCACATACTTCCTGGATGTTATTTATATAGGTACTTACGGCATCTTCCAAGTCGTTGGCTGCCTTTATCGACTCCTTTATGGCATCCTTGCTTAAGTTGGTGTCCACCAGAGACTTATTGAATTTCTCCCTGAACGCTGTCCACTTCGCTTTTTTGGTGTTGTACCTCCGGGTTGTTGTTCGCGGGAGTGGTTGAAGTTTCCCTTCGACCCTGATCCGGAAGGTGATTGCGTTGTGGTCTGATGTCGTTGCGTCCCGGGTAACTCTCCAGTTCTCCACCTTCGCTAGCATCGGCAGGCTGCACGCTGTCACGTCGACTATGCTCGTGTACATCCTGCCGTTTCTCTCCGTTTCGAAGGTGGGTATGTCTCCGGTGTTAAGGATGTGGAAGTTCATCTCATCGAGGAACGTGGAGTAGGCCTGGCCCCTCTGGTCTTCTGTGGCGCTTCCCCACCAATGGCTCCACGCGTTCACGTCACCTGCCACTATTACATTCTGAGTAGGAAGTTTGCCGATAGTGTTCCTGACTTTATTTATATTGTTGTTTATATCTTTGTCTCCCTCGAAGTATACCGATATTAACCCAAGCTCTAGGCCCGCAACTTTGATGGTTACCGCTGCCTCGGTCTCCGTGACCAGTTGTGGATCGTGCAACACCTCGATGGTGTCGCCGAATATCACGACAGCGGCTTTGTTGGGCCCTCCTCTGTTCTGGGTACACTGGATGACTTGTGTCCCTGGGTGTTGTTTGAGGGTACCTCACCCAACATCCCAAAACTCCACCCAGCTTTGGTGACCCCTCAACACCCGAGCCAATGCCAAAACACCTAAAGGCAAAGGGTGGAGGCAAATCGAGAGGGAAGTGGGAAATGCCGGACCTACCCACGGGGCTCCAACAGAGGCCCAAAAGCAAACCATCAAGAAGATGACATCACCCCGGAAGATCAAAACTTCGAAGACAGCCCAGTCAAGAAGACGACTTCCGGTGAGACGACAGCAGCCATCAACCAGATGGCCAACATAATTATTAAAAACCCTCAACATCTGAGGGTACAAAAACTATAACCCCTTCAGGGTAAATTACTGTAATTTGACGCGAAAAATGAATGTTACTAAAATTAGAATTAAAAGAAAATAAATAAAACATTAAATTTAACAAGAACACGGGCCACCTAGGCCTGTGGACAAAAAAAAAAAAAAAAAAAAAAAAAAAAAAAAAAAAAAAAAAAAAAAAAAAAAAAAAAAAAACCTAACCTAACCTAACCTAACCTAACCTAACCTAACCTAACCTAACCTAACCTAACCTAACCTAACCTAACCTAACCTAACCTAACCTAACCTAACCTAACCTAACCTAACCTAACCTAACCTAACCTAACCTAACCTAACCTAACCTAACCTAACCTAACCTAACCTAACCTAACCTAACCTAACCTAACCTAACCTAACCTAACCTAACCTAACCTAACCTAACCTAACCTAACCTAACCTAACCTAACCTAACCTAACCTAACCTAACCTAACCTAACCTAACCTAACCTAACCTAACCTAACCTAACCTAACCTAACCTAACCTAACCTAACCTAACCTAACCTAACCTAACCTAACCTAACCTAACCTAACCTAACCTAACCTAACCTAACCTAACCTAACCTAACCTAACCTAACCTAACCTAACCTAACCTAACCTAACCTAACCTAACCTAACCTAACCTAACCTAACCTAACCTAACCTAACCTAACCTAACCTAACCTAACCTAACCTAACCTAACCTAACCTAACCTAACCTAACCTAACCTAACCTAACCTAACCTAACCTAACCTAACCTAACCTAACCACCCTCGACGCCCGAAGCTCTGCAGAATTGTTGGCGGAGACCTTCTACCCCGCGGACCTGGAAAGTGATGAAAGCGAGGAACATCGACGGACTCGCCGGCGTGCGGAGTCCTTGGACTCCGAACCGCCGACGGGCCCGGACGACCCTCCTTTCATCATGGAGGAGTTGAAGAGAGCCGTAAGGTCCTTCAACCCCAAAAAGGCCCCCGGGGCGGATGGTCTCACGTCCGACATCTGCCAGCACGCTGTAGATTGTAACCCGGAATGGTTCCTTGCCCTGTTGAATAAGTGCCTCACTGTAGGCTGCTTTCCCGAAAAGTGGAAGCAGGCGACAGTGGTGGTGCTGAGAAAGCCGGGCAAGGAATCATACCGGGTACCGAAAGCCTATCGACCGATCGGCCTCCTTCCTGTTCTCGGCAAAATCTTCGAAAAGATGCTGGTCGCCCGACTTAGGTTCTACCTGCTGCCCAAAATAAGCCCCAACCAGTATGGCTTCATGCCCCAAAGGAGCACCGAAGACGCCCTCTATAGGTTAGTGAACCACATCAGAAAGCTGAGGGAGGAGAAGAAAATTTCTGTTGTGGTATCACTGGACATAGAGGGTGCCTTCGATAGTGCTTGGTGGCCGGCCATAAAGGTTCGGTTGGCTGAAGTTGGGTGTCCGGGGAACCTGAGGCGGGTGTTCAGTAGCTACTTGAGCGGCAGAAGAGTGAATGTTAGATATGCTGGAGTGGAAGTTGGCAGGGGGACCGACAAGGGGTGCGTGCAGGGGTCCATTGGTGGACCGATCCTGTGGGACCTCTTGTTGGACCCCTTGCTAGCTTTGCTGGAAGAGATGGAGGTTTTTAACCAGGCTTTCGCAGACGACATTGTGCTGGTATTTGAGGGGGGAACGGCATTAGAAATAGAGAGGAAGGCAAATGAAGTATTAGATAGGATAAAAAAATGGGGAATAGATAATAAACTAAATTTCGCACCACATAAGACATGCGCATTAATTTCCACAAGAAAACTTAAATATGACGCGCCAAGACTTTCGATGGGGGGTGGGGTGTCGAAATAAAATATTTTGACAGTATTAAAGTATTAGGGTTAAAAATAGATAGCGGCCTTACGTTCAACGAGCACGTTGGAGACGTCTGTAAAAAGGCGATATCGCGATACAAGCAATTAGCAAGAGCAGCTCGCGTAGGATGGGGGCTTAACCCCCAGATAGTGAAAACTATATATACCGCAGTAGTGGAACCGACTATTTTATATGCATCAGCAGCGTGGGCACCCACCGCGGAAAAGATGGGGGTCCAAAAAAGGCTCAACTCCGTTCAACGGGGTTTTGCCCAGAAGATCTGCAGAGCATATCGAACTGTCTCCCTGAACTCTGCAATGCTGTTGGCTGGGATACTCCCTCTTGACCTCAGATTACTCGAAGCATCGAAACTTTATGAGGCCAAGAAGGGAGTACCACACCCGGTGCTAAGAGACAGGGAGGTGGAGCGAATGGCTCCTGCGATTGAGGACCCACATCCGGCAGAGCAGGTAGAGCTGAGGTTCGGGTTGGTAGACGAGGACTCATATGCTGACGTGGTTAACAGCCACGTCCATAGGATCTATACGGACGGCAGCAAGATTGAGGGTCGAGTCGGAGCCGCACTCTCCGTATGGAAGGGTGAGGCCGAGACGAAGGCCGTCAAGCTTGCATTGCCGCCGTATTGCACCGTCTACCAAGCCGAACTTCTAGCGCTCCAAAGAGCTGTAACTGAAGCCTGCAAGAGTGGAATGGCAAAGGTCGGTATCCTAAGCGATTCTAGATCGGCACTCCAGGCAGTCACTCTTAGTTCCCCTCATCCCCTGGCGGTGCAAACAAGGGCGGCCCTCCGAAAAGCTGCATTGCAGAGGCGGGAGGTCTCCTTGTTTTGGATTAAGGCGCACGCAGGGTTGAGAGGGAATGAGAGAGTCGACGAGTTAGCCAAGGAAGCCGCTCTGGGCTCGAAAAGGAAACCCGACTACGATCTGTGTCCTGTTTCATTCGTCAAGCGTATCTTAAGAGAGGATACGGTTGAGGAATGGGACAGGAGATACGAAGTGGGAGGGACGGCCGGAGTCACGAAGCTCTTTTTCCCAAGCGCTGCTGCTGCATATAAGATAGTTAAGAAGATAGACATAACACACCACACCACACAGATCCTGACTGGACACGGTGGGTTCGCCTTCTACTTGCATAGATTCAAGTTGAAGGAGGACCCGTCGTGCCTGTGTCAGCCAGGAGTTGAGGAGACGGTTCCTCGCCTGTTATTCGAGTGCCCCATTTTTGCTAGCAATAGATACGATATTGAGCAAAAATTGGGCACATCGGTGACGGGTGAGAATCTGCCTACCATCCTGGGGGGCAAGAAGAGGGATATTTTCCTCTCTTTCTGTAAGAGGATTGTGGATGTAGTTAATAAGAGACACTGTGATAAACTAAACTGTGATAATTAGTGTTAGGTTCCTTAGCTGTAGGTTTTATTGTGATACTAGGTTAGTTGAACGTTGTGCCGTACTATTTTAAACTTGACATATTTTTATTGTATTTTTATATATTTTTGACATTTTAACTTGGAATTTTAATCTGGAAATTATGATATTGAATACTGTCGAATGTTATTATTTTGGAATTTTAATTTTGAGAATATAAAAATGAAAAATATAAATTGTAAATGTAACTTGTTGCTGATATTATTATAAGAAAATAAAGACAAAGGAATTATTTGTACTGATTAAAATGTAAAATAATATTATGTAGTTCATGAATCTGACGAAATGATTGTATCATAGAAATTGTAAAACCAAAATAAACCTCGAAATGTACTTAGCAATAAGAAATGATGTAACATAAGAAAAAGAAAAAAGTAATGAAATAAAGGAGAAAAGAATTAATAAAGATCAAAAGAAATGAAAATGAAAACAAACATACCTAATCATGTTAGGGGGAGGAGAAAAAAAAAAAAAAAAAAAAAAAAAAAAAAAAAAAAAAAAACCTAACCTAACCTAACCTAACCTAACCTAACCTAACCTAACCTAACCTAACCTAACCTAACCTAACCTAACCTAACCTAACCTAACCTAACCTAACCTAACCTAACCTAACCTAACCTAACCTAACCTAACCTAACCTAACCTAACCTAACCTAACCTAACCTAACCTAACCTAACCTAACCTAACCTAACCTAACCTAACCTAACCTAACCTAACCTAACCTAACCTAACCTAACCTAACCTAACCTAACCTAACCTAACCTAACCTAACCTAACCTAAAGTGGTTCTGTTTATGAACAATAGCTATGAAAGACTGGGAATAAGTTTCTGCTCCACCGTTGGCAACAAGAGAGTCGCCATTTCACCTGGGCTGGCTCTCATACTTAAAGGCAGCACAACAAGGACGACCATGAAGAGGAGGAGATATGAGGAACTGGGCGAGGAGATGATCGACGGGAAATCGTGTAGGATAGTACGCACCAAAAACAAATCCGTGCTACTATTCGACAAAACAACCGAAGAAACTCAATTTGCCAGAGCCTGCTCGTTCTTGTTGAAGTTAGCCGAAGCCAACGGCACTACCATCGGCCCAAGAACAATTAGTGTGGACACAATGAGCGTCGACTTCGATAGAGGAGAGGTGGCAGACTATCTCGGGTGCGTCAGAGCAGCCGACAAACACGAGATTGTGGTGTAAGAAGGGAGATCCCAAGATCTGAGCTTCCTAGTACCCAACAAAGCACCCGAGAGAACATCAAAACTGACCACAGCGCAACTACAGCGAAGCCAAACAACAGGAGTCCAACCTACAACACCCTCAGAGGTGGAGCAGAATCTCGATCCCAACTCTAGACCAAATGTGCTGCAAAAAATCAGGAAAAAGATAAGCTCGCTGACAAATTGGAAAAAACCACCAACACCACAAAACACAGAACGTGCACCATCACTCCCAGGGCCATCTACTGAGACGCTGAAATCAAGCGCAGAAATCTGGGCTGAAAAGGAAAAGGAACTAAGGAAACTAAGGGCGGCTGAAAAACAAAAAGAGACTGTCATGTCGGCCAAACAACAAACATTCGCCGCCAAAGTCGACCAGCAAATCCATCGGCTGGTCACAAAGGAGAGCCAACACTTCAGGAGAGAGCCTCAAGAAGGTCTCGAGGAACAGCTGCCCCTACGACCGGACACATTCCGAAGCCCAGATATTCAAGCGAACGCGCTCAGCAGATTCACCAAAGCCCCAAAACCACCGCAGAGAACACCAATAAACCAACAACCAACAAAGGCACAGATAGGTCTGGTCAAGAGTCCAACCCTAAGGAAAGTGGTACGACAGGAAGACCATATGATCAACGCATTCCTGGAATACATAGCAGTACTAGAGGCCAACAAGACCATCAGGATCAAGGAATGCGAAGACATCATGAAGTCGTACCAAAAAGGCAAAGATGGCCTCCTACAAATCCAACTAGAGGAGGCCCAAGCCACGGTCTATAATAACAACACGGCGACCGTCCTTAGGGGACAGGACATGACTACCCATATGGCGGCGTATAGCGCCACATCAGGATTAGTCCTCCTGGACGAAGACCGGACCAAAAGGAGAGGACAACCCGTCTATAACATCCCGTCTCGCGACCCCATCGTTGTCACCACCAGGGGGACAGAAATATGGCTGGAGGACAGGATCCTCCAAACATCCCAGATCCTGTCCGAGGTAGAGCCCCCCGACGAATGGACGATCCCAGCAATAACTTGGATAAATGGAGTCCCGGGTTGCGGGAAAACGACGTGGATAGTCCAAAACTTTAATCCTGACGAAGATGTAGTTGTAACGACAACGATAGAGGCAAAGAAAGACCTCGTGGAGAGAATCCGGGAAAAGGCAGGCCACGAAGCTACGAAGAGGGTGCGCACAATAGCATCTCTCCCAGTAAATGGACCGAAGGGACTCGAAGACCTGAAACGCAAGAGGCTGCTTGTAGATGAAGCAATCATGAGTCACTTCGGATCCATAATACTGATGGCACAAATCACCAAAGCCGAGAGCCTGCTATTAATTGGGGACGTAAACCAGCTCCCCTACATAGACCGAGATAATCTCTTCGAGCTGTACTACTATCGCCCGCATCACCTCGCAGACGTCACTGAAGATCTTCTCTGTACACATAGGTGCCCGCAAGATGTCGCCATGGCGCTCAAGCAAATACACAAGGGCATCTACTCCTCAAGCAACATCGTCAAGTCCCTGGCAATAGCACCCATGACCGGGACGGAGATCCCTAAAACCGATAACAGCACCTTGTACCTGACTTACACACAGCTGGAGAAATCAACGCTGAGAAAGTCAGGCTACGGAACCGGAGAGGCCTCAAAAGTACTAACTATTCACGAGGCCCAGGGATTGTGCTACAAGAGAGTATACGTCATCAAACACCAGAAGAGGAAGTTACAGCTACATCACAGTGCATCACACGCGGTGGTCGCCCTGACGCGTCACACGGAACATCTTGTCTACTACACCGACGACACAGATGACGCGCTGGGCAAACTTATAAAGGGAGTGATGGAAACACCTACAAAGGCCATCATGGACCACAACGCCAAGATGGCAATCAAGAACCGGGACCATACCACCATCAAAAAACTGGTCTCGGTGAAAGCCCCATGATGGCAATAAAACTGATAAAAGACTGATAACACTGATAACGACGACAAATACCGGATATGACAACCGCAGCCCTGGCCCAGACGGTCGAGCGGCGAAGGCGCAGCAACACAGTGCCTCTGCCAGCTCCCGTCCTCTCCCAGGGCTGCACTTACCAAACAGTCCATCGTGGAAATACACTAGGCTATCACGAACCGGGCCCCTTACACCTGGCCGGACGATGGACAGAAGCAGATGACACCACGAGGCAAGATCAAGCCATCGATGACAGCCCCGTCAAGCAGATGGCATCCGATTGATGACCTCAGCCACAATCAGTGGCCAACAGAAAAGACAACTGTGTGCCCAGACCGGCCGGTGGAATCGGAAAGCCCAGTTATAGCCAAGCGATTCCACCGACTGCCTGTCGGCGGACACGACATTGAACGGTACCTTTTGCCATCCCAGGAACTCCACCCAGCTTTGGTGACCCCTATACACCCGACCCAATGCCACAACATCAAAAGGCAAAGGGAGGAGCATCATAAACCTGAGGGTAGCGGGAAATGTCGGGTCCGCCGACAATGAAATGGAAATACAGTACCAACCCCTTCAGGGAATATTATTAGATAAAATTTGTAAAATTATATACCATTTTTATACAAATTCCCCTTCAGGGAAATTATACGACAAAAATATGTAAAATTATTAACATCTTTTGATACAAATTCAGATTGTAAACCGACGCAAAAAACGATATGATAAAAAATGAAAACAAACTAAATTGAAAAGAATAATAAACAGAGCACGGGCCATCTAGGCCTGTGGACAGAAAGAAAAAAAAAAAAAAAAAAAAAAAAAAAAAAAAAACCTAACCTAACCTAACCTAACCTAACCTAACCTAACCTAACCTAACCTAACCTAACCTAACCTAACCTAACCTAACCTAACCTAACCTAACCTAACCTAACCTAACCTAACCTAACCTAACCTAACCTAACCTAACCTAACCTAACCTAACCTAACCTAACCTAACCTAACCTAACCTAACCTAACCTAACCTAACCTAACCTAACCTAACCTAACCTAACCTAACCTAACCTAACCTAACCTAACCTAACCTAACCTAACCTAACCTAACCTAACCTAACCTAACCTAACCTAACCTAACCTAACCTAACCTAACCTAACCTAACCTAACCTAACCTAACCTAACCTAACCTAACCTAACCTAACCTAACCTAACCTAACCTAACCTAACCTAACCTAACCTAACCTAACCTAACCTAACCTAACCTAACCTAACCTAACCTAACCTAACCTAACCTAACCTAACCTAACCTAACCTAACCTAACCTAACCTAACCTAACCTAACCTAACCTAACCTAACCTAACCTAACCTAACCTAACCTAACCTAACCTAACCTAACCTAACCTAACCTAACCTAACCTAACCTAACCTAACCTAACCTAACCTAACCTAACCTAACCTAACCTAACCTAACCTAACCTAACCTAACCTAACCTAACCTAACCTAACCTAACCTAACCTAACCTAACCTAACCTAACCTAACCTAACCTAACCTAACCTAACCTAACCTAACCTAACCTAACCTAACCTAACCTAACCTAACCTAACCTAACCTAACCTAACCGATAGGATTAACTCCAGTTCCGCCCTAGTGAATGGTGGGTCATCCTCTGCCAGTTGTTCTACCGGGTAGTTTTCCCTTAAGTGTTTGTGGTATTGTGAGTCGGTTTCTTCGGAATCATCGGGGTAGAACGTCTCGGCTAGGAGGTCTGCAGATCTTTGCGGACTTAGCGTCTTGCCTTGTGTGTCTCTCAGTAGCACGTTCTCCTGGTTTCTTGCTGTCTTCCCAATGATTCTGTATATCCCGTCCCACATGCTTTCTTTCTCTTGAGTCGCACAGAACTCCTTCCAGCTGTTTGTTTGTGCCTCCTCCATTTTCTTCCTATACTCTTGTCTTGCGGCTCGGTATTCTTCTATGACGTGATCCTTCCTCGATGGTGCCGCGTTTCTTATCCTTCTTTTCTTTCTCAGGACGTCCTTTTTGAGGTGTTCTAAGGACTTGTCCCACCACGGCGGCACTGGTTTGCCTTTGTAAGTACCTATCTTCGGAATAGTTTCTTCACATACTTCCTGGATGTTATTTATATAGGTACTTACGGCATCTTCCAAGTCGTTGGCTGTCTTTATCGACTCCTTTATGGCATCCTTGCTTAAGTTGGTGTCCACCAGAGACTTATTGAATTTCTCCCTGGCTTTTTTGGTGTTGTACCTCCGGGTTGTTGTTCGCGGGAGTGGTTGAAGTTTCCCTTCGACCCTGATCCGGAAGGTGATTGCGTTGTGGTCTGATGTCGTTGCGTCCCGGGTAACTCTCCAGTTCTCCACCTTCGCTAGCATCGGCAGGCTGCACGCTGTCACGTCGACTATGCTCGTGTACATCCTGCCGTTTCTCTCCGTTTCGAAGGTGGGTATGTCTCCGGTGTTAAGGATGTGGAAGTTCATCTCATCGAGGAACGTGGAGTAGGCCTGGCCCCTCTGGTCTTCTGTGGCGCTTCCCCACCAATGGCTCCACGCGTTCACGTCACCTGCCACTATTACATTCTGAGTAGGAAGTTTGCCGATAGTGTTCCTGACTTTATTTATATTGTTGTTTATATCTTTGTCTCCCTCGAAGTATACCGATATTAACCCAAGCTCTAGGCCCGCAACTTTGATGGTTACCGCTGCCTCGGTCTCCGTGACCAGTTGTGGATCGTGCAACACCTCGATGGTGTCGCCGAATATCACGACAGCGGCTTTGTTGGGCCCTCCTCTGTTCTGGGTACACTGGATGACTTGTGTCCCTGGGTGTTGTTTGAGGGTACCTCACCCAACATCCCAAAACTCCACCCAGCTTTGGTGACCCCTCAACACCCGAGCCAATGCCAAAACACCTAAAGGCAAAGGGTGGAGGCAAATCGAGAGGGAAGTGGGAAATGCCGGACCTACCCACGGGGCTCCAACAGAGGCCCAAAAGCAAACCATCAAGAAGATGACATCACCCCGGAAGATCAAAACTTCGAAGACAGCCCAGTCAAGAAGACGACTTCCGGTGAGACGACAGCAGCCATCAACCAGATGGCCAACATAATTATTAAAAACCCTCAACATCTGAGGGTACAAAAACTATAACCCCTTCAGGGTAAATTACTGTAATTTGACGCGAAAAATGAATGTTACTAAAATTAGAATTAAAAGAAAATAAATAAAACATTAAATTTAACAAGAACACGGGCCACCTAGGCCTGTGGACAAAAAAAAAAAAAAAAAAAAAAAAAAAAAAAAAAAAAAAAAAAAGAAAAAAAAAAAAAAACTTAACCTAACCTAACCTAACCTAACCTAACCTAACCTAACCTAACCTAACCTAACCTAACCTAACCTAACCTAACCTAACCTAACCTAACCTAACCTAACCTAACCTAACCTAACCTAACCTAACCTAACCTAACCTAACCTAACCTAACCTAACCTAACCTAACCTAACCTAACCTAACCTAACCTAACCTAACCTAACCTAACCTAACCTAACCTAACCTAACCTAACCTAACCTAACCTAACCTAACCTAACCTAACCTAACCTAACCTAACCTAACCTAACCTAACCTAACCTAACCTAACCTAACCTAACCTAACCTAACCTAACCTAACCTAACCTAACCTAACCTAACCTAACCTAACCTAACCTAACCTAACCTAACCTAACCTAACCTAACCTAACCTAACCTAACCTAACCTAACCTAACCTAACCTAACCTAACCTAACCTAACCTAACCTAACCTAACCTAACCTAACCTAACCTAACCTAACCTAACCTAACCTAACCTAACCTAACCTAACCTAACCTAACCTAACCTAACCTAACCTAACCTAACCTAACCTAACCTAACCTAACCTAACCTAACCTAACCTAACCTAACCTAACCTAACCTAACCTAACCTAACCTAACCTTACCTACTCTTCTGGCTCCGCGCACACGTAGGGACGTCCGGGAATGAAAGAGCGGATGAGCTCGCAAAACAAGCGGCTCTGAACACCAAAGAAATCCCGGACTATGATCAAATCCCCCTGTCCTACATAAAGAGGAAGATCCGAAAGGAATCAATACAAAAATGGCAGGACAGGTATACGAACGCGGATACCGGAGGAACCACGAAAAGATTCTTGCCCGATATACAGAAGTCGTACCGATTCGTAAGAACAACACCTCTCACACCCACCCGCATCCAGGCCATGACCGGACACGGTGCATTTGCTCACTACCTGCACCGCTTCAAACTGATCGGAAGCCCAGGATGCGAGTGCGATCCAGACATTGAAGAAACGGTATGGCACATTATCTTCGAATGTCCCCGCTTCCTGCACCAAAGGTACGATGCAGAGCAACAGATGAACACCAACCTTCAGGAAGCGGACGTACATAAATACTTGGAGGACCAGCACGCCAAAGAAGTGTTCCTGGCTTACATCGACAAGATCTTCAACATCGCGAAAAAGAGGTTCCAAGACCAACAAAGTACAGACAGCACAAACAGTATCCTTCAAAGAACAGAACCCACGGACCCCAGTGTTCCACTCCAACAAAGATCGGCAGCTCCCCATTTCAATATTCCGAGATGGTTAAGAGAGGGAGAGAGTGGAACACCTTCGATCAGAACAAGGAAAGTGGTTCTGTTTATGAACAATAGCTATGAAAGACTGGGAATAAGTTTCTGCTCCACCGTTGGCAACAAGAGAGTCGCCATTTCACCTGGGCTGGCTCTCATACTTAAAGGCAGCACAACAAGGACGACCATGAAGAGGAGGAGATATGAGGAACTGGGCGAGGAGATGATCGACGGGAAATCGTGTAGGATAGTACGCACCAAAAACAAATCCGTGCTACTATTCGACAAAACAACCGAAGAAACTCAATTTGCCAGAGCCTGCTCGTTCTTGTTGAAGTTAGCCGAAGCCAACGGCACTACCATCGGCCCAAGAACAATCAGTGTGGACACAATGAGCGTCGACTTCGATAGAGGAGAGGTGGCAGACTATCTCGGGTGCGTCAGAGCAGCCGACAAACACGAGATTGTGGTGTACGAAGGGAGATCCCAAGATCTGAGCTTCCTAGTACCCAACAAAGCACCCGAGAGAACATCAAGATTGACCACAGCGCAACTACAGCGAAGCCCAACAACAGGAGTCCAACCTACAACACCCTCAGAGGTGGAGCAGAATCTCGATCCCAACTCTAGACCAAATGTGCTGCAAAAAATCAGGAAAAAGATAAGCTCGCTGACAAATTGGAAAAAACCACCAACACCACAAAACACAGAACGTGCACCATCACTCCCAGGGCCATCTACTGAGACGCCGAAATCAAGCGCAGAAATCTGGGCTGAAAAGGAAAAGGAACTAAGGAAACTAAGGGCGGCTGAAAAACAAAAAGAGACCGTCATGTCGGCCAAACAACAAACATCCGCCGCAAAAGTCGACCAGCAAATCCATCGGCTGGTCACAAAGGAGAGCCAACACTTCAGGAGAGAGCCTCAAGAAGGTCTCGAGGAACAGCTGCCCCTACGACCGGACACATTCCGAAGCCCAGATACTCAAGCGAACGCGCTCAGCAGATTCACCAAAGCCCCAAAACCACCGCAGAGAACACCAATAAACCAACAACCAACAAAAGCACAGATAGGTCTGGTCAAGAGTCCAACCCTAAGGAAAGTGGTACGACAGGAAGACCATATGATCAACGCATTCCTGGAATACATAGCCGTACTAGAGGCCAATAAGACCATCAGGATCAAGGAATGCGAAGACATCATGAAGTCGTACCAAAAAGGCAAAGATGGCCTCCTACAATTCCAACTAGAGGAGGCCCAAGCCACGGTCTATAATAACAACACGGCGACCGTCCTTAGGGGACAGGACATGACTACCCACATGGCGGCGTATAGCGCCACCTCAGGAATAGTCCTCCTGGACGAAGACCGGACCAAAAGGAGAGGAAAACCCGTCTATAACATCCCGTCTCGCGACCACATCGTCGTCACCACCAGGGGGACAGAAATATGGCTGGAGGACAGGATCCTACAAACATCCCAGATCCTGTCCGAGGTAGAGCCCCCCGACGAATGGACGATCCCAGCAATAACTTGGATAAATGGGGTCCCGGGTTGCGGGAAAACGACGTGGATAGTTCAAAACTTTAATCCTGACGAAGATGTAGTTGTAACGACAACGATAGAGGCAAAGAAAGACCTCGTGGAGAGAATCCGGGAAAAGGCAGGCCACGAAGCTACGAAGAGGGTGCGCACAATAGCATCTCTCCTAGTAAATGGACCGAAGGGACTCGAAGACCTGAAACGCAAGAGGCTGCTTGTAGATGAAGCAATCATGAGTCACTTCGGATCCATAATACTGATGGCACAAATCACCAAAGCCGAGAGCCTGCTATTAATTGGGGACGTAAACCAGCTCCCCTACATAGACCGAGATAATCTCTTCGAGCTGTACTACTATCGCCCGCATCACCTCGCAGACGTCACTGAAGATCTTCTCTGTACACATAGGTGCCCGCAAGATGTCGCCATGGCGCTCAAGCAAATACACAAGGGCATCTACTCCTCAAGCAACATCGTCAAGTCCCTGGCAATAGCACCCATGACCGGGACGGAGATCCCTAAAACCGACAACAACACCTTGTACATGACTTACACACAGCTGGAGAAGTCAACGCTGAAAAAGTCAGGTTACGGAACCGGAGAGGCCTCAAAAGTACTAACAATTCACGAGGCCCAGGGATTGTGCTACAAGAGAGTATACGTCATCAAACACCAGAAGAGGAAGCTACAGCTACATCACAGTGCATCACACGCGGTGGTTGCCCTGACGCGTCACACGGAACATCTTGTCTACTACACCGACGACACAGATGACGCGCTGGGCAAACTTATAAAGGGAGTGATGGAAACACCTGCAAAGGCCATCATGGATCACAACGCCAAGATGGCAATCAAGAACCGGGACCATACCACCATCAAAAAACTGGTCTCGGTGAAAGCCCCATGATGGCAAATGAATAGACAAAACACCGGACTGACATAAACAAACACTCAAGAAGACGACATCAGCCACCAGCAGGTGGCCAACGAGTATGCTCTCACCACCATTAGAGAGCAGATGACATCAGCCACAACCAGGTGGGTAATAAAACAAAACACAAGACTGACGACACCAGCCACCAACAGGTGGCAAAGACAAAAGATTATAAGCCTCACCCAGCGAGCAGGACCGGCATGGACCAACACCTTTAACATCCCAAAACTCCACCCAGCTTTGGTGACCCCTCAACACCCGAGCCAATGCCAAAACACCTAAAGGCAAAGGGTGGAGGCAAATCGAGAGGGAAGTGGGAAATGCCGGACCTACCCACGGGGCTCCAACAGAGGCCCAAAAGCAAACCATCAAGAAGATGACATCACCCCGGAAGATCAAAACTTCGAAGACAGCCCAGTCAAGAAGACGACTTCCGGTGAGACGACAGCAGCCATCAACCAGATGGCCAACATAATTATTAAAAACCCTCAACATCTGAGGGTACAAAAACTATAACCCCTTCAGGGTAAATTACTGTAATTTGACGCGAAAAATGAATGTTACTAAAATTAGAATTAAAAGAAAATAAATAAAACATTAAATTTAACAAGAACACGGGCCACCTAGGCCTGTGGACAAAAAAAAAAAAAAAAAAAAAAAAAAAAAAAAAAAAAAAAAAAAAAAAAAAAACCTAACCTAACCTAACCTAACCTAACCTAACCTAACCTAACCTAACCTAACCTAACCTAACCTAACCTAACCTAACCTAACCTAACCTAACCTAACCTAACCTAACCTAACCTAACCTAACCTAACCTAACCTAACCTAACCTAACCTAACCTAACCTAACCTAACCTAACCTAACCTAACCTAACCTAACCTAACCTAACCTAACCTAACCTAACCTAACCTAACCTAACCTAACCTAACCTAACCTAACCTAACCTAACCTAACCTAACCTAACCTAACCTAACCTAACCTAACCTAACCTAACCTAACCTAACCTAACCTAACCTAACCTAACCTAACCTAACCTAACCTAACCTAACCTAACCTAACCTAACCTAACCTAACCTAACCTAACCTAACCTAACCTAACCTAACCTAACCTAACCTAACCTAACCTAACCTAACCTAACCTAACCTAACCTAACCTAACCTAACCTAACCTAACCTAACCTAACCTAACCTAACCTAACCTAACCTAACCTAACCTAACCTAACCTAACCTAACCTAACCTAACCTAACCTAACCTAACCTAACCTAACCTAACCTAACCTAACCTAACCTAACCTAACCTAACCTAACCTAACCTAACCTAACCTAACCTAACCTAACCTAACCTAACCTAACCTAACCTAACCTAACCTAACCTAACCTAACCTAACCTAACCTAACCTAACCTAACCTAACCTAACCTAACCTAACCTAACCTAACCTAACCTAACCTAACCTAACCTAACCTAACCTAACCTAACCTAACCTAACCTAACCTAACCTAACCTAACCTAACCTAACCTAACCTAACCTAACCTAACCTAACCTAACCTAACCTAACCTAACCTAACCTAACCTAACCTAACCTAACCTAACCTAACCTAACCTAACCTAACCTAACCTAACCTAACCTAACCTAACCTAACCTAACCTAACCTAACCTAACCTAACCTAACCTAACCTAACCTAACCTAACCTAACCTAACCTAACCTAACCTAACCTAACCTAACCTAACCTAACCTAACCTAACCTAACCTAACCTAACCTAACCTAACCTAACCTAACCTAACCTAACCTAACCTAACCTAACCTAACCTAACCTAACCTAACCTAACCTAACCTAACCTAACCTAACCTAACCTAACCTAACCTAACCTAACCTAACCTAACCTAACCTAACCTAACCTAACCTAACCTAACCTAACCTAACCTAACCTAACCTAACCTAACCTAACCTAACCTAACCTAACCTAACCTAACCTAACCTAACCTAACCTAACCTAACCTAACCTAACCTAACCTAACCTAACCTAACCTAACCTAACCTAACCTAACCTAACCTAACCTAACCTAACCTAACCAGTTCCGCTCCGACCGTGGTCCGAGAAGCACGTATAATCGCGCGCTCCGTGTCTAAAAATCTGTTTTCGCGGCCAAAAGTGTGTGAGTGAGTTGAGTGATACATCATTCGACGGGGCTTAACAAGAGGAAAGCCACAGTGAAAACCGCGTGAAAATCCGACGCGTCCAGCCCGAAAAAACCACGAAAAACCGGATTTTTCACCATTTTTACACCTTGCGACGCGTGCGGCGCGCGATTTATCGCGACGACCCCCCGCTTTCTGGACACCAATAGACGCCCAAGACCTCTTTCCTACTGCTCCCAAAAAACCAGATTTTTCTGGCTTCTGGGTGAGGAGCAGTAGGCAAAAAACCGAGAGGAGACCCAGAGGTGCGTGCGCGGGGAAGTGCGGGGGAGGAGAACGACGGCCACCAATCGAAGCGGAACTATTGGGGCTACACAGAGCCGTTTTCCTTTTTTAAATCGGGTACATAGTTCCGGAGAAAAACGATTATCAAAAAGTGCCAAATTTTAGGTCGTCTAGATCTCGTGTCTTTGAGCGACGACCTAGACTTTTAATAATTTTGTTGTGTGTGGTAGTGTGTGTACCTACCGTGTGAAAATTTTCGCGGCGATCCTGTGTGCGGTTCGGCCGGAAAAACGGAAAAACCTAAAAGTCTGGATCGTGTCCTAGGCGGTCTGGACTCGCAGGAAACCCGAAGACCAGCACCAGGAGTCACCACCAGCAACCGGGGGCCCGAGAGACACAGCTAAGTGGAAGTTTTTGACAAAAACATATGTGAAAAAGACACTATAATTTTAAGAGTTAAATTTAACCGACTTGCAAAAGTCCTAAAACCATAAGTTTTTGTAACAATATAAATAATTTAACGTAGAATAATAATTAGAAAGCCCCATTAGAATTAAGTTAATAGTTTAAGAGGAATTTAGATTTTTAAGAAAGGAGCTTAACTCCATACAGAAAAAATACCTGGGCGGGCGCCACGCCCCCCGCTCAGGAATTCGAGAGATAGCAGCCAAAATATCATTTCTAGAAACGTGACACCAACTTTATAGGACTGGCCAAACCGTTTTACTTAGGGCTAAAAAATATCATCTTATTCGGATCGGTGGAATTAGCTCAATCGGCAAAATCCCAAAGTAAATCGTGACGTCACAATCTAACGTAAAACAGGGCTGCAAATGACGTTTTTCGCCGGTCAAAGAATATTTTTGTGATTAATTTATATGGTTTGACACGCACACTAAATATTTAAATATATACAAAATATAGATACAAAAATTTAATCAAAAATAGTAAACACATTACTAGGCACAAATTCGCAAATCGACATAAAAACTAATTAGAAACAGGTTAGAAAACACAAATAAAATTATTACATAATTTATAAATCCAGTATAAATAGTTAGAACAAAATACTACAAATATAAAACAGTAAATTCTGAGAAAATAGACACATAAACAACTCAAAACATCAGGTGCTTCCCAGCTCGTTTGTACACCGCATTCCATAAAGACGCCAACCCTACATTATCAGCTAGGGCGATCTAGCGCCCAAGAAAATAGGCTCCTCCCCATAGTCCGAGGCATGAACGTCGTTTTTAATAACTAATATATTCATAAATTAAATACATTACATTAAAATACAATATTACTATAAATTCGGATTAATAATACAATTTAACAATTAAACTAGAAATAATAAATAATAATATATAGTAATTATAGTTAAAATCAATCAAAAATATCGGGTAAAAATTTATAATAAAAACAAAAATCCGGGTAACAACCCATATAGCCCTATTCTAATTGGTAGTAGTATCAGATAGTCAATTTAACAACCCATAACAATTTTAAGAAGTATTCAAAAAGTAAACTTTAACGCCCCGGACTATATTCAACAGGACATAGTTAGAAACACCATAAGTGCGAGCGGGACAAGTAGGGCTGACGCGCGCGATACCCGTCTCGCTCACTGCCCCGCCCACTAACGCGCTCAGTCAGGGCTGCGAAAAATTCCTGTGTCAACCCTAACAAATAAATTAAATAACAAAAGTAGGAAAAAACATTTAGCAATATAAATAAACAACTAGATTGAATAAATCGCTATAAAATACAAATAATAGGAAAAACAGTAAACAAACATTTAAATCGATATTTAATAAAACAACAATAAAACAATAGCACTAATTAAATTAAATAAACATTATACCATAAATAGTTAAATATATATATTGAATATAAAACGTAAACTAGATAATTAAACACATATATTATAAACTCATATTAAAAGATATAGTAATACAATATTAATAACATTATTATTAAAATTTTAGCACAACAGGAAGTAAATAAAATTCAAAATTCCCATCAGGTTACTCCCGCTCATTGGTGGAGACAAATAATACATTCAAGCGTGTGGCAGCCCTGATACGCCCACTTGGCGTCAAGCGCTGTGTGTGGTCTGGTAGTCTAAGAGCCGCTGCCGGTAATTCTACGAAAAATAAAACGAATAATATTTTGGTTAAATAAACATAAATATAACTAAAACTAACTTTTTAATTAAAAATAAATATATAGCAAATAACATATTAGAAATAAGTTCAATAAAAAATCAAAAATAATAATAAAACATTGAAGAAAAATATTAAATAAAAATAGAAAAAACAAGGAAAATTAAATTCAGTAAAAAATAATTAATTAAAAATTAGCTACAAATTGTTTAAGAGTATTAAAAAAAAAAAAAAAAAAAAAAATTAAAAATAAAAACAAAAATAAAAGAATAAATTCAAGAGAGCACCGGCTCTTTAACTATAAGAGATCGTACGGTGATAAGGAATAAACAGAGTTTTTGCTATTCAAAAATCATAGGCGCTTCATTTTCTGCATAATATAATCGAACTAAAAACTAGGACGTTGCTTTTTAAAATTAACAGGCGAAACATTATTTTATAAAATTGAAAGTTGCTTTAAATTAGTAGCACATCTTGACCGGCGAAATCCTTCATCTTACCGTTATAATCAGTACTTTAGACCAGTTCGCTTCCCTATTGGGGCGTCTGTTAGAATAGTGACTTGTATATATATTTTATGTTGTGACGTCTGTTTTTACAGTTTTAATATTTTAAAAAATTATTAATATACAATTATAGTAATAAGTTGACCGGTTGATCCCTATTGGGAAACCGTTTAGATTAAGTTAGCATAGTGACTAGGATACATATACTGTGACGTAAAGTTTTCTCTCTTTTATAACATATTGTTTTATCTATACATATATACTTTTAAATAGACAAATTGATCCCTATTGGACAACACATTATAGTATTAGTTTGACAATAAATAGAAAAGTAGCCCATTATTGGGACTACTGAAATAGTAAGGTTGAAAGGACAAGACAACTAAATCTTGAAATAAGAAAGTCCCTTCGAAAAATAAATAGCAACAATATAAGCCGTAATTGAGTATTGCCATTTCAATCTGAAAGTTAAGCTTAACCTAGGACATTATTAAATTATAAATTAAAATTGAAACTTAAGAGCTAATATAGAACTAAATAAATACTGAATAAATAAATAAAGCCTATAAATAAAACAAATTTCTTCTAGTCACTAGTTAAATATATACAAACTTTTTACAACTTTATTTTATTTTTACAATATTTATTATTTAGATTTGACGCATTCCCCCGTACGTATAAATAAAGCAAGAAAAATGGCCATGGTACATACGCCTAAGGAGGGTGTAAAACCCAAAAAGACAAAGGGCAAACCCTCCCTTGAGGGCATGCAGAGTGACCAACGAAGCAGTCCTATATTATTGCAGAAACGAACCGATTCTGTTGAGGCCCTTCTGGCAGAGGTAAGCGGAACAGTTAAAAACAGTATCTATCTGCTACACCAGACCAGAAATATGAGAGGAGATTTGAGGTCTGGTTTAGCAGATAATCTGGAAAAGCTGGAAAGAAAAATAAGTGACATAGAGCGATTAGTAAGGATAGAATCAATAGGAACAGGGAAAGGAAGTATAAAGGAAACCAAGGAATCGGAAGTACAATGTAAATTAGAGACAAACGAAGTAATAAATAACTGTGATAGTAAAGAATTAATAATGAAAATGTACAACAGGTTAAAATTTGAAATACATGATAGGGCTGATAATATAAAGGAATCTGTAGAAGAGCAGATTACAGTGTTAGCGCATACAGTGATAGCAAATAAAGTAAATAAAGAGGTAGAGCAGGAAACTAGGAAGGATAACTCTAAGGCAGTGGCGAGTTATGCCGCCAAGGTGGCGACGGGGGGGATAAAAACCTTACCGTCGGAGTCGAGGCCCATAACTGTCCACTCCTTAGCAGTAACGGACAAGGAAAATTATATGACGGGACAAGAGATAGTTGATAGCGTAGGTAAAATAATAGAT
>OY730184.1:29344215-29349215 GCA_963422495.1 Polyommatus iphigenia | reverse complement strand
TCTTTAAAAATCTATTTACGCGGCTTAAAGTGTGTGAGTGAGTTGAGTTATACATCATTCGACGGGGCTCAACAAGAGGAAAGCCACAGTGAAAACGGCGTGAAAATCCGACGTGTCCAGCCCGAAAAAACGACGAAAAACCGGATTTTTCACCGTTTTTACATCTTGTGACGCGTGCGGCGCGCGATTTATCGCGACGACTCCCCGCTTTCTGGACACCAATAGACGCCCAAGACCTCTTTCCTACTGCTCCCAAAAAACCAGATTTTTCTGGCTTCTGGGTGAGGAGCAGCAGGCCAAAAACCAAGAGGGGACCCAGAGGTGCGTGCGCGGGGAAGTGCGGGGGAGGAGAACGACTGCCACAAATCGAAGCGGAACTATTGGGGCTACACAGAGCCGTTTTCCTTTTTCAAATCGGGTACATAGTTCCGGAGAAAAACGATTATCAAAAAGTGCCAAATTTTAGGTCGTCTAGATCTCGTGTTTTTGAGCGACGTCCTAGACTTTTAATAATTTTGTTGTGTGTGGTAGTGTATGTACCTACCGTGTGAGAATTTTCGCGGCGATCCTGTGTGCGGTTCGGCCGGAAAAACGGAAAAACCTAAAAGTCTGGATCGTGTCCTAGGCGGTCTGGACTCGCAGGAAACCCGAAGACCAGCACTAGGAGTCACCACCTGCAGCCGGGGGCCCAAGAGACACAGCTAAGTGGAAGTTTTTTGACAAAAACATATGTGAAAAAGACACTATAATCTTAGAATTAAATTTAACCGACTTGCAAAAGTCTTATAACCATAAATTTTTGTAACGATATAAATAATTTAACGTAGAATAATAATCAGAAAGCCCCATTAGAATTAAGTGAATAGTTTAAGAGGAATCTAGATTTTAAGGAAGGAGCAAAACTCCATATATAAAAAAGCTCGGAAGAAGTGCCACGCCCCCGAGTTTGGAAATTCTTAATTTGCGCCCTATTTTATCAAAAATTAAAGTCTACATAGGCATTCCCAAGTGGCCCATACGGGAGGTGGTCCGGATCCCAAGTTTCGTTAGAATCCGATCGGTGGTTTGGGCAGAATTGGCAGAATTCCGTAATTTTTCATGACGTCAACAATTTAAACTAGGTCAGCAGAATTAGGGTTGCAAATGACGCTTTTCGTCATAATAAATTTCATAATTAGTCAAGTGTCTTATAAAAACTCCTTTAAATAGCTTAATTGTCATTTTTAAAACAAGTCACGCAATTCTATTCACGATATTTGGATAATCAAAATTGATATATACATATAATAAATAACAAAATTTGCTAAAACTGATAAAAAATTTGCATGAAAATCTAGAAAACTAACTAATGGTTTAAGTAAATAATAATAAAGTCATTAAAATATACAATTAGAAGTAAATATTAAATAAAAACTTATAAAAAGTAACAATTAAATTATAATATATAAAGTCATTCGGTAAATGCGATTCTTAAATACTACTAGAGTACATTGCTTTAATTTAAATATAAAATCGGACCCACAAAACATAAAATCTCATCAGGTTATTTCTCAGCTCGTTTGTGGAAAATTACTCCAAGCCGATAGCCCTAATACACGCGATAACAAAAACCCGCCTGGACTCCACCCACTATTCAACTTGTGTGGTCGTATAGCCCGGGGCCTACAGGTGGTTTAAATAACTACATATGTTTTAACTAATAAAAAATTCCCTAAACTTGTTAATTACCTATTAAATTAAGGAGATCTATATAAATTAGAGTCATTAGTAATTCACATTAAATAAGAAACGTATAAATCTCTAAATATTAGAATAAAATTAAAAAATAAAAATTATAAAAACATAAACAAAACATAAAACTTAAAACTATATATAATATTTATCTATATAGTAATTGCTAATAGTATTAAACGGTCAATTTAACAATCAAAAACAACTTTCAAAACCACCTTAAAAGTAAACTTTAACGCTCGGACTATATTCAATAGGACATAGTTAATAACACCACAAGTGCAAGTGAGACAAATAGGGCTGACGCGCGCGACATCCGTCTCGCTCACCGCCCCGCCCACCATAGACCGAGGTGTGACAGGGAACATTGCTGCTTTTAAAAGAAAATTGTAAAAACACATTAAATAAACAATAAAACAATCAAGAAAAACTAAAGTCTAATTCAAGTTTGATACATAATAAATAAAAATAACATAACAATAAGATTATAATAACTCAAATAGCATATATGCCAAGTTAATTATTAAATAATCAGAGACTTAAATATTAAACTAATTAAAAACGTGAATAACAATAAATATAAAATACTTTTTATAATATAAATCAGTTTATAAAACTAACATTAAAACAAATTAAAAACACTAGATTACAGCCTTCAACACTCGGACTATATTCCATAGATCACAACCGATAACGCAGCGATAACACCGTAAGTGCGAGCGAGACAAGTAGGGTTGACGCGCGCGATACCCGTCTCGCTCACCGTCCCGCCCACTGACGCGCTCAGGGCTGCGGGTCAAAAATCTTGTTAACCTTAGTAATTAAAAAATTAAAATAATTTAGATTAGAAAAACAATAAAAATTATTTAGCAGAACGAATAACAAACTAAATTGAGTAAATCGTCATAAAAATATAAAATAATAGATAAAACAGTAAACTAACAAAAAGTAATAATTTATTAAAACAATAGTATTAATTAAATTAGAGTAATAGAATACCACAAAACAGCTAAAAATCTTTTTGACATAAAACGTAAATTATACAACTAAATACCTATACTGTAAAACCATATTAAAATATACTGTATTAGTACATAAATAACAATACTACTTTAACTACAACACAATTGGAAGTTAAGAAATATCAAAATTCCCATCAGGCTATTCCCGCTCATTGAAAGATATAAATAATACACTTTTCCGCGTGGCAGCCCTGACACGCCCACGTTACGCCCTAATCACGTAACACTCCGTGTGCGGTCGAGGCGACTTAGTGGGTAAAGGAACGACGTAAAAACATTGCTATAAGATTCCAACAGGCGTTTTGATTTCCAAATTGAAGTAGCTTTTTCTTTTAAATAAAAAAGACTCGGGCTTAGAAAAAAGTCAAAAACCAAATAAGCGTGAATAAACTTGCGACTGACATAGTGTGTTTTCGATTCGGCCGACGAGAAGCGTCCAAAAAATCGAAATAAATATCGACGAAACGAGGTTTATAAAACCGAAATTAGAATAGGACCAGTTTGTCTCCTTTTGGAACAACTGCTAGTATATAGGACGTAAGGTATAACTGTGATAACGAAGGTCTTTAAGACTGAGTAACATACAATTAAGAACTGACCAAGTAATATACACAATTAAATAAAACTTAAAAAATTTGCTTTAGTTAGAGATCTTTATAATTCTATAGTAATATTATAATTAAGTCTGGACGTATTAGACAGAATATCAACAAATCTGGTATATCCGATAGTCTAGAGCTAGGATATTGACTTTTCAAAACATAAATATAAATTTAATTCGGTCCCTGCGAGAATTTATGAGCAACAAAATAAGACTGATTTGTGTTTTGCTCATAAAATCAATCGAATAACAAACCGAAAAATAATTATAGATCCTGACTAAACAAATTCCTTCTAGTCACTAGTTAAATATATACAAACCTTTAACTACTTTATTTTATTTTTACAATATTTATTATTTAGTTATTTAGATTTGACGCGTTTCCCCGTACGTATAAAAAATGGATATGGTACACACCCCACCCAATGTAAATATAAAACCCCATAAGAATAAAAAACGACCCTCCCTTGAAAACCAGAAAACTAGTAATCCATCTAATACCCCCTCCCCATTTTTACATGCTGATCCCGCCGAGGCTATCCTGAAAGAAACTAGTAGTACAGTTAAAAACAGTATTTATCTGTTAAGCCAGACCAGAAATATGAGAGGAGATTTGAGGTCTGGTTTAGCAGATAATTTAGTAAAGTTAGAGGGAAAAATTAAGGAGATAGAGGAGTTATTCAGGGGAGGCTCGGTAGGAGAAGATAGGGAAAAAAGCATACAGAAGAGAGAAATGGAAGTGCAGTGCGAATTAAAAGTAAATTGTGAGGAATGCAACTGCCACGAGCTGCTATTAAAAATTTTTGAAAAACTAAGGGAACAAATTCTTCTTAATGTGAAGGAGGTGAGGGATATTATGGGAGATAGGATGGATAAATACGTCGAGAAATTAAATGAGAGGGTAGCAAAGGAAAATAGGGGAGGTACCACTGAGGTAGTGGAGAGTTAGGTATGCTGCCAAGGTAGCGAAGGGGGTGGTAAAAACCCCACCTGTGCGGTCGGGCCCCATGACTGTCCACTCCTTAGCGATCAAAGACAAAGAAAATGACATGACAGGACAGGAAATATTGGATAGCGTAGGAAAGATAATAGAAGCGAAAAAAGAGGGATTCAAAGTAGAGAGGATAAGGAGAGGAAAAGAGAGGAAAGTAATAATAGGTTTTAGAGATAAAAACGAAAGAGACAGAGCAAAGAGAAAGTTAGCGAAGAGTGGAGTAGACAGGTTCGAGGTTGAGACAATAAGGAATAAGGACCCCCAGATCATACTGTATGGGGTACTGAAGTCGAATACGGATGGCGACATTTGTGACGCCATCCGTAATCAGAATAAGCACCTCATACAGTATGTTCTGGATGGGGATGAGGATAGGGTACGTGTTAAATATAGAAGAAAGTCAAGAGACCCCCGCACGGAGCATGTCGTACTTGAGGTGTCTCCGGACATATGGCAGTGCTTCACCAGGGAAGGGCGCGCATACATAGATATGCAGAGGGTGAGAGTCGCCGACCAGTCCCCCCTAATACAGTGCTCGCACTGTCTAGGGTATGGGCATGGAAGGCGATTCTGCACCGAAAGCGCAACCCAGGCGAAGTGCGGCCATTGTTCCGGGCCACACCACATGTCGGAGTGTGAGGGGCTAAAAGTA
>OY730184.1:29139215-29339215 GCA_963422495.1 Polyommatus iphigenia | reverse complement strand
AAAGCCCCATGATGGCAAATGAATAGACAAAACACCGGATTGACATAAACAAACACTCAAGAAGACGACATCAGCCACCAGCAGGTGGCCAACGAGTATGCTCTCACCACCATTAGAGAGCAGATGACATCAGCCACAACCAGGTGGGTAATAAAACAAAACACAAGACTGACGACACCAGCCACCAACAGGTGGCAAAGACAAAAGATTATAAGCCTCACCCAGCGAGCAGGACCGGCATGGACCAACACCTTTAACATCCCAAAACTCCACCCAGCTTTGGTGACCCCTCAACACCCGAGCCAATGCCAAAACACCTAAAGGCAAAGGGTGGAGGCAAATCGAGAGGGAAGTGGGAAATGCCGGACCTACCCACGGGGCTCCAACAGAGGCCCAAAAGCAAACCATCAAGAAGATGACATCACCCCGGAAGATCAAAACTTCGAAGACAGCCCAGTCAAGAAGACGACTTCCGGTGAGACGACAGCAGCCATCAACCAGATGGCCAACATAATTATTAAAAACCCTCAACATCTGAGGGTACAAAAACTATAACCCCTTCAGGGTAAATTACTGTAATTTGACGCGAAAAATGAATGTTACTAAAATTAGAATCAAAAGAAAATAAGTAAAACATTAAATTTAACAAGAACACGGGCCACCTAGGCCTGTGGACAAAAAAAAAAAAAAAAAAAAAAAAACCTAACCTAACCTAACCTAACCTAACCTAACCTAACCTAACCTAACCTAACCTAACCTAACCTAACCTAACCTAACCTAACCTAACCTAACCTAACCTAACCTAACCTAACCTAACCTAACCTAACCTAACCTAACCTAACCTAACCTAACCTAACCTAACCTAACCTAACCTAACCTAACCTAACCTAACCTAACCTAACCTAACCTAACCTAACCTAACCTAACCTAACCTAACCTAACCTAACCTAACCGACTGCCTGTCGGCGGACACGACATTGAACGGTACCTTTTGCCATCCCAGGAACTCCACCCAGCTTTGGTGACCCCTAAACACCCGAGCCAATGCCACAACATCAAAAGGCAAAGGGAGGAGCATCATAAACCTGAGGGTAGCGGGAAATGTCGGGTCCGCCGACAATGAAATGGAAATACAGTACCAACCCCTTCAGGGAATATTATTAGATAAAATTTGTAAAATTATATACCATTTTTATACAAATTCCCCTTCAGGGAAATTATACGACAAAAATATGTAAAATTATTAACATCTTTTGATACAAATTCAGATTGTAAACCGACGCAAAAAACGATATGATAAAAAATGAAAACAAACTAAATTGAAAAGAATAATAAACAGAGCACGGGCCATCTAGGCCTGTGGACAGAAAGAAAGAAAGAAAAAAAAAAAAAAAAAAAAAAAAAAACCTAACCTAACCTAACCTAACCTAACCTAACCTAACCTAACCTAACCTAACCTAACCTAACCTAACCTAACCTAACCTAACCTAACCTAACCTAACCTAACCTAACCTAACCTAACCTAACCTAACCTAACCTAACCTAACCTAACCTCACCTAACCTAACCTAACCTAACCGTGCGAAAAACGAAAAGTGCCAAAAATTTAAAACTTTAAAGTGCGATAAAAGACGCTATAGTGTTAGGATTTCTGTGACACAAAGTGGACATTGTAGGGGACATAGACCTTTATTAGTATAGTGATTTTTAAAATTAAAGACCTACTGGAAGTAGGCTTGACCTTGTGTTTTAACTTTCGGCGTCACCACGAGGTCAGTGAAGCAAAGGTCTTAGTGAACCAGTGAATAGTGACCCAAGAAGTTATCCACAGGAACACTATATTTCCGCAAAAAGAAAAATTTTTGGGATCATAGGGGGTAAGTTATAGATATTACAAAATAAAAAACTGAAACATCTGGAGCGGAGGCGCCTATTGAGACGCGTGGGATTAGACGACGGCATCGGCTGGCTTAAATAGAGGTCTAAGCAGCCCGCTATAAAAAGGTAGGTGGTTCTAAACTTCAACCCGGTGAAAACCGGGAAAAACCACTTTTCCCGAAAAGCGGCTGCAGCAAAGACCAGCGACTAGCCAGAGAAGTCAAACCCCAACTCAAGGCTGCCCGCACTTACCCCCAACCCAACGCCTAAAACCGCGTGCCTCTAGCTCTCCCAGAACAGAAGAAACACCAAAAAAGGTAAAAAACCTGGATTAAACAGGAACGGTCGGGAATATAAAGAAGGAGGCACCGGGAGCAGACGGCTGAAACCGAGACAAAACTAACGAGCCCTCGCACGCCTCTCTAGGACGTCGGGAAAGGAAGTTAGAGCCGAAAAACGTTTTGGCCGCCATTTTGACGGCCATCTTGAAAAACTTCGAAGGCCTATTACTTCCGATCCAGAAATCGGACAAAGGCGTGCGTCATATCATTGAAAAGGGCTCAACGAGGAGAATCCGACGGATCTATTAAAAAGGGGAAAAAGGGGGGAATTGCAACCCCCCCAAATTCACCCTCCACCACCTAGATCAGGTACGGATACCCCCCCTAGAAGGAAACCGCGATCCGGGCAAATAAAAACTGACGGAGTTATAGGCCAAAAAAGACGAACTTTGACGTTTCGTCCGCCATATTGGAAAAGTTTGAAGGCCTATAACTCTGAAACCAGACGCCAAAGAAGGACGCGGTTTTCGACGCCGGGCAGCACGCCAGGCCGGCTACACATCCGGGGGGGTTGGGACCCGGAAAACCCAAAAAACACGGAAAAAATTTTCCGAAAATTTTTCGACGAATAAAGACCAAGACCAGATAAAGGGGAAAAATCTATGCAGAACAAGCCGTAAAAAATCGTAGAAAAAGCTTATAGCCCTGTTCCACCTACCAAACCCAAAACATCAGAGGGAAGAGCCTGTCTAGAGCGAGCGAAGAGACACATAAATTGTTCCAAAAATTTTAAGACGGAACTTAAAGAAGGAGCTTTTGCCGCTATAGAGAGGCTCTTCGAAATAGTTAAAGAGTTAGAAAACGAACTCACCAGTGTCAGAGCCGGGAGCAAAGGCAAGCCGGGGAAGGACCCTATACATCCCCCCCGGCCAGCCGGCGCAGGAGTGGACGCAGAGGCCGAAGCACTGGTGAAAAACCTGGAAGAAAACAATAGATTAATAAAAGAGAATATAAAGAAGATGGAAGAGATAGGAGAACACATAAGGGAAAATAGAGATAAGATGGGAAAATTGAGCTCGTTGCTGGAGAACAACATGACTGTCGCCAAACCAGCGAGCTATGCGGGCGTTGTCTCGAGAGGTGTCGTAGAGAAACCTCCCGAGGCAAGGGCCCTGCATTCAGTCATGGTGTCCTCCAGAGACGGGCAAGATAATGGTGAGGAGATACTGGAAAAGATCAGGAAGACGGTAAATCCAAAAGACGGTTGGGTAAAGGTGGAAAGGGTGCGAAAAGTAAGGAATAGGAAAGTCGTCGTAGGGTGTTTAAACGAGGAGGAGAAAAACAAGGTTAGGGAAAGACTGTGTATGAATGATGGACTAATAGTCGAAGATGTGAGGAACAAGAACCCCCTTTTGGCTTTCAAAGATGTGATGAAGGTCGACGTAGCTGACTTCGTCACTGCGTTCTGCAACCAGAATGCAGACATCTTTGAGGGCTTGAAGGGGGACGAGAGAAAGGTTGAAGTAGCATATGTGAAGGATGCGAGGAACCCCCTGCAGAAACATCTCGTGGCCAGAGTCAACCCACAGGTATGGAAGAGGAGTGTGGATGTTGGCTATGCCCATATTGGGCTTGGCAGAGTGCGTGTTGAGGACCATAGTCCATTGGTGCAGTGCTCCTGTTGCCTGGGGTATGGGCACACGAGGAGGCACTGTGAGGAGAGTCAGGTGCGATGCAGTCACTGCGCCGGTCCTCATCTGAGGATCGATTGCGACAAGTGGCTGCGGGGAGAGAAGCCCAAGTGCATTAACTGCGCAAAGGCTAAGAGAGGCAACGAGGAGCACAGCGCCTTCGATAGAGGATGTTTGGAAAGGAAGAGGTGGGATGCTCTGGCCAGATCGGCGGTAGCGTACTGCTAAGGTTGTCCCCGGTGAGTACTTCCAGTACCGAACTCTGCAGGCCAACCTTCAGCGGAGCCAAATCGCCACAAGAGAGCTAATGCTCGAAGCCACCAAGCGTAAGGCCTGCGTAGCGCTGCTGCAGGAGCCCTACATAGGTGGGGCCCGGAGTATGAGGACACACAACGGAGTGAGGGTCTACCAGAGCGATGGGGAAGGGGGCGGTGTTGTCAAGGCGTGTGTTGCAGTATTCGACGACACGTTGGACGTCGAGCTGCACACACGCCTCAGCAACAACAACATTGTTGTAGCCACCCTCCGAACCAAAGCCTGGGAGATGGTTGTAGTGTCCTTCTACTTCGAGCCCGACAAGCCTGTGGGGCCTTACCTGGACCATCTTATGAGGATAGGAAGAGAGTTGGGATCCGATAAGATGGTCTTGGGAGGCGACGCTAACGCAAAGAGCCCGTGGTGGGGTGGCGATGTGGAAGACCCGCGAGGAAGGGAAGTGTCTGCTGTACTGGAAGCAATGAGCCTACACATACTCAACACCGGAGACATACCTACGTACGACACCGTCAGAGGGGGTAAAAGGTACACCAGCTTCGTGGATGTGACAGCGTGCTCCGACGATCTGCTGGACCGAGTGGGCGACTGGAGGGTGGAGGAGGGTCTGACGAGTTCGGACCACAATGGCATTTCCTTCGGCATCACACAACATAAATCCACATGCACGAACATAATACGTACCACACGCATCTTTAACACTCATAAGGCAAACTGGACTCAGTTTCATGAGAAACTGACCCAGTTGATGTCAGACAGACAATTGACTGTACAAGCGATAGACTCAATACACAGCACACAACAAATAGATGACGCAACAGACAGCTACACACAAGCCATAACACAGACATGCAGAGACACTATGCCGACCAAAAAACACACGCAGAAATTCACCTTGTCGTGGTGGAATGATGAGCTCGCGCAGATGAAGAAGGAGGTCGCCACGAGGAAACGCAGGATCCGGAACGCAGCGCCTGATCGCAGAAACCGTGTAGTTGGATTGTACCTGGAAGCGAAAGAGAAGTATGAGAAGGCAGTGAAAGAGGCTCAAGTAGCGAGCTGGAAGGAGTTTTGCCGAAAACAGGATAGGGAGGGGGTCTGGGAGGGCATCTACAGAGTGCTGAACAGAGTTGGAGGGAGGGAGGAGGATCTGCCCCTAACAAGGGGCAGTGAGACCCTCGACGCCCGAAGCTCCGCAGAATTGTTGGCGGAGACCTTCTACCCCGCGGACCTGGAAAATGATGAAAGCGAGGATCATCGACGGACTCGCCGGCGTGCGGAGTCCTTGGACTCCGAACAGGCGACGGGCCCGGACGACCCTCCTTTCATCATGGAGGAGTTGAAGAGAGCCGTAAGGTCCTTCAACCCCAAAAAGGCCCCCGGGGCGGACGGTCTCACGTCTGACGTCTGCCAGCACGCTGTGGATTGTAACCCGGAATGGTTCCTTGCCCTGTTGAATAAGTGCCTCACTGTCGGCTACTTTCCCGAAAAGTGGAAGCAGGCGACAGTGGTGGTGCTGAGAAAGCCGGGCAAGGAATCATACCAGGTACCGAAAGCCTATCGACCGATCGGCCTCCTTCCTGTTCTCGGCAAAATCTTCGAAAAGATGCTGGTCGCCCGACTTAGGTTCTACCTGTTGCCCAAAATAAGCCCCAACCAGTATGGCTTCATGCCCCAAAGGAGCACCGAAGACGCCCTCTATAGGTTAGTGAACCACATCAGAAAACTGAGGGAGGAGAAGAAAATTTCTGTTGTGGTATCACTGGACATAGAGGGGGCCTTCGATAGTGCTTGGTGGCCGGCCATAAAGGTTCGGTTGGCTGAAGTTGGGTGTCCGGGGAACCTGAGGCGGGTGTTCAGTAGTTACTTGAGCGGCAGAAGAGTGAACGTGAGATATGCTGGAGTGGAAGTGAGCAAGGGGACCGACAAGGGGTGCGTACAGGGGTCCATCGGTGGACCTATCCTGTGGGACCTCTTGTTGGACCCCTTGCTAACTTTGTTAGAGGAGTTGGGTGTCTTTAACCAGGCGTTCGCAGATGATATAGTATTGGTATTCGAGGGGACCACGGGTCTAGAAATAGAACGGAAAGCCAATGCCGTGTTGGAAAAAATTAAAATATGGGGAGAACAAAATAAATTAAGATTTGCACCCCACAAAACGTGTGCCCTTCTATCCACCCGAAAATTAAAATATGACGTGCCTCGGCTAACAATGGGGGGTGTCGACCTGAAATACCACGATGATATTAAAGTACTGGGCCTTACAATAGATAGCGGCCTGACATTCAACACCCACGTCACAAATGTCTGTAAAAAAGCGATAGCGAGATACAAGCAGCTCGCAAAAGCTGCCAGAGTAGGATGGGGGCTTAACCCCCAGATAGTTAGGATTATATATATGGCCGTGATAGAGCCGACTATTTTGTATGCATCAGCAGCGTGGGCACCCACCGCGGAAAAGATGGGGGTCCAAAAAAGGCTCAACTCCGTTCAACGGGGTTTTGCCCAGAAGATCTGCAGAGCATATCGAACTGTCTCCCTGAACTCTGCAATGCTGTTGGCTGGGATACTCCCTCTTGACCTCAGAATACTCGAAGCATCGAGACTTTATGAGGCCAAGAAGGGAGTACCACACCCGGTGCTAAGAGACAGGGAGGTGGAGCGAATGGCTCCTGCGATTGAGGACCCACATCCGGCAGAGCAGGTAGAGCTGAGGTTCGGGTTGGTAGACGAGGACTCATATGCCGACGTGGTTAACAGCCACGTCCATAGGATCTATACGGACGGCAGCAAGATTGAGGGTCGAGTTGGAGCCGCACTCTCCGTATGGAAGGGTGAGGCCGAGACGAAGGCCGTCAAGCTTGCATTGCCGCCGTATTGCACCGTCTACCAAGCCGAACTTCTAGCGCTCCAAAGAGCTGTAACTGAAGCCTGCAAGAGTGGAATGGCAAAGGTCGGTATCCTTAGCGATTCTAGATCGGCACTCCAGGCAGTCACTCTTAGTTCCCCTCATCCCCTGGCGGTGCAAACAAGGGCGGCCCTCCGAAAAGCTGCTTTGCAGAGGCGGGAGGTCTCCTTGTTTTGGATCAAGGCGCACGCAGGGTTGAGAGGGAATGAGAGAGTAGACGAGCTAGCCAAGGAAGCCGCTCTGGGCTCGAAAAGGAAGCCCGACTACGATCTGTGTCCTGTTTCATTCGTCAAGCGTATTTTAAGAGAGGATACGGTTGAGGAATGGGACAGGAGATACGAAGTGGGAGGGACGGCCGGAGTCACGAAGCTCTTTTTCCCAAGCGCTGCTGCTGCAAACAAAATAGTCAAGAAAATAGACATAACACACCACACTACACAAATACTGACTGGCCACGGCGGATTCGCCTTCTACTTGAATAGATTCAAGTTGAAGGAGGATCCGTCGTGTTCGTGTCAGCCCGGAGTTGAGGAGACGGTTCCTCACCTGTTACTCGAGTGCCCAATTTTTGCTAGCAATAGATATGATATTGAGCAGAAATTGGGCACATCGATGACGGGTGAGAACCTGCCTTCCATCCTGGGGGGAAAAAAGAGGGATGTATTTCTCTCTTATTGTAAGAGAATTGTAGAATATTGTAACAAGAAAAACTGTGATATTTTGGTGTGATATAGTTGTAGGCTCTAGAAGTAGGTTTTATCTGTGATATTAGGGTTAGATTGAATGTTTGTGACGTAGTCTTATTTAAATCTTGACATTTTATTTGAATATTATTGGAGTATTAAGTATGAAATCTTGGATTGTTTTATTAGAGTATTTATTTACAATTAATGTACTAACTGTAACCGTATTTCTGAACGAATTGTATATTCAAATGCTGCTATCACTGGAACTTCGAAGATGTTCCAAATAGGTATTCAAAAAATGTATACTAAATATATAGGCTATTATAATAAATAGACACCAAAGTTACTGTTGTGATAAAGGAATGAAATGACAAATGTTTTAATGCATTAGAGATATTGACAATAACTGTAATAGTTGTAAAAAATCAGATGTAAAAAAGTAAAAATTGTAATAGCCATAAGGTTATAAAGATAAAAGAAAAATGAAAAGAGCAAACAAAAAATACAGCAAACAACAATCCCTAGGGGGATGGCAAAAAAAAAAAAAAAAAAAAAAAAAAAAAAAAAAAAAAAAAAAAAAAAAAAAAAAAAAAAAAAAAAACCTAACCTAACCTAACCTAACCTAACCTAACCTAACCTAACCTAACCTAACCTAACCTAACCTAACCTAACCTAACCTAACCTAACCTAACCTAACCTAACCTAACCTAACCTAACCTAACCTAACCTAACCTAACCTAACCTAACCTAACCTAACCTAACCTAACCTAACCTAACCTAACCTAACCTAACCTAACCTAACCTAACCTAACCTAACCTAACTTTTGCTTTGCAATCAAGATCTGCAAAGCCTACAGGACAGCCTCATTAACATCTACACTGGCACTGTCAGGATGCTGCCGCTAGACATCAGAATACACGAAGCGGCAGCCCTTTACAAAACCAAGAGAGGAATATCGAGTGACTACGTTCCGCCCGGAAAAACGCTACAGAAGACCTGCGACATTCTCACGCTACCCCACCCTTCCGACTTCACTATCACCACCTTCGAGAAGCTGGAAGACATGAAGCCCCCGACCATAGAAAAGCATAACATCAGAGGCCCCCAGATCTACACGGATGGTAGTAAGATCGAGGGGAAAACAGGGGCTGCAATATCATGGTGGGAGAACGGGCAAGAAGTCAACTACACCAGACTGTCGCTCGATCAAAACTGCACAGTGTTTCAGTCAGAGATGTTCGCCCTCTATAAGGCAATAGAGATGGTAAAGGAAACCGAACATAAGGAAGTTAACATCTTAAGCGACTCAAGATCTTCGCTAGAGCTGATTCGGAATCCCAAACCCAAAACTCAACTAGTGGCGGACATCAAAAGATGGCTTAAGGACATCGAAGAAGAGGGTAGAAGAGTAAGATTCTTCTGGCTCCGCGCACACGTAGGGACGTCCGGGAATGAAAGAGCGGATGAGCTCGCAAAACAAGCGGCTCTGAACACCAAAGAAATCCCGGACTATGATCAAATCCCCCTGTCCTACATAAAGAGGAAGATCCGAAAGGAATCAATACAAAAATGGCAGGACAGGTATACGAACGCGGATACCGGAGGAACCACGAAAAGATTCTTGCCCGATATACAGAAGTCGTACCGATTCGTAAGAACAACACCTCTCACACCCACCCGCATCCAGGCCATGACCGGACACGGTGCATTTGCTCACTACCTGCACCGCTTCAAACTGATCGGAAGCCCAGGATGCGAGTGCGATCCAGACATTGAAGAAACGGTATGGCACATTATCTTCGAGTTGTCTGTTGTGCTTTCGAAAAATGAATGACTTGTGGTCAAATGAAAACGTATTAAATTATATTATATTAATTATATTCATTATATAGTTTTCTTATATTTATAACTAGGTGTTGCCCGCGACTTCGCCCGTGTCAAAGTAAAATATTATATCCTCCTTCTTTTTGGAAGTCGATTGAAAATTAGCCTAAGTTACTCCTTACTACATAAGCTATCTACCAAAAAAAGTCCCGTCAAAATAGCTCCAGCTGTTTCAGAGATTAGCTGGAACAAATAGACAGACAGACAGACAGACATACAGACAAAAATTAAAAAAAAAATATTTTGGTGTATGTAGCGTATAATATATTCTTTTAATATTACAAACAGACACTCTAATTTTATTTATATGTATCTAGATAAAAGTAACTGCCAAATGTTTATAGCCGATACAGCAACTTCGACGTCCGTCATGCTTGCCGCGTCAGAACAAACTAACTCACTCGCAAGCGTGTGGATGGGTTTCCAAATCAAGCGAAACGTTTGTGACGATTTGTGACGATTTGTGACGATTTGGAGTTTGTAGCAAACGCTAAACGTGCGGACGTAGCATAAAGGCCCATCCGCACGTTTGCCAAACCTCAATAAATCGTCACAAACGGTCACAAAAACAAACGTGTGGATAGGGAGTTTGGCTTGGTTTGTTTAGGTTTGCAAAGACTTCTAGCCGATCCGACCCAGTGTCGGTTTTTGAACGCAAATCAAAGAGAATTTGCCGCAAGCGTTTGCCTCTCGTCCACACGTTTGTGCGCGTTCATTCTTGTCGATGCTCTGTAAGCGAACAGACGTGCTATACGTACGTAGTATGTCTGTGTGTGCTTTCGAAAAATGAATGACTGGTGGTCAAATGAAAACGTATTAAATTATATATATATATATATATATACAACATGTCCCAAAATTCAACGATAAGCCGACACCGGAGGATAGACCTGCCCCGGACTAATCGGGAAAAAAAGAAAAAAAAAATATATCTCAATTATATTTTAAGTTATATAAAAAAAAAAAAATTCTTCAGAAATTGAGACCGTTTATGATATTTTTCACTACCATGACCACATTTTTTTAAATATTTGTTTCTTTTTTTTTTATAGGCAACCTGAATAGCACTGCTATCTACCACAATTCTTAAAAAATCCAGAATAACTCTTGTTTTATCACGAAAATTAATGAAACTTATTTTATTTCCTAAATTTTTTGAAGACTGTTACTTTTAACCAACTTTAACTTATCGTGGTGTAAAAAAAAAGTATGAACAACAAACTAGTATGGCAAGTTTTTTTTTAAAATTGACGCAACTAACCAACATTCCAAAATGGTATAATACTCTAGGAAAACAAGTTATAAAAAAAATATGTGCCTATTATTTCTAAACAGGGGCCAAATTCCTTAAATTGTAATTGTCAGTAATCACTTTTACTACATGCCCAAAATGGCTTCTTGTTACAATTTCTAGGAATTTGAATGGGGCATACATATCTTAGATGTTAGAGAGAGATGGATAGATAGAGATATTTACGTTAAAAAGAGACAACAACAGGGCAGGTAGAGAAGCTGTTATTATTCTCAGCAAGTCAGTTCAGTACGCTCTGCTCCTTTGTTTACTGCGCACCGTTCCCAATTCGTCTTACGTGGCTCTCGTACATACTATCGACTTTTGGCTTGGCTTTTTGAACTGGAATCGACCTGCAAACTTAACTGACCTGGCATTATTTGGACTGGAAGTGATCTGCAAACTGAACTGACCTGGCATTATCTTGGACTACGATTGTGTGTTAATGTGATTTAGAGTTCTGGCGCATTTTGGACTGTTTGGCGTTTAACATGCCGCAACCGTACACACCACAGGAATACGCTAATATGCATTTAATCTATGGAGAATGCCGATGTAATGCTAACGCTGCTAGCAGACTGTATCGAGAAAGATACCCAAATGCTCAAAGATATCCTGACTATCGAGTGTTTATTAATGTGCATCAAGCGTTTTCGGAGGGTCGTATGCCATCCAATAGGAGAAGCGCTGGAGACCTAGATTGGATCGTGATGAAGAAGTTCTGAATGAGATAGAAAATGATCCGTCTTCTTCGGTACGTGCCATAGAAGAAGCTACAGGAATCCTGAAAAGTTCTGCACATCGAATATTAAAACGTCACAAGCTTCACCCATATCACTACAGGCGTGTGCAGACGTTATTACCGCGGGACTATCCGCTACGAGTCACATTTTGCCGTGTGATGCTGCAAAGGCACAGTGAAGATCCCCAATTCCTAGACAAAATTCTATGGTCGGATGAAACAACATGCAAGAAAGATGGGTATTTAAATCTTCACAACCTACATAGTTGGAGTAATGGAAATCCGCACTTGATGAGACAAGACAAATCTCAATATCAGTTTAAAGTTAACCTATGGACCGGCATATTAAATGGAAAAGTAATTGGGCCCTTTAAATTACAAGGAAACTTAGATGGCAATAGTTATTTAAACTTTTTGCAAAATGACTTGCGAGAATTGTTACACGACGTGCCCTCAAGTGATCTCCAAAACATGTGGTTCCAAAATGATGGTTGCCCAGCACATTATGCCCGACCTGAGCGAGAATATTTAAATCAAGAGTATCCAGGGCGTTGGATCGGGCGACTTGGTCCTATCTTATGGCCACCCCGTTCACCCGATTTGAACCCCCTGGACTTCTTCTATTGGGGTTGTCTTAAAGACAGGGTCTACTCAAAACCCATTGCGACATTGGACGAGCTTCGTCGAAATATCACCCAGGCTGCTAATCACATTAATAGCAGAAGATATGCAAGACAAATAAAACGATCATTTTTAAGGCGATGTCGTGCATGTATTAATGCTGGTGGCAAACAGTTCGAACATTTGCTATAATGTTAATAATTTAATAAATTACACGTGAAACTATTTGTACCATTTGTTTTGAAATATTAAACATTTTTCAAGAACTAATACTTTTATTACACCCGACCGTCATTTGGCCCCTGTTTAGAAATAATAGGCACATATTTTTTTTATAACTTGTTTTCATAGAGTATTATACCATTTTGGAATGTTGGTTAGTTGCGTCAATTTTTTAAAAAACTTGCCATACTAGTGTTCATACTTTTTTTTACACCACGATAAGTTAAAGTTGGTTAAAAGTAACAGTCTTCAAAAAATTTAGGAAATAAAATAAGTTTCATTAATTTTCGTGATAAAACAAGAGTTATTCTGGATTTTTTAAGAATTGTGGTAGATAGCAGTGCTATTCAGGTTGCCTATAAAAAAAAAAGAAACAAATATTTAAAAAAAATGTGGTCATGGTAGTGAAAAATATCATAAACGGTCTCAATTTCTGAAGAATTTAATTTTTTTTATATAACTTAAAATATAATTGAGATATTTTTTTTTTCTTTTTTCCCGATTAGTCCGGGGCAGGTCTATCCTCCGGTGTCGGCTTATCGTTGAATTTTGGGACATGTTGTATATATATATAAATTATATTCATTATATAGTTTTCTTATATTTATAACTAGCTGTTGCCCGCGACTTCGCCTGCGTCAAAGTAAAATATATCCTCCTTCTTTTTGGAAGTCGGTTGAAAGTAGCCTAAGGTACTCCTTACTACATAAGCTATCTACCAAAAAAAGTCCCGTCAAAATAGCTCCAGCTATTTCAGAGATTAGCCGGAACAAACAGACAGACAGACAGACATACAGACAAAAATAAAAATAAATGTTATTTTGGTGTATGTAGCATATATATTATATTCTTTCAATATTACAAATAGACACTCTAATTTTATTTATATGTATCTAGATAAAAATAACTGCCAAATGTTTATAGCCGATACAGCAACTTCGACGTCCGTCATGCTTGCCGCGTCAGAACAAACTAACTCACTCGCAAGCGCGTGGATGGATTTCGAAATCAAGCCAAACGTTTGTGTCCATTTGTGGCGATTTGGAGTTTGTAGCAAACGCCAAACGTGCGGACGTAGCATAAAACGTGATCGCACATATTTTGTCAGCAACGTACACGCCGCACGCGCCGTACGTGCCGTGTTTTTTTTAAATTGGTTGTACAATGCACATTCACCCCCACCGTACGCGCCGCATTTCGTAGTGTGTTCGACGCGTATAGCGCGTACGGTGCTGACAAATCTACGATCAGTTTAAAGTAACCGGAAGTTTACGGAAAAACCTCACCACGCTGCTTGAACCACGTAACTTAATTTTAAAAATCTCGACAAATAATCATACCCTTGGTGATGCTGCTTGATAGTGTTCTTTCAGTGTAGGTTCTTCATGTTGCTGGTTACTCTAGACAGCCTTAATTAACACTGTTATATTTTTGAAATAGACCAGGAATAGAGGAAATAGATGCATAATATTATGAAGTCCTTAAGGCCAATATTTTTCAGGTCTCTACTGGATAGACGCTCGCGGCGCCAGCTCTCGGCCCATCCAAGTGTACTGCATGGGGCAGAGTACCTGCGTTTACCCCACTAACTTAGAAGAGGACGTTTACTCCGAGAAGTCTGGACGGAAATTCTCGCAATTAGAAAATGGATATAAGGTAAGACAACATATATTAGGGGGAGTATGGGGGGTTTTTATGATTCACATTTGCTTTAGCATCTAAAAACCATTGTTAGTTGCAAATCTGTACTATAAAGTTGAAGACCCAAGTAACAAAATTCTCCTATAGTGCAGTTTAAAGGCTTGCAGCACTAGTAACTCTCGCTTAGTGGTTCCAGGTGCTACTACCAAGCTAATAACAGGTTACACGGAGTTTGTTTGGGTTTGTAGTAAACATGTTCGTATAAGTTGACTTATAGTCGTGTATAGAACAAGATTATAGGCGCAGTAAAGGCTAAGATGGCCTATAGGAGTGTTTCAAAGGTGTAAATATACTTGAGAAAACTTTCTCCAGAAAGTTACATTTGTAATAGACTACAAGAAGTAATTATAAATCCGCTATAAGGTCACACGCCAGTAATAGTAATTTATAGTGCCAATGTAAATTGTATAAGAAAAATAGTTTCATTTTTTTCACTAGATGTCGCTGAGGTGCGTCTACATCGCGCTATCGCTTGCACGAATGCCATTTATATAGTTGTAACAGATTTTTGTTATTGTCAGAATAGAAATTTAGTAAGTGTTAATTAATTTCGTATTATTAATTAACCCTCCAAGTTGACCTCCGCGAGTGAGTAGATTAACTTACCTTTTCTTAGTATTTTATTTTTTCATCCACCTCAAAACACAATTCACAAAATTAATGTTTGAAGTAGCTAGTAATAGAAGCGCGGAGTACGTAACAGGCCTGCCTGGGGTTCTATAAGATGCTCATAGTTGGCTTCGTGGGATCAGATAATTCTGCGTAGTCCAACAATAAGTGTATTATTTTTCTAAGTAGTGCTAGGCAAGTCTACTATGAGTGCTTTATTAGCAAAAGTACGCGTATAAAATGGGCCCTTTTCCGTGGTTATAAACGTTTACTAGCCTGTTATAGTCCTGGCCCCGGAACCACTACAAGACCAGATTTTGTTACTTGGGGAGTTTGTTTGTTTGTTTGTTTGAACGCGCTAATCTCAGGAACTACGTCGAAATTAGGTTAGGTAGCAATTTAGGTAGTCTATTTATCTTATTTATTACTATAAAACAGTACTTACATTCGAAAATAACACAAAAATCCACAAAACACTCAACAACACGCGCGCCGAAACACGATTTTCCATAGACTGAAATCAGATGTTCGCCCACAGAGTAAAGTATTTTTTATTCATTAAGAATGTGGCTCATGTATCAAAGAACGTAACTAACCAAACTTCTTCATACAAAAGTAGTCTCTAAATCAGCGAAATTAGAGCGATCACCGGTGATCGCGAGCCCGAGCACCGGTGCTCGCGCGGGGTTTGACGGAAGTGTGCTGTCACGTGACCCCGAGCACCGGTGCTTGGCCGGGGATTGAGAGGTTAATTAGGTATTATTAAAGTATTTTCATTGCGTACGTAGACGCGCATAACGCGTGCCATGGCTTATCAATCACTTTATCACGGTAATGTCGGTATCGAAATTATCGAATGCAACTTGACTGTATCCCGATAAAAACTTTCTGAATTTATAACCTCTTAATAGAGTTAATTTTAAAAATGAGAATAGTAGACCTACTAAATAATAATTATAATTTTTATTATTTAATAATTAAATAATTTTAATATTTAAATATCGACTACATCGTTTTGAATTTATAGGGTACAACACTTAGATTGTCCTTGAAATGGATTAGCGACACGTGCGTCGTACACCTACAGAGCGTCATACACATTTTAACTGTTTTTGAAATTTTTGTTTCTCTGTCTGTTTGTCTGTTTATCTGTTTGTCTGTTTGTACAGGCTAATCTCTAAATCCGCTGGACCGATTTCAGTGAAATTTGTCATGGTGATACCTTATATCCCTGGTCAACATATAAGATACTTTTTTTAACCGACTTCCAAAAAAAGAGGAGTTAATGTTAACTTTACTGTTTGTGATCAGATTTTCAAAATTATTTTTTTGTTGTATAGATTGTTAACCCGAATTTGATACCATGTTTACAAAAACTGTGACTTGATAATGATTTCGGGATCAGGAGGTATCGACGGAACTCCTTTACAACAAAAACATTACAGTAATTTTCACTTTTTTAAGTAAAATTAACATAACATGCCACTAAAAAGTAAGATTTGCACATATCCCAGGATATATCAGGACATATCCCAGGGTATAGGGCTTCCGAAGGTTCCGTTGCTGAACGGAACTCCCGATTCCTTATAAGAAGATAATATATTATGTAGGGGGTTCAGCGTTGTTTAAAACACTGCCACTATGTCAATTATATTAATCATCATGATCACCACCATCATTACACTATCCATAACCACAATATGATGAGTTTATTGATTTTTTCAGGGTTCCGTACCCAAAGGTTAAAAACGGGACCCTATTACTAAGACTTCGTTGTCTGTGCGTCTGACCGTCTGTCTGTATGTCGCCAGGCTGTATCTCAAGAACCGCTACAGCTAGAATTCTGAAAATTTTCACAAATTGTGTATATCAGCAGCTGTTGCCGATATAACAACAAATACTAAAAACAAAATAATATTAATATTTAAGGGTGGGTTCCCAATTCCCATACAACAAACGTGATTTTTTGGCCTTTGTTTTGCTCCATATCAATATAATGACATCAGGTAGGCACTTGAAATTTTCACTTAGATATATTATTATGTGTACTTATAAAATAAAATAATATTTTTAAAATAAAATCCAATTTTATTGGGGACCATAAAAAACACAATCTTTGGCTTAATTTTGCACTATAACGGTACGGAACCCTTCGTGCGCGAGTCCGACTCGCACTTGGCCGACTATTTTTGTATTCTTTTGCATTAAAATGATCAGAATCGAAATTGATAATAATTATTTCGCCGTCTCTGTGCGATTTCTTTGTAAATTTATTCTTTTTTAATTTAAGGGCTATAATTTGTATTTGATGCTATGGTTGCGAAAGTGGAAATTTCATAATGGGATCCTTGAGGTATTGAAGTAATGCCTCGAATTTTAGAAAGTGTGACTTTCGCAGTTATTGTCGCGAAGGTGAAAATTTCGTAATAGGAACTATGAATAATGGAATTGAAGGAACTCGTCGAAATTTACAACGACAACCAAAGTGATTACCAATTCTAGCAAAGGTCGATCCTTAAAACTTTTCCCTAATATTCGTAAACGATTATCCAAACCCTGGATGGATATTGACCACTGCGTATCTCAATTCGTCACCGGCCATGGAAATATTGAAGTCAAACTTTACGGATCTAAGATATTACTAGCATCGATCGAGCACATACGTAGAATATGTGCTCGACCGAAGGCAGTATGTTTGAATAAACCACTCATCATGTTCTGCCAAGACGAAAGAAATACAATGCTAGACAACCTACAGTGTAAATCTGATGTCGCATACTACGGTGATCTCGTGGACAGCGCTAGGAACTTCCGTGCCTTCAAGCGTTTTTGCCACAATTATTATTGGCAACAGTCAAACACAATAAACTCCAATATAAATTTACCTATAGCTAAGTAGTCACAATTATTATTATTATAGTTAATTTTCGTGGTGCTTCCCCTAAGTTATTTGACCTTCGGTCACTGCAACTTTTTGCTGTATCCGCTTAGAATAGAAAGAGGAATTACAATAATTTTTCATGCTTTTATTTTCTTCTAATTAATTTCGTTGCGGGTCCCAAATACTAAGCCAGTCCCAAATACAAACTAATAAAACCAGTTTGAGCATATCCCTCTGACTCCCTGAGATCATATCCCTTTGATTGGATACCGCTATCGATCCTGGTGACACAGGAGATACAGTGGTGGGAATGTGTGGTGGCCGGTGGGCCAACGCCTATAAAGAAATTACCCTTTGGGTAAGTAAGTAAACAACTTCAAGCGTTTTTTTTATTCTGAGTTAATTGTAGGTTAGGAATCTGAGAGTAAGAGGCAGGTTAAAGAGGGATAGATGCCTACATTAAATCCCGTCTTCTGTAGTCTACCCTCTATCTCCGTCACATGTTCCTTTTTCCTGTCCCTTGGCCCCCATCCTCTGTCCACGCCAAGCGGTCTTCGAAGAAAGGTTTTTTCAATACGATAAGTATCTGTGGTTCAAGTTTTCTGGGTATTTGATGAAAATTAAAAAATTCGTGTGTAATTATATAGATCCAAATAAAATAGTCGTAGATGGGTGTTCAATTTTCTAAATCTCGATTATAATAACATACATTCACGCGGACGAAGTTGCGGGCAAAAGCTAGTTTCTAAATAAAGCAAGTGATGTGAAAAAAAATATTTACCGTGTGTCAAGTGGTTCATACAAAATGTAAAGCACGCGATATTATATTTCTCAAGATATGAATATATTTTGCTGTGTGTGACGCATTTAACATCTTCTTTCTTTTGTTTCAAGTGGGGAGAAAAGTGTTGCAAGTTGCGACACCTAGGAACCATACCTAAGCGTAGAGTGCCTTAGCGGGGGCCTACAGCGGTTATAGCTACGCCCCTGCTAGGAACTAAATAAAAGAGGCCACTTCGGTTGAGAAGGCAATTTAAATAATAGCTATTTAGATTGGATGCGCATAAATAACTACGAGTACAAAATATGGCCATGAAACAGTAATAATATCTAATGGAAAAATAGGGTAATCCTATTTGGGATATTTACCGAACAGCGACGAATAATGGAATAGCCTATTTTCCAAGCGTTAAACGTTATCGTCCTCGAAATGTATTTTGTTTATTGTGATACAAAACTTTGGTCTCGATATGCAAATATTTCGGAAGTGGGTCGAAACATGTTCATATTTTTCTTCTATTGAATATAAAACATAGAAGTTATTTTGTACGTTGTTATTCAATAAACTCCAAAATCGAATCGATTTTTTGCAAAATTTGGCAAAGATGGAGACAAAAAGGAAACTTTTTTGCAAAGTGTAATTTTTTCGCTTTTTTATCTGCAACTGCATTTCAGTTGCAGATGAAAAAATAGTTAAAAATATATTATTAAATGATTTCTTAATGTATTAAAGTATTTCCAAAACACACAAAATTTTTCTTCGTACAAAAACAAAGCCTATAAATTTTATGCATCCCTAATATTGTTTGTATACCCCAATTACATGAATAAATAAGCCATAAATTGTCTGTGATATCAAATCTACATTAGGGTTGTATAAACTCCCAAGCGACTAGCACAAGTTTTATCTAAAGCCATCCATATTCTGAGACTATTAGGCTTACCCTTTCGAGATCTTAAGCTAGGGACTATATTGCTAAAAATTCTGAAGGGCAGGGAAAATAAGGTAACACAATCACATAAATATTGTAATAACAAAATCACGAAAACTTTCTTCGTGAGATAAAGAATAAAGAAAAGAAATGTACAGACGAACATATAACCTCCTCCTTTTTGGAAGTCGGTTAAAAAGTCAGTTATAGAGGCTAAATCAAACACACCGTTTGATAGCTGTTACATTTGATACTAACATTTTGACTATCCATAGCAATGAAAAAGCTCAACTCAAACCTACAACACTTGTACATATTTCCCAGTCGTCCATCATGGCCAAACTTGAAGAGCGAAAGCCTCCCATGATCGACGTCAATTGTGCACAAACAGCTACGCAATCATAGTAGTTTTAATTACCAATCATGGCAAACGTGATGTAGATATTCTCGCTTAGATCCATACCTCACCAGGATGCCATGGCGACATGGCCAATGACGTTACCATGGTAACGTCTGGCGTCCCTACGTCGCCGTAAAGATTTTCTTAAATTCTATGAAGATTTAAGAAAATACATTGAAAACATGTTCACTTGTCTGAGGATATCACTAAAATCAACGATTAAAGAGCCTACAAATAGGGTACGTACAAACTACTGGCAACGTCAATTGCCGCATGCGGAGCGGTCGACTCTGGCTACGCTGGCTACGCTGGCTATTTAGCAACGTTACCAGTCGGTCACCAGGTAAGTTATCCGTGATACTCGCCTCTAAGCGAGAATACCCCGAAATTCGCCTAGTTTCTAGAATATTAAATGCCAAACCGTCTCTTCGGTTTCACACAACTGTGAATTGTTAGTAATTTGCGGATGCCTAATGCTCTAATGATCCGATGGTATTTCTAAAGTACATTCCTCGGGTAACCCTTTCTCTAATAAATTTCATCCACGTAGATTAAGCAAAGATTTATTACTATAGGCTTGTTTGTGAAATAAACAAAAAATGTTTCAATTTTATGTAATAATTTATTTACTGACCTTAACCATGTTCTATGTATAATGTAGGTAACGTAAAACAGGGATAAGGCAATTCTAATATAATCCGAAAATAAAAAATTGAATCTCTATTTAGTTACTGTAAGAAAATGTACGGTTTCTGTGAGGCTTAATTCGATTTTCCCTACAGTGCGGCGTTTGAGTAGGTAACATTTATATTTAAATAACCTTTAAAAAGGTTTTTTGTAATAAAACCTGATGAAAGTGTGTTTAATTTGGAAAGCTGGACCAATAGCGATATTAAACTCAAATGTCAAAGAGCATGACGTAGTATATTTTAATTTTCTATCGCCATTAAGCATCGTCGTGTCACGTATCGTTACTACCTCATTTATAGAGGGTTTACATTATTCTAATCCAGTGATCGAATCCAGCTGGATTGCTAATGGAGCATTAAATTACTAATGGAATAATGTAAACGGGCACTGGAATGCAATTCAGTACATTTCAGTGCATCCTAGTGCTGCATTCTAATGCCCGTTTACATTATCCAATATCCAGTAGCAACCAGCGCTAGAGTGGATCACTGAATTACTATAATGTGAACCCGCCATTAAGGACTGACTCAGATACCTATAGAACGTGTCCAATAAAATATTTTCCATCCAACTTGATCATATTTACGAGCGGTCATTTATCCGAACGACCGCACAGTACAAATCAATTTGATCAAAGAGAGTTGTATATTCTAAAATCAAATGTTAGAGCATAGATCAAACAGAAGTTGTCAGGAACGGGATGATTTACCGGCCCAGATAACACTCCTGCCGCGATTCTAAATATTTATGACTATCTGTGGTCCACTGAAATTAATCCACGGCGTCAAAATTTCATTTAAAATTCAAATGATCTTTACGTGTATCGAATGCTAGTCATTGGAACTCGTAGAAGTATTGGCTATAGTTTCTGGTGCTATACGAGTACTGTACTCGGCTAAACATAGCGGTAGCGGTCATTGACTCTCTGTCAAAAACTTGTCATTTTCTATACAAAGTAAAAAGCTACCGCGATGTTTCGCCGTGTACAGTATAGTATGCAGTTTAATATATATTCTAAACTACAAACCTTTTTAAAGAAAGAATAATAAATTATCCAAGAACTTATTAGGATTTAGGACACGGATTTTCAAAACTTCCTTCAGAACGCGCGCAAAATTTGGAAAGTTGTAAGGGTTCATTCCAAAAAATTGGCCAAAGTAGCGACAGAATTAAAAGAGGTAAGTATTAAATAAAATATTTATTTAAGAAAATGGGTTCATTTAAGGACTGACCCTTAAATGAACCGATTTTCTTAAATAAAATTAAAATTATATAAAATTAAAATTATATGAGGATTCTATTACAAACGTTTACCTGAGTAAACGTTTGTAATAGAATCCTCATATAATTTGATGCTCTGTAATTAAGCTATCTAATTGTTAGTAGGTACCTGGGTATAATCAAAATCCAAGTAATTCTAAAACTAAGAGAATGGTTAATTATTATCTTTACTCATATTATAAATGCAAAAGCGACGTGTCTATCTGTCTGTCTGTTTAGCTATGGAGATACTTCAAGTCCCGGGAATGGACAAAATGTAATTTTTTATTCCGGAAAACGTACAGTTCCCGTGCGATAGATGAAGTTTGGCGCAACGGAGTTGCGGACGTCTTCTATACTGTACTCTGCGAAACATGGCGGTAGCGGTCATTGATTCCCTGTCAAAAACTTGGCACAAATCCGCGTTGGACAACATCTGACACTTCATTGTCAATCGCGGTTTATAAAGAAAATGACAAGTTTTTGACAGGGAGTCAATGACCGCTGCCGCCATGTTTCGCCGAGTACAGTATGGTAACACTATATTTTTATATTTTGCCTTAACAAACTTTAAAGATTGAGCAGAATGCATGTCTGTTAACTGCCTGGAATCTCAATTTCAATTTTAGACTTAAACGTTATAATAATAAGATCTAAATTAGCTTCACAGTGTCTGTCGACCGAAAATTAGTAGTCAAGGACATTGTAAGGCTTTCTTCAGGAAAATAATCTGGGTTTACCGTACAAATTAATTCCTTAAATTACGGATAAAAACCATTTCTATCCGAAATTTCTTCTTGCAATTAAAAGCGTAATCGGAAACCAGATCAAAAGCGAAATCGTAAACATTAATCACGAATATTTGTATTCTACTGAAAACATAATTATGAAATGAAATACAAATTCTTTAAAAAATAAGCCATGCGTCACATGAAAGCTACGAATAATAAAAAACTAAGGAAGAGTAACTCCGTCAAAAAACATGCTCCAAAATACTTGTCAAAAAAGTGTACCTTAGGTTCACTTTTCATACATTTGCAATATTTAGGTGACCTTGAGCGGTACAAAGGCTGACGTTACATGACAGTTCGAATGGAACCAAATTTAAAACTGTATTAGTATGGGAGTTACGTTTCCTGGTTTTATTATTCGTAGCATGAAAGTAAACAACTGTCATCACAGTATAAATTTTACATTACTATGTACCATCCATCCTCATAGTTGACCGCTTGAATGTACTACGCGCCTAAGGCCGTGTTTCCACTGATGCGGAGTTGAGCTTAGCGGTGCCGAATTGACCAATCACCATGCTCGAAATCTTCTCTGTCATTCCGCTGGAATAGCACGATTGGTCAATTCGGGCACTGCTAAGCTCCGCTCCGCTTCAGTGGAAACACACCCTTAAACTTGTGGTATTATTGTATATTTACTCCATGTTATTATGCGAGAGTTGTTTTCAGAGTTACTGTTTGAAACGTATACTGTGCTGTCATGTTCCCTTCATAAGGACCGTGACGAATATTTAAAGTACTCATTAGTCCTAAAACAACATTAACTTGTGGTATATTAATTAAACAATCTGTGTCCGGGGTCCGATTATGGTAAATCTAAACTCGTTTCGATTGTCAGTCTATCCCGCTTACCTGTATAATATCATACCTATCATTCCTACAGTAAGGTTGTAACCGATAATCAAGATATTATTAAACTTGGACCATGTGGTCCATTAGGGAATATTACGCAAAGATCGGAGCAGAGAGCGCTACTAGCACATACAAAAAATCCGACATTTTGCACACGTTATATCAGAATATTGACAGAAATGTTATCAAAAGTAAAAAAAAATACTGTATGTGCTAGTGCTGCCACTCTAGCGTGAAAATATTGTAATTATATCCTATTCTTACACCTCGAATATTGAATCAATCAGACTGTCGCACTCTCACACCTTTATATGAGAGAGACAGCTGTAGCAGTGAAATTCGATTTTCGAGGATCGGGCGCTCCTGAAAGCACGTTTCATTATACATTCCTCAAGTTGAGTACATCCGATAGCCGTCAGGTGAAACTCGGTCGGCTTTATAAAAGTTTCCGATCTTTGGCTACTTTGAGCCTTTGATATTGTTGGCAGACGTGGAAGGAATTTCCACTTTGAAACTTCTCTAGAATTGATTGATTGTATTTAAAGTATTCGGTGATAAGATGAGAATTATTGTGATGCTTGGCAATAAATTCGAATAAAATCTTATTCTGCTACATCCTACATCTATAGAATTAAATCTATGATTTCATAATATTTAAACGGCTTATTCGACACTCGCTTGGAAAACAAAAAGAAACTCTGTTGTTAATTTATACAATTTTTTTTTTAATAATAAAAAAGAAAATATTATATCTTAATCCGTTCGACAGCTATAAAGCCTCAGACATACCCACGTCTGTGGGTCATGTTAAACTTATAACACCCTCCTTTTTAGGGTCCGTAGTCAACAGGAAACCCTTTAGGGATCCATTTGTGAAATATGAAATTAGTAGAAAAAAAATCGTTAGGAGTCCAGTGTTCCCCTCTTCTACCAGCTAAACGGTTGCTTCTGGAAATGTGAAAAAATTCACGGGAGTAGGAAATATGCTGAATTTAAAAGGAAAACTATCACGGCTAAGAAGATTTCAATCAACTAAAAAAAAAATATTCGGCGAAGCTAAGTAAAAAGGAACTTTTCGTTCAATTTCCTTTGAACGTAACTGAGATGATATTGTTGTTATTAGTGTAAAACACGTTATAAATGTACAATGTACATTCATATTATATCTAATACTAGCTGTACTACGGAATTATACGGAACCTTATATGATAAGTGCGGCCAAAACGGCAAAAACGGCCAAGTGCGTATCAGGCGCGTGCGCGACGCAGTTGGCCGTTTTTTTACGTTTAGGGTTAAAAATAACGTAATTATAGTAATTATTTCAATAGCTACTGGCTAAATCTTATATATAAAATTCTCGTATCACAATGTTAGTCAGCGAACTTCTCCGAAACGGCTTTACTGATTTTTACCAAATTAAATGCATATTCAGTAGGTCTGAGAATCGGCTACTGGGTACTTAATATATTGATAAGTGCATTTGTTGAATAAATAATAGTAAATTATTACAACCTGAGACTGACGGCGACCATAGTTTGTGCGACGGGATAGCGATCGACGTTGCCATGGCGACATACTTATTTAGTCACTTCAATAAAATAATATGGGCGAAATACTTTATATTCATTTTATATTATGGCAAAGCAACGTTTGCCGGGACAGCTAGTATAGTATAATTTTCAGTTTCACCGAAAATGTCTTTTGTTATCGTATAGTTAACACTTCGGATATCTTCCGGGACGTTATTGTTCCTTTCATGAATAACAAAATTCTCAGAAAATTAATTACCAGAGAAATTACCCTTTTTCCGCAAAAACATTCTATGATTTGTGAAAATTCCAATTATTTCAGTTAAACATATCATGAAAACTTTAGTTTTGGGCTCTGTAAAAGGCCATGTACAGGATGCAACAAAACAAAATGATAATAATTTAGTGTGTTATATTTTTATTTATTTTTTTGTTTGTGTGGCTGTGTCCTTTAAATATAGGTAGAGCTTACTGTAAAAGTGGTAGCGCTGAAAGAGTAACTTTTAAAAAAATATTGTTATAATTCGCGTGTTGCGGTTTTTTTGCCAAACTCTGATTTGGTGAAATTTTGTATGTTTATCGGGTAGGTCTCAGAATCCGCACACATTGATTTTTCTGAAGGACACGAAATGCCGTTTTTTGCAAAACAACACTTGTCGGGCCGGATAGCTGCGTTTATAAATAATATATAATAAGTATTAGGAAACTATTTCTCGACGTAAGCAAGCGGGAACACCGAATAGTTCAAACGGTGTTATGATTTTGTAATTAAAGAACTTTTAATTAGCGAAGTACGGCTTAATCTGATTACTAAGTTCACGAACTTCTCAAGTAATAAATGTTTAATAATTATAAGCTTAGAGGGTTATATTATACTAATTAGATGTGGAGATGTTTCGTTATTACATGATATAAGCAAAAATTCTAACATTGCTAATCGCCTTATGTTCATTAACTTTAAAATTGAATAAGATGATTAGAAGATATCTTTAAAATAGTTTACCTACTCTTAACCCGCAATTTCGTTGCGCCAAATTTCGTCAATCGCGCGACGATTTTTCATCTATCTTTTCTATGATATTAATATAGAAAAGGCTAATCGTATATTTCTACGAACTCTACCAACTTCAGCTATAAATAATATGCATACTAAAACATTTTATAAATATTACCCAACGGAAAATATTATCATAAGCAAAGTACGCAGTAAATACTTAAACGGGGGTGAAAGGCGTCAGTTTAGAGATACTTTCTGGAAAGTTATCCTGTTGACACTTCTGAAATCTCAAGAGATGCATGGCCTCTCAAATATGGCGTCTTGGACAGTTTCCTTTGTTGAAATTTATGTATTTCGCCAGATGAGTTTTGAAACGTGTCACAAATTATCATGAGCATCTAAAATTCAAACGGCAGATTCAAACCTTCATTAAAAAGCGACTTTTGGCAAAATTGCATTGTCTTTTAGGTTTCATTGTTTACTATAAGTATTTATTTCTCAAAGTAGATATAATATTAAAATATCTTTTTCCCCTTGCTCCACTTGCGTAAATAGAGGTGCGGTATCCCTTCTAAGATTTAGAAAAAAAAATGTTATAATATATTATGTTTTGACGCAAACTCTGCTACTTTAATAATTGTTATTATTGCAGTCATGTCACGTCTTCTTACTATAACCGATAAACTGATTGATATATTACATGCTATACTACTGGGGGATAACTAGTTTGAGAATAGGATATTGGGCACTTCTTATTCCAAAAAGTGGACGATTTTTTAACGACAAACTAATTTCAACATTCAACTAATAATCAATGAGTTCAATACTTAATTTTCAAACTCTTTATTATTTTATATTACGTACAAAACGCTGTTAATATTTCATAATCATGCATTTAATACTTTTGTGTTTCTTGAAGATTGATTTTAGCCTGCCATCTTTTCAGTACCTCAACGGCATCTGCCTTCTTTTTCCCCGACCGGATGTATTCTATACAATTGTATCACTAGAATCAATCTCCCGAAAATCAAAACATTTACCATTACATTTTACATTTTGTAATCACGAAATATGTATTGATACAGAGATAATTAAATATTTAAATAAGGATTAACGTAAATAATTATACAAACTAAATATAGAGCTTACACAACAGAACATCTAAATATATTAAATATAACCAACAAAGTCAATATCTTACTCAATTTAGACCTTTCATCACTTATTGGAACTCTATTTTGGTGCTGTACTGAATATATTATGACGTCGATTAAAATAATATTAATCAAAATAGAGCTCCCATCAAAATTATTGTAATTGATATTCGATAAACGTTTTCAAAATTATTAATCATATTATTTTTGTGTTTCAATAGTAGAAAATATAATTAAGTAAGTCATGTTTTCTATAGCCCACGTCTAATTTAAAAATAAAATAAAAGTATAAATTACTTGAATAGAAGCTTATTAAATTAGTTAATATTACTGTATAAAGTAAAATAAAATCGACTTTCATGCTGCAATTCTTACGCATATAACAATTATTATAGTTGAAATTGCTCTTACGCATTGTAATAACGCAATGCGTGCCACATCTGCCGCGTTGCGTCAACGCTGCGGTGATACGATGAATTGTGTTTCAATATATTATTGTGTATCTACCTAGAAAAACATTACCGTAGTTGGCATGGCCACAGCCCACAACTGTATCATAATGTTATGGCAATCAGAGCATGTTAGCGCAGAGGCTCTGACTACAAACTGCGGAGGTTTCCTTTCTTCTTCTGCAATCCGTTGATACATCGTTACACAATGTTTTAAAGTGGTTTATATTATTAAATAGAATATGGCGCAGCGTTTACCCAACGACGCAAAGCAACAGAGCAATATGACCTTAACAATTCAATCGTGAACTGTCGAAAGTTAGACGTGGTTGTATACGGAACACTACTCATTGAGGCTCATACGTCGAAGTGGAAGCACGACCCACATACGATAACCCACCTTGATAAAACACCGCTTAATCTACGACAATGAATATTCGTGGAATATTACCGAAATCTGCAGCGCGTGCTTAAAGTAAGCGCTCGTGAAATATCAATTTTAAGCTCTACGCGTCTGAGCGATGAGCGATTTTTGATCACCCGTGCGCGAGTAGACAGCTGGGTAGAGAAGATAGTTGGAACTACGTGTAATCTACCTAATTGTCGTAAGTTTAAAGTTTAAAATATAACGGTGACAATTATTTTGGACAACATTACCTATATCAAGGCTTAACTGTACTATATTATATTATAGCAAACTAGATGACGATGAAAACTCGTTTATAGCGCGGGAACCTATGTCCTCTCCCGGGACTCAAAGTATCTCCATGCTGAATTTCAACAAAATCGGTTCAGCGGTTTGGGCGTGAAGACAAACAGACAGACACACTTACCCATTTATAATATTATTAGTATGGCTTACCTAAAAACAATATAACATTAGATAAATAATTATTAAATAAATTACCAAAAATAATTTTTATCTATTCTGAAAAAAATACTTATTATAAAATTAGCAAGTAGGAACTATGACACGACACATTTTCAGTCAACACTTTTTAAGCATTGAGCTTACAATACCTACCACCATGGTTCTGGAATCTTGATATTCGCTGTGTCGCCTCTACACAGCATACTCACTCATATCTGGGATTCACGATATATTTTCATATACTCTCGCCTGCGTGAAAACGGTCCCTCGGTACAGATTACATTGACATCAATATAAACAATATGAAAAATGATTGTTTATGCAATCAGAGCGATCGCTCGATCATCGCTAACATAACAGAGTTTATTATATTTTTAAATTAGATCACAACATCGCATACATTATAAGATGATAACGATCGTAGCATTGGTATTTTGACATACTAGCGGCTCGCTTCACTCGCCCTGATCATGAGCCAGAGTGAAGAGCTTGCATCCGGTATTAAAATCGGTGTTTGCAAAATGTTTTCATAAAATTTTGTCAGATTAAGTCAGTAGCTGGGGTGCATTTAATAAATGTTTAAACCAATTAAATACACTATGTTTTTGTGTTCAAATAGAAGGGCAGAATGATTGAGGTCTCGTAATTGCCATGGACATTGGACAGTTCAACACGATCCAACGTAGAAAAAAAATTCAACTTGAAAATGGAATAGTAATCAAAATATGTATGGATAGGTATTTCAATAATCGAATATCGGAATTGAAATTCGGAATATTTGAATGTGTCGAATAATTCAAAAGTCTCACTATTCGACGCCCGTCTCTAGTTCATCTCGGTGCACTCAATCAGTTTCGAATGCAAAGGAGACGCGAATGTATGATCAAAGTGCGACTCGTTAGCTCTCATTTCCTCCGGCGATTGAGTAATACTAAACGTATGGAAATTTCCAGAAATTCAAAGCATTAGACTGTTTGTAGCATTCGTCTGTTCTATTTAATAATATATTGTAATAGACTGAGAAGCTACAGTTTACATAACTAGTTCAAATGACCTAGCCTCGCTCACTAAGATCGTTATTTTCACTATCGAAATTTATTACGATGTGACATAAGAATCACTAACAAGTAACATGCTATTTGCCATGCCATACTTTAAATCTCATACATTTTTAACTTTCTAAATAAAATTGACGAAATAAAATAGTTTCATATTTAACAAGAAGTATATTTTAGAAGCTAGAAAAGAAGAAAGGCCCTTCAAACTGCGACGAAAACCGCATATTTTTTAAAATTATTATTGACGAAATGATCATCATGCATAATGAAAAATTCATTCTCAGAATTTGAATTTTTATTTCCATCCACAATAACGCGACAGAAGGTAAGCGTGCAATAAAATCTTTTCACATTCCGATAACTTCCAACCTACGTCAATAAACCGCCATCGACAAGAGATAGTTCAGATCTCACATGCAGACAACCATAATATAGCGAACATTATAAAGGTGGTAAGCGAAATCTTATGACTTTTGACATATATCCAATATTCCGTCCTGAATGCAGCGGAACCGGTACACTCACGAACACAAATCAAATGAGAAAAATGAAAGAAAAGGCAAGACAAAGCGGCTGCTCGATCGACAAGAATTTCATTGTGAAATATGTGTTATTTGCAATGAAAAATGTATTCGGATTTTAGCTCAATATATTTTCGATTCATGAGTGCTTAAGTTTACTCAGACGTGAATGATCGTAACTAATGAATCAGTTTTATGTGCATGAGTTTTGGAATTTAGATTTGGAATTTGGTTGAATTTATACCGTTCACTTTATTCGCCAGACCGATGTGTGTGGTTTTTAACCGAATTTAAATATAGAGGAATTTCTATTTTTAGCTATACGTTTATAATTGTTTTCAGTAACTCTGATCGTATCGACTTCAATTATTTCTAACATTTTGAACACCGTCATTTTAAAGATATCCACATACTTGCCCAAAATAGCGCTTTTTTGAAGAAGATTCAGCTTTAAGCACTTATTAATACTCAGAAATAATATACCTATAGTACTATATTATATTAATAGTATCAAATCAAAAGTAGGTATAAACTATGCACGATACTAATCATTACATTATTTCATTACCTTCCATTCGATTCGTCACAACACCCATAGAAATTGAACATATTTTATTAAATTTGCATCCATCTCAACTTTGCAAAATTAAATCCACGTCGAGCCATCTCCGCCGATAAATATGTCAGAAGCAATTCCAGCTATTGAGACGTACGATTAGAAAACCACGCCAACTTGCATTAATAAAGTTGCTAAGGTCGGATTAAAATAGCATTCCAACTAAATTGAAGATTTAAGTGGATGCAGTGGGTAACTAACAATTAGATAGGTACTTATATCGGACTTACTAATACTTTCTCTCTCTCTCTCTCTTTATACTACTAAACACCATCTTTATGACCAGAAAAATGATTTGAAATAAAAAAATGGATTTTATGTATAACCAAGACGTATTAGCCATATTATGATGTAACAGGTAACTTACAAGGTTTTTTTCAAATTATAAAGGAATATTAGTAATTGTCCTTGCTGTATAAAATGTAAGTTACCCAATTCATCCACACGCGTCTTAAATTGTTTGGATTTCCGCCTAGATGCAAGTTTTCCCGAAGGGCTTAGAGCTTGTTATCGTAAATATTCTACTTAAGATACACAAGGTAACTTGGGATTTTGAACTTTTGCTGTTTGCTGTATAAACGGTGTTGTTTATTAGGTCGTATTAATTTGTATAATATAAAGGCTAGCTAGTGGTTACCTTAAGTATCATAATGTGTATTATTCTTCAATATGATCACACAATGATGATCGACCAAACCAGGAATCAAGTCACAATATTAAAAATGATATTATAAAATTACAAAAGAATGAGATATTTTGTATCTAACCTTTGTCTCTGTCTAGTCTTGGTTTGGACTAAATACACGTCTCATGATCAGCTTTTCTTTGATTAGGTACATGACGTGAAGATTGCGGCCATAATTAATGTTCAGTTTCAGTAAAATTGCAAAACAGGAAAATTCAAAATACCAATTCCGACCAATTAAATATTTATAAAGATACAAAATAACCGAATAAATTGTGAAAAAACCTGCATTGCTGTCGATTCACTATAAGGCTTTGCATCGAAGAATTTTGTTCATGCAATTTTTCAGTGAGGTGTCTTTGCGATATATGTCCAAAGAACGTGACTTTTAGCAGAGGAGACAGAGCCGTCCATTCCATTTTTCACTGGGACAAAATTTGCTCGAGCGAAAATTGCAAATTTCTGCCACGGCGACGGGGTAAGTTGTTACATCGAGCTACGTAAAATAAATTCGATAGCCGATAGGATTTTTCATTACACGAGAAAACTTGTAGACTCTGTGCTTTAGAACTTTATACGTTGTTACTTGATGTTTATAAACTCTTTGTTTAGTACACGCCGTGCTGAAATTATATTTATTCTAATAGAAGTAGTATAATATAAAGTACATAGTATAATAATATTATGAAGTAAAATATTTTGAATCTCGTATAAATTGCACTTTTTAATTATTATTATAAGTTACAACTTTGCCTGCAGGAAATGGACCACCATTTGGATGGATATGGATATACATCACATACATACACCATATGAATGGATACCAATCTGCATTAATATCAGCGATTTTATTTCACCATTTTATACCCACATTAAATGAATGGGAGTTTTTATGATTGATGCCCGAGGCAATTCCTGTGAGTAAACGTACATTAAACACGGAGTGTGTCAGCTATCTTTGATGGTTTGTGTTTTTGCGTGTTTTGTTTACGTAAGCATTGCAGAAAAATACAGCATTAAAAGTGTGATTATGTGTGTGTGTAGATAATATTATGATAGCGTTTTGTATTTAAATTGCACAGCATGTTATTATATTTATATTATAGTTTTTTTTTAAACTTCACGCGTTCGAAAAATGGTCCCAACTTTCAAAATCTTCATTTAATTACAGTTAAGTTATTAAGTTCGTCTCTGAGTGCGGCAGTAAAGGACAACTCCTTCGTTGAACGTTTAAAGTTTTGATAACCGTCATTTAGTTTAGAATGACTGTGACACATACTCAGCTGCGCCTAAAGCTATGGCCCCATAGAAAACCAGCGTCAAATAACGCGTGTATTACTTACTTGACTATTTTCATTTATGACGTGACTGTTTTACGTGACTTAACCCTTAATTTACCCGGTAGGTCCCTGGGACTCCATCAAAAACTTTAAGCGCTCATAAAACCGTTAGTTTTTGGAATTTTAACTTATGCGTCCCAGTACCTTCACGAAGTGACACAAGAAACGCGGGGTAGAGCTGACGGTGCTAAGCGCGTCTCTGATCGGTAAGTAAACACGTTAGTGGAGTCCGTGGGACTCCACCGGGGTATTAATGTTATAGTTTTAGCCAATTCACAGTATTTACATATATACATATATTGTTGTTTTCTGTTGATGTAATGGCGTCTCGTAGTACTATAAACGTCCTCGATAAAGATTTTGAGTCCGTGGTGAACAATTGGGTTGTGCATCTAACTGACAGCTATACGGATGATGAGGGTCAGCAAAATATAACATTGAACAAGCTTATGAGTCCAGAGCCTTATGTGGTGGTGTCTAAAACCGAGGATGACTGCGAGCTCTCAGACCACAACTCTGCTTCGGAGTGTTTAGATACTTCGAGTGATGATGAATACCGTATATGTGCCATAGTTGTACCAAACCTGTGTGCCTTAGCTGGACAAAAAATATGTAATGACTTTGTCAACAACCGCGACTGAAAGGTATTGCACGTTTTTGTTTTTTATTTTACCCATGTTCTTTTTTTGCTTTTAATGAGCGTTTATGATGTCCTTAATAATTTTTATAATTCGTTATTTTAAAAACATGTTTTTTAATATATTTATTAGTGGCTAGAAGTTAGACCTCGTAATTTTATGATAAAAAGTGCCTTGGTCTAGGAGTTCCTTAATAAAAGGCTGTAATTCTTTAATTTTTAATTAAAAACATTTGCCATATTAAAAACAAATAAATAATTAACAAATATAATTAGTATTTCACTTTAAAAATGTTCTTATTTCATATTAAATTTACCAATTTGTTTGTAAGTTGCGCAGGTATATAGTCACCGGGTAAATCAAGGGTTAACACGCGGCCTCGTTCCTTCGATATAAATTGATTTCGAACGTCAAATATAGTAAATTTTCTAGTTCAGTGGGCGACTTGGAACGCTGCGTCGCGCGCATAAAGGTAATATACCTATCGGAATAGAGAAACAATCCCGAGCTGTCAAGCTTAACCAAAATTTGATTTACATCTGTGTATACAATTATGTTTACGTGTGCGTGTCAGTGATGTACAAAACTACAAACATCTTGTAATTCGACAAAATATCGATCATAGAATAATAATTGTCAGATTGTAAAAACAGAATGGGATAAAATAAAACTGCATAGATAGGTATAATAAAATTGTAATTTTGAAGTAAAATATGACTTTTCTTCAAAATGCTTGCTGCATAATTAAGTATGCATGAATTTTTCTTCGGAGTCCAGTTTGGACGGTTAATTATTTTAAGCCATGAATTTCTGGTATCCAGGTCAGCAGGAAATCTGAAAATTTGGCCAGGTGTGAGTCGGACTCGCGCATGAAGGGTGACCGGTTTCAACCGGGCATTTTCTAATGCTACGTTTTGATGCTTGCCGAGCCACGGCAAGCCTCCACAAGCCCGAGCGTGAAAACAGGTAAAATGGCTTGGCTTGCGTGAGCTTGCGGACGCTTGTAGACGATCGGGAGTAGTGTCGGTTTTTGGACAGAGATCAAAGGGCATTTGCGACAAACGTTTGCGACGTGTTCACACGTTGGCTCGCGCTTAGTAGCCGCTGAGATCTCGCGACGAACGCACGTCATGCACAAAATGAGTGGCTGGTCGAACGAAGAGAGTTTATCGTTTTTGGAATATTACCAAACCGAAACGTGTATCTGGAACCCCAGGGATGTTAACCATTATAATGATATAAAGTTCATTTGCTTATTAATTTATTTTAACTGATTTCAAAAAAGGAGGTTATCAATTCGACCCGTATGTATGTAATATTTCCAGAATTGCCCAATTTCCGTATATGTTAGTCTATATCAGCGTCTGAACAAATGTGCCAAATTTCAAAAGTTTATGTATGTATGTATGTATGTACGTATATTTTTATGTTTGTGTTCGCATATCTCCAGAACTACAAGTCCGATTTGAGTTTTTTTTATTATACTAGGTATTGTTTAACTTAGGGAACAGTGCAAGTTTCATCAAAATCGGTTCAGTAGTTTTTGAGATAGGGAATTTTAATTCTCATTTACGTACAATTTTGAAGTCGGTTTTATCTTTTTAATTAATAGAATACTATATTATGTGATGATACTTTTGGTTATAAGAGCATTAAAAATAATAGGAAACCAAACGTAATAGCCGACACAAGTTCGGTGTCCGCCATGCTTGGATGTACATAATACACTGACGCGTTCACGAGGCACGAGCGTGAAAACGACTTCCAAATGCAAAGCGAGATTTGTGGAGGCTTGTGGCTTGTGGAGGCTTGCCGTGGCTCGGCAAGCATCAAAACGTAGCATGAAACCCGGCACGATACGACACGACATGTCATGACACGATTCGACACGACAGGTTACGTCACGTCACGTCACATCAGTACACGACACGACACGACTTCACTAGACCCTATTAATTTTCAATTCACTCTCAATGAGCCCTTTTATTTGATGCCCATCTTGCAGAAGTGCTTTTTAAAACTATTCCCCTATCTTGGATGAGCAGCCATATTGGATGTAGAATGACATTACATCTGTGGAAATTTCAGAAGTCTATTACTATAGCGGTTCTTGTTATACAGCCTGGAGACAGACAGACGGACGGACGGATGGACAGACGGACAGGCAACGAAGTCTTAGTTGTAGGGCGGGACCCCACTACTAGGACTTTTTACCCTTTGGGTGCGGACCCTTAAAAACGATAAATTATGTATGATAGTATATTAACATACTTAAACTAATTATAAACTACGGATGAGTATGTTATAATTTCAACATTCCTAGATAATTAGTATACTTAACTAAAAAATATTTTCATATCGATACAACTTATCGATAACTTGATGCAGCCCTAGTGTAAAATATATGAAAATTGTTTACACAAAATATCCTTAAATTGTGCACCATGGCTAGTCAAGTTATGTTTTCCATATAAATAAACATATATAGAAGTGAATTATGAAAATCAATACCAATAACTCGTAGGGAATTGGCAAAAATAAACTTAAAACTAGGTCCTGTTGATGTAGAATAATTCACCTGTGAAATGAATATTTGTCCGGGTTTTTTCGATGTGTGGATCCACAATCATTCCACAAACATTTATCCATGTTTCTAGAGCAGTATTTCTAAAAATTATTCATTATTTAACTTAAAATCACAATTTTTCCGAGAGCCCAAATTGACAACGATCGGCACAGGGTCAGACAGACTGTCAAACAGATGAAAAAAAAGCTATGCAACCTCAAATCACGCTTCTCTTTCTACCACGCAGTGTAACTGATAGTGACATCTCGCTTACTCAGGCCTTTGTTTCTCTATTCCGATAGGTATATTAACTTTATGGTCGCGCGTCGAGTCAGCGAGTTCTATGGCTCGTAAAGACTGACGCGGTAATCGGTTTATCGTGTCTTTACAGGTTCTTGCTCTATGTTTACTTTCATTGAACTATTTTTGTCGGAACTTAAAGTAGTTTTTTTTTCTCTTTAAGTATTATCACATGCAAAAATCTTTACAGATGGACAAATCTAATATTTTCTTTGTCGTTTCAATAAAGTTTTAGAGTAAGTCAATTGTATTTTGCTTATTAATATTGTATCAGAAGTGAGGGATACAATTTTTACGGGCATAGAGACGCCTAGAGAATACAATTTTTACGGGCACCCTGTAATATACAGTAAAAAGATTTTGGCATAACACTAGCCTATGTTAGCCTTAACCATAGCAAAGATTGTCGTTATACACATAAAATGTCACCTTTATAGTGTTAGTTAATAAACAGTAATAGTTTTACTTGACTCTACAAGTCCACAGTCATTCATTACCAACGTTAAAACAATATAAACAGCAAAACAAAACATTTCTTATTATAGTTACTCATGTATGTTTCCAATAAACATTCTACGAACAATTATTATTAATAGAGGTATAATCTCAATTTTCCTATAAAGTTCGGTTTGTAGTAACCAGTGAGTAATAAAACACAATCTGCGTTTTTATCGCCACTAACCGAGGACATTAAATCCTTCTAAATAAAAAGTTATGTGTAATAAATTTTCGCCTTCCCCTAATAAGAGCTAACGACTAATTATTGGTCTGCAAGCGTTTTCTAATGAATTTCTAATTAATATCTTAAAATTTAACCGCTATAGGAGGTATTCTTAAAGATATTCGATGACAGTGGCCCATTTCTTTGAAACTATGCCAACTACACATGAGTGTTTTTATATTGCCTGAGTATGTGTGCAGTACAAAGAACTATCTCTTACTTTACTCTAATACACCAACGACACGACTGGCGAGAAATTTACATGCCCATCATCTTTCTTGTCTTATAATCAAACGTGGAAACAAGATTTTCATAACGCAGCATTCGAATCCACGATCCCCAAGTCAAGAACCACGTTCTATTAAGCCACAGGATAACAGAGGCGTTATTTAAGATACGAGACGTAAATAATACCACGTGTACACGCATCCATGCAATATTGCAATCAAATTGACGGCTTACATTGGGGCTATTTCTCTGTACATATTTGTTAGTCAGTGCCATAACGGCATAAGATAGCCTATCTCGGTAGCAGCTATTATTTCAGAGTATTGTTAAAAATACCGCACTTAAACGCTATCGAACAGAAATATGACCGTTACATTTTGTGGTGGAATTTTATTACGTAGTGTTATTTTAGACGGGCCGTAAATGCGGGCGGAGCCATAAATTAAGGTTCCCCGGGTTCCCGATAGAGCTCATATTTCGGCGGACACCGATCTCGATATAATTTCGTGTCTGTAAAGTTCCTTTCTCGTATTGTAATGTAAATTTTCCTCGTTTAGAGAACTTTGTCAAAATCTTTCCTTTTATCCCATTCAATGCTAACAAAGAGATTTAATATTGAGTCCTGTAAAATCCTCTTTACAACCTCCATTGGGTGTTGCTTATTTCATGCTAGATTACTTGATTACGTTTCGTATTCGGATATCTTCGATTCTTCAATGCAATCGTCGCTTCATTGACTTTTGCTAAAAGATTGAGTCTTAATTTTGCCATATTTTTAAGCGAAATAATTCGTGCCAGAGATCTGAATGCAAACTATCGAACCGATAAAATCACATGGTACTTATAATCTTTTATGAAATAGAATATAAATACAAATTGCCCAACACTGAGCGAGTTGATTATGAATAATATTGCTTAGAACACGATCATGTCAGCTTTAAAAAAATAGGTCAAAATCAGTCTACTTGTGATATGCTACGATACCGCGGACAGACCAACGCCCCTAACCTTTTACGTCGTTGGTAAAAAAATACGTCTTGTGTTAAGTAGCACTCCAAAATCCACTATAGCACGCACTAACGAAACCTAAGACTTCATAAATAATACACCGACTCCTAAAGGTAATCGTTCGATATTATTTCGAATTTGAAACGGAAAACTTGCACGGAATTTCCTTTGAAAACGGAGAGGCGACGCAATACCGTGGACGAATTTCTCGTAACAATAATCTTATACGAACTTACTACGAAATCAAGAATTTAGGTTCAGAATTGACGGCTTTTATTTTTTTAGTATTTTCTAAGAAACTTTTTCAAAGAGTGAACTAGTCAGTCTCACTTTAACTTTTACTTAAAAACTTTATTTCCATTATAGTAATTATGTTTTTATAATTATATCTGTCTTCACAACTAAAATTTGCCATAAAAAAGGAGCAACACAATTAAGTTATATAACATATTTTCAGATTTAATATCAAAGAAAACAAAATAAAAAAATCTCAAATAATTTAAACCCTACGTTATAATATGAGGAAATCTTCGCTAGAAGCTTTAGTGACAGCATCGAGGCTCCTCAGGGGACAAATTTATATTGACGAGAATAACTTCACGAAAACAAAATATATAAGGCTGGTATAAATAGTCAGTACTCAAGCTGATGCATCTCGGTCTCAAGACACTGTTCAGGCTCTGTGATTGGTTGGCTGTCGAAATTCAGTTGAAATCAATCACAGAGTCGAACCGCGTCTTGAGACCGGGTCACATGTTAAGTACTGACTATTTATACCAGCCTAAATTACAGATTTATCTAAAACGAAACTTTATAAAAGCGCTCTTCACAATAATCCATGCTGGCCGGCCACTATAAGCCATCGCCATTGTGTAGACAGGGTAGTGGTGTATGATGGCAGACCATTTCCAGGCGTGGCGATCAACCAGCGAGTTAATGTGAGCAGTGGGCCATCGTGGGCCATCGTGTAGCTATTTTATATCACACACTTTAAAAATATATGAAAGGAATCGACAATTAGTAGTTCACGTGAATAACAGCTTGCAGCTGTGTGTCTGCGTGCTTAAGTTAGTGTAGGCAGGAGCATGGAGGCAGGAAGAATTTAAAGTCGTGTCGCACTTTGATAAAAAAAACATCAAAATAACGTATTTTCTAATTTAATACCGACGCAAAAAACGGTAATCCGTTTCCTGCTTAAGCTGGCGATTTAAATTGAAAAGGTTACGTTTTATCATTGCAACTATTGTATTTTGGGATATTTGATATTAAAATAGTTTGGTGTTTACGTCTAAAATCTTCATTAAATTAAGTGCACAGGGTACTGGTGTAATCAATAAAATATATCTACAATTACAGTTGTTTGTCATTACATCTACCGGCATGCTCTATTTCTCATTGTTTTAATTAATGTAATTTTTTTCATGTGAACATTTTTTGGTCATAAAATGTGAAAAATCAGAAAAACGGCAATAGCCGATAAGTGACACTGACATTGCTAAACTTAACAATATTCATGATTTGATTTTTTCACTGTATTTTTTTTTTCTTTCGCCGAGTCAAATTTATAATTCAAATTTTCCTTGATTAAAAAAAAAATTCGCAAATATATTTAAATAATAATATTGCTTGTGTCAACTGTAAAATATTTTTCCTAATTTGTATTTCATGTTGACTCGACGAACTAAGGTAGATGTTTAGGACTTACATCAACTTAGATTCAATTTCCTACTGAATTCACACTTTCAGCAGTCACATACCAAGTTATGTCTATGTAAGTTACTTCAAAGCTTATAAGAACCTACTTCAATGTAATCACAATTTAAAAGAATAATGTACTAAGTTTTTACATCTTGGCACAAACCCAAATTATCTTAGTTCACCAAACGCCAAAATTCTCATTTTTGCTTCTTTTACCCTGGATACCTCAGTAGGTATTTAAGAATTAGTCAAGTGGTGAGCCCACTGTCCATTATGTTATGGTAGTAAAGAAATGTCATGTAATCGATGACGATAATTACTCAAAACAAGTGATTTTTTAATGAATTTCTGTTTGAGTCAATTTACATCGTAACGTGATGAGAGAGTCTACGAGAGTCGCGCTTAAAGCGCGACCGCTTTAAGCGCGACTCTCGTAGCATACTCGTAGCATGCATTTAGTATGCTACGGGTATGCTACGAGAGTCGCGCTTCAAGCGGTCGCGCTTTAACCACGTATAACTAACATAGCAGTCATGTAGCAGTCATGTAGCAGCATGTTATTTCGTAGCAGTCACGTAGTAGTTTCGTAGCAGTCATATAGCAGCATATTATTGTACTAAAGCGCGACCGCTTTAAGCGCGACTCTCGTAGCATACTCGTAGCATGCATTTAGTATGCTACGAGTATGCTACGAGAGTCGCGCTTCAAGCGGTCGCGCTTTAACCACGTATAACTAACATAGCAGTCATGTAGCAGTCATGTAGCAGCATGTTATTTCGTAGCAGTCACGTAGTAGTTTCGTAGCAGTCATATAGCAGCATATTATTGTACTAAAGCGCGACCGCTTTAAGCGCGACTCTCGCAGCATACTCGTAGCATGCATTTAGTATGCTACGAGTATGCTACGAGAGTCGCGCTTCAAGCGGTCGCGCTTTAACCACGTATAACTAACATAGCAGTCATGTAGCAGTCATGTAGCAGTCATGTAGCAGCATGTTATTTCGTAGCAGTCACGTAGTAGTTTCGTAGCAGTCATGTAGCAGCATATTATTGTACTAAAGCGCGACCGCTTTAGGTGCGACTCTCGTAACATACTCGTAACATGCATTTAGTATGTTACGAGTATGCTACGAGAGTCGCGCTTCAAGCGGTCGCGCTTTAACCACGTATAACTAACAAAGCAGTCATGTAGCAGTCATCTAGCTTCTTTGAGGTATACTTAACATCCCCTATCTTAATCTGACACATCCGACGACATTTTAATATTTAAAAAAAAAATTACCCACCACGTGAGAAATCTGATTTCTATACCATCCTCTCTAGCATACGCCAACGAGAAAATTTTGTCTACACGTTTTCTCGATGTTTGATGGCTTTTCTCTTCATCTCTATTGACTTTTTTCTCGTGTAGATCTGTCGTCAAAATCTATCGACATAATGTCAAAAAACGATTTTGACATTATGTCGTTATCGACAATATAACTACACACGAGAGTGAGATATCTCGAGATTTTCTCGTTTGCACATCTTAGGCTGGCATGATAACTAGACACATGTCGGAAGCCTATGCAAGCTTAATCTGACACGCTCGAGCTACTCCCAAAATCCCCTTTTCCCCTCCCCAACTAGGATAATCTATTTACATATTTTTGATTCGTTGTAAATTATAAAGTGAGAATGGCGTTATCCATGGTTAAATATCAAGTCAAACTACTGTCTGCATGTACATTGTGGCATGGCGTAGTCGGAAACATCATACACATAATGTTGATAGTAACCGCGCGATAAACCGCTTTTATCACACGACATTGGTCACATTGGCAAATAATATGGCCTAGCCATACAGCTAGTCTATATTAAGTGGAAAGCCTCTCTGGGTAATAAAAAATACCTCATTAGATTGCCTATGAAATATTATTTGAATATATAGTGCTTTTCTTGTATAAAAAAGGGAAATATATTTTTTTCATTTCTACTTTATTTTATTAGAAGTCGGTGATGATAAAGAGCTGTTATGGTGTGATAGTTTATAGTTAGTTATAATATCGCTAAATACACTATTATATACTACTTAAATTTTATTGCTGATGGATAGACTTATTAATCTTAAATGAAACACAATGAAATTTTTTTTATTTATTATGCGGTTAAGAAATTGAGCAAACAAAATATTATTATGTTCCTCAGTGCAAGAATCACAGAATTTATAATGTGTAATGCCGACACCAATTTGAATTTTAAAATTCGGTATCTTTCGTTCCGCCGCGCGCCGTTTCTGTTTTTATCATAGATGTTTCAAATAGACATGGCAGAAGCAAAAAATGTAGCCTTATAATTAATGAATAAAAAATTGTAAATCAAGGCACAAACTTCATAATATTTTACAAAGTCAAAGTATGAAATTCTGTACGGTCTGGTTATTTTAATTATGCCGTTAAATAAAAAATCTGATTGATTTGAAGACATAAGTGGATGAATTCGGTAAGTAACAATTTGAAAACTGTCTTTTTTGCATAAAAGGAGGTATTAGGTCCGGGAAAATGATTTGAAATAAAAAGAAATATCAATTATATAACATTATATTTGCCAGATGATGAAGCAGTTGAGTTACAACTAACAAGGTTTGTTCAAATTATAAGAGAACAACTTACGTTTTGTGCATGCAGTCGGTCTGGAAGCTACAACTCTTCACTGCTAAGCCGATATTGCTGAAGTTTGGTATGGTGATACTTTGACTCCCGGTAAAGGACATAGGAAATTTTAATCACAGAAAAATGTACCGTTCCCGCGTGATAAACGAATTTTGGCGCAACCTGAAACCAACTAGTATCAAAACTGCTGTATCAATTTTAATAATTTTTTCAGTGGCTATATAATACACACACTGGCAAAATTAGCGGAACATAGGTAAAAAGGGCCACAACTTGAATTCAAGTGGGTCGGGCTCTGTGAAATCCTTTTTTATAGTTTCTAAGCATATTTAAGAAATAAAATATTGAACAAAACTGGCAAGTTGACAGATTTTTATTGCAATTATGCCCTACTAAGTGTTTTTCGGTGATTGACGTTGTAAGTGTTTCTGATAAGAATGGCATTTTTAGCGGGGTGCAAGGTATGCCAGCTCATTTGATTGTTTGGTTTATGGAAGAACACATTGCTTAAATACAAAATTAGTGATTATTCCAGCATCTACGACAGCTAGAGCTGTAACCACGATGGAGAAAGGTCACACCTACCGTTCGGTCAGTCAGGCCTTAGGTGTGTCATCACTCATCAGTCAGGCTTTCGTGGTCCATCGTAACTTTCAACGCTACAGAAAGACTGGATCTTACGTTCGGAGACGAGAACAAGGCAGATATCGGGTGGCAATGGTTCAGGATGACCGTTTTGATGCCTTAAGAAATCGACCTCAAACTGCTTAGCAGAGACGAAACCTGTCGGAACAGGTCCGAAATGTACGTGTAAGTGATTGTACAGTAAGAAGAAGACTCAAAGAAGTTAAATTAAACTCAAAGGTGCCAGCAAGGGCATCAAAACTTGAGACAGGACAGCAAAGAGCCAGGCTAAGATTTGCGCGTGAACATCAACATTTGACAAGTGAGTGAAATTGTGTGCTGTTCAGTGATGGGAGCAAATTCTGTGTAAATTTTGTTGACAGGCGATAAGCAATGTGGATAAACCGTAAGGTACGCTATAGGCCATCAAACTTAACGGAAACAGTGGCCTATCATGCAGGCTTCGTAATGGTTTGGGGTGGCATATGATTTGGAGCCCGCACAGAGCTGATGATTGTTGAAGATGGTACTTTGATAGTACAGGGCTATAGCACAGACATCCTAGAACTGCATGTTGTGCCTTTTACACAGTTTAAAGCAGTAACTTCAATTTTATGCGCGTCCATAGATTAAAAAATCGGGCATTATTACCTAAATGATGCTGGCGTAGCCCAGGTGGAGAGGTCAGCACGGTCTACGGATGTGGACCCGATTGAGGACTTGTGGCACATCAATGGGTGAACGGTACGAGTTAAAACTCCAGCTCCAAAATGTGTTCAGGAGCTCGAGTTGGCGCTACTGGAGGAGTAGAAGAATATCCCACGGGCAATGATTGACAATCAAAACGCAAGCATGGAATGGCGTATCCAGACCCTCTTGAGATTCATAGAAGGCATTACACGCTTTTAACATGACATTTCTTAAGTAAAAATTGAGAATTTAACTTAAAAACTTACTACTGAAATTTCAAAGATTTTTTTAATTTTTGATTTTTGCAGATTTTTTCTATTTTTCACGTTTTCATGCCCTAAATTTATATAAGTTTTATTTTTTAATCATCAATTATTAAACTAATAAGTAAATATATAATAATCGGCCAAGTGCGAGTCGGACTCGCGCACGAAGGGTTCCGTACCGTTATAGAGCAAAAATAGGCCAAAAATTACGTTTTTTGTATGGGAGCCCCCCTTAAATTATTATTTTATTTAAATATTATTTTTAATTATTAAAGTACACATATAATTAAGGCTTTTGTGAAAATTTCAAGTGCCTACTTGTTTTCATCGTTGATACCGAGCAAAAAATGTTTGAAAAATTACGTTTGTTGTATGGGAGCCCCCCTTAAATATTTAATTTATTTTGTTTTTAGTATTTGTTATTATAGCGGTAACAGAAATACATAATCTGTGAAAATTTCAACTCTCTAGCTATTACCGTTCTTGAGTTACAGCCTGGAGACAGACGGACAGACAGACGGACAGACGGACAGACGGACAGACGAACAGACGGACAGACGGACAGACGGACAGACGGACAGACGGACAGACATCGAAGTCTCAGTAATAGGGTCCTGTTTTTACCCTTTGGGTACGGAACCCTAAAAACAGCGATTAATTTTCAAAAAAAAATAATTTTGTCATGTTCCTCTAATTTTGCCGGTGTGTTTGTTTTATACCCGTTAAAACTACGCAACGGATTTTGATGATTCTTTCAGTGTTAGTTAGAACATTTATCGAGGAAGGCTATAGGCTATATATTATCACGCTAAGACTAATAGGAGCGAAGAAATAGAGTAAAATGTGGAAAAAACGGGGAAAATTATTTGACTGGGCTATTTTTAACGCGCTAATCTCAGAAACTACTGGTCCGATTTGAAAAAATCTTTCAGTGTTAGATAGCCCATTTATTGAGGAAGGCTATAGGCTATATTTTATCACGCAAAGACTAATAGGAGCATGTGGAAAAAACGGGGGAATTTATTTGAAAGGGCTTATCTCGCGAACTACTGGAGCAATTTTTATGTTATTTGGCACAGATAAGAAGTAGACCACGTGAAGGATTATAGGCTATCGATTTTAATCAGTTTTTTCCGCCGGGGCGGGTCGCTGGTAAGCTTTATATAAATTAACGCCTTATATGATTACATTAAAGTGTTAAAAACTAATAATTGTCGCCGCAATTACAGTTTGCGGGTCTGTAATTGCGGACTTGTGCGGACTTGTGCGACTGCGTGTCTTTGTGCCGCAACTACTGCCAACTAATTAATGTTCGCAAGTCACACATGGGCGCGGGATTCTTGTGGAATCGTTCTTTGGAGTTTGAAATTTAATTAAGTTTTGGCATGGTTACGATAAGACGTACAAACTGAGCTTTTCATCTTAATATTTAAAGTATTAATAAAATTATTATTATTAACATGGATTAGGGAGTGGCAAGGTTAGAGGGCGCTACTAGTACAGTAAATTATCCGACTAAAATCCGACACGTTGCTCACATCATAATATATTGACAGAAATGTTACTAGTGAAAACTGTATTTTTTTATATTTAACTAAGTGAATGGCTAGTTAAGCGTTTAATCTGTTACGAAGATTTCTTACAAACAGCGATTTTTATTTTTTTTGTCTTTAGTGGCAATATATTTTTTTTGTCTTAAAAAAACTATTACTAAATTAATTAATAAAAAAATATATTACTAATACTACTAAAAAGCTTTAATGCAGTGACAACAGTAGATACATCGTCCAGATCTACGTTTTGTTTCCTTATCTTTGGCGCAGCACTCAGCAGTATAATTTTTTATGCTTATGTAAAAACGTGCCCTGTTATAAATCACAATAAAAACTTCAATACACAATAACTTGGCACACATAACTTATATTGTATAGTAAACTTTACTGCCACTTGTAGCCTTCTCAGCAAATAATAAAAACATAATATTTTTTACATCAAACCTAACTCTTATATAATAACCGTCTTATTATTTAATCAAAACTTCTGGGTCACTATCACGTTAATACAATAATGATAATAATAATTCATCGTCTGTATGAGGCTATGTGAAAATAATAATAATAATATTCAGTATTACGTATTACTAAAATTTCTTTTGGAACTGCAAGATTTTTTTACTAAAAAAAATAGAAATGTATTATAAATACACATTTTTAATACCATTATTACAAGAATGGTATTAAAATACCATTTAATTACAATAATTGAAGAGGTGAGTGGAAGAATTATGAGTTAAGTAACATTTTTGAAAATTTACGTTTTTTTGCATAAATGTAGCTTTTAGGACTTGGAAAATGATTTGCAATAAAAAAAAATTGAATTTTACGTATACTTACAAAGTTAGCCAGATGATGAAGCAGGTAAGTTACAAGGTTCGTCCAAATGACTATGCAAGAAGCGGGTAACAGCCATTATATGTGTTGTAATACGGGAGATCGCTTGAATATTTTACTTTTTTAAGCAATATGTCGACATTTTTTTTATTATATTGGTCCAAGGTGGTCAAAGGCATAGATATTATATAGAACGAGCTTTTGCCCGGTGCTTCGCTCGCGTTAAAATGTATTATTAATATTATTATATACAAGCTTTGATCCCGTATTTTAACCCCTTGGAGGTAGAATTGATCCAAATTCTTTCTTAGCGGATGCCTACGTCATAACATCTATCTGCATGCCAAATTTCAGCCCGATCCGTCCAGTGGTTTGGGCTGTGCGTTGATAGATCACCATGTCAGTCAGTCACCTTTGAGTTTTATATATATTTATAGATAGATGTACACATTATTCATATAAAAAAGTACTTACTAAGTACAACTGTATTTTTTTAACAAGATTTGAATGCACAATCCTTTAAAGCTTAAAGAGTGGGTGTTCCCGGGTAAATATTAGGTATACATATAGAATGTACACATTATTCAGACAAAAAAGTAGTAGAGTAGTTGATTAGTTCAAATTCGGGGAGGGGGTAGCCGAGGTGTTGCCTTTGATGTTAGAAGAAACCCCGTTCCTCTAGGCCTATTGGGAGCGGAGTTATGGCTACTTTAGTAAGACGTTTGACAGTTGCCGAGCTGTCAATGTCAAAGTTTGAATGCTTGTAACTCGGCAACTATTTGTCCTGGATATGGGTTTCTTCGGCTTGATCTTCCTGGATTTTTCTCCTCTATTCGATTCTGGCCTTAGAATTGAGAAAAAAAAATTGATGTCTCTGATTTAGTTCAAATTCAGGGAGTGGGTAGCCAAGGTGTTGCCTTTGATGTTCTTCTAGAAACCCCGTTCCTCTAGGCCTATTGGAAGCGGAGTTATGGCCGCTTTTGTTCGACGTTTGACAGTTGCCGAGCTGTCAATGTCAAAGTTTGAGTGCTTATAACTTGGCAACTGTTTGTCCTGGATATGGGGTTCTTCGGCTTGTTCTTCCTGGATTTTTCCCCTCTATACGATCCTGGCCCCAAAATTGACAATTTTTTTTCGGAAAATTCCTTCTTCCCTGGTCGTGAATTGGTAATTCGGGAATTATGTTGGGGCCAAGTTGTAGATCTCATCGTCCTGATTAAAATGAGCCCTCACTCGGGGGGTCCAGGACCAGGGTTATGAGCCGTGGGTTTTTCTTCCAGGGGGCGGGGGCAAGTTTCATGAGAGTGATGTTGGTGAAGTCTTGAAAGTTTGCTTGCCCGAAGGTACTTGTGCGGTACCCTCGCTGTTCTCCTGAATATGAAAATAGTTGTCGCCCTTATTACCTTATTACTCGGTAATAGTTTGTATACTCATCAAAATTAAAAAAAAAAAACTTTTTAACTATATCATCCTAAAAATTTTTTTATTAACATAATTAGATGTCTTCAACTATACTTACAATACTTTTGATAGTAATGTAATGGACAAATTTTACATTACTCATTCTTTGCATTTAATGGACAATGAAGGTCCGATAATGGCTCATTATTTTGTAAAATGTCAATGTAAGATACTCCATTACTAATTTTTTTTGTAATGAGTAATGTGAATATTCACATTACTAATTACTTTTTTTAATGTGTAATGGAGGACCACACACTACACACTAATCGTTTACTGAGTAATAGATACCAATTAAATTTCCAAAGTATAATCCAAATTTCTTTTTGGGCTGTCTCTTTGGCCGTGAGTTTCTTGTCTTTTCAATTGAGTTTTGTTTCATCTCAATAAAAAAAAGTGACATATATTTATTGTTTACTTCATGCATGACAGTCTTTACAGATTTTGTTGCTTATAAAAGTGTGGAACCGAATAACTTCACATTTTTCTTAATTTATCCTAGAATGGAGAATTTTTTATATATTTTTTAATGTAATATTAAAAACGGAAGATATTTACACCTCCTGATACAATTAACAAAAGCCATTACTTGATTTGTGATGAGAAATCATAAAAAGTTTTTTCAAAACTTTGAACGCGATTTACTCGAAATTCGAAATGTGTTACTTGTTCGATTCTTCCACTCGTGTCTTTATTTATGGTCACAATTATTTAATAAATCACTTTTATTCTCTTAAGAATTCTAGAGATCCCAAGCCGAGTTACAAACGGCTTCATCACAAACCCATTTCACAAACCTTAACTCGTAGGCATAATCTTCCAATTATTAAACCCTATCTCACTTAATTTACATTAATAAACTTTACATTAATAAAGAAAATCGACCGTCACTGCGCATGCCTCTAAACTCGCGGGAAACCGGAAATTCGTAAAACCAAGGAGCCCAAGAACATTCGACGAACGTGCCTCGCGAGCGCGCCACGTATGTGTCGGACGTGCCCAGTGAACGATAACGAAAGTCGAAATTAAAAAAAAAGGTTTATTTTTTATTTTGTGCCAGCACATTATGACGTAGAGAATTTTAAATTTAGAAGGCGCTTTTTATTTTTTTCTGAGCGCAAAGTGAATATGGCAAATACAACTGTTAGTGGACGACTGAAGTTTTAGTGTTTGTGTGACTTTTCAAGGAATAAAATGTAATACATACTGGTGTAATTATGATGAAGATTTTAACATTTATAGCGCTATGCGGTAAGTTTTACCATGCTTTATATTAAATTAATGTATGTTTTTAACACGCTTTTTTGAAGTAATTAGAAGGCAATAAAATATAACAGGAATTTTCATAGCTTTCACCTATACCGCCTATACAGTATACAATATACATAGGTACAATTTTCAAAGACATTTAAGATACTTTGAGATTTGAGACCTATGAAAGACAATGCAATCTGTGTCCGCAAAATTGTATTATCAGTGCCTAAAGTCTGCTATTCTAATTCGAAATGAATACAGCTCCAATATAAATATATTTTCATTACAGTCTCGGCGTAACAAAACAAGAAAATAGTATTCTCATAAAATGTCATACCAACGTCAACCGCATTCTATTTAAAAAAATGACATTTGACTTTTATTTGACGATTATAATAGCATACTGTTCTGCTGTTATATTACATCCGTACTGGACTAAAGGTGAACGCAGATTTGGCCGCACCGCACGCACCGCAGTCGCCGCATTTCGAATTCTTTATATGAAGTTATAGGCAAGCTCGCATACCTACCCGCGCCGCAGTCTTCGCAACTTCTACATTCTTTATATGAAGAATTCGAAATGCGGCGACTGCGGTGCGTGCGGTGCGGCCAAATCTGCGTTCACCTTTAAGCTGCAGTTAAGTTGTGTTAAAATATCAGAGTAGTATAACGCCTATTATCACAATTGAAGACGTAAGGGGATGAATAAGCTAACTACATAACAAATTTCGATTTTTTTTTTGTTAAAATGCAGGCTCTAGGACCGGACAAATGATTAATTTATTTACTTATTTGCTACCCACCATAACTAAATTAAAAAATTACAGTAAAGATTAATACAGAACTCATATTATTACATAATAACGTAAAATTATATAATATTAAGTTGTACAATTATTACGATTTATCTGCGGACACCAAACTAGATCCTAGTTTTACAGTATTATTTCACAATAAAATACCAAAAATGAGGATTTAATTTTTAAGACGATAAAATTTTAAGTACAAGGTTTGTTCCAATTATAAGGGAAAGAAAGTTGGAAATAATGACAAATTGCTCTTAAATATTATAAAATGACTTACCCACGTCATCCACTTACGACTTACGTCTTCAATTATGATCTTTGAATTGCCTATAATATAGCCTGTATCCAGGCTACAGCACTTATAGAATTGACTTCGTAGGATACAATATATTATCCAATTGCTATTGAATAGTTTAAAGTTTATTGCACTTCCTTTGATGCGTGCGCTATTGACGTAGACAATTTGAGGACTGAGCCAGCGTTCATACAACTTACTGTTATACTCAGATATTTAATGATCAAATTAACTTTTATATGCACATACAACTCAAATTTGAGGAAGTTGTCTTAAACCTATCCAAGCAGCACCATTAGATATCCAAATTACAAATATCAGTAATAATTCAAAATTGTAATAGTTTCTAGAGAAAACAGAATTTTACTAGTCGTCTTAATCATGGTTATCATAAGCAGATTTTTGAAGTATTGACCAATCAGAATATCCTTTGAACTTTCATTGGAGAATACTAAAGCAATAAACATCCAACTTGGATACTAAAACGTTTACATAATATTAAAGTGTAAGCATGAATTTATGCAATTAGTTAAATCTTTAATATTACTTATTGGCTTCTGCTTGTAGCTCTAACCATGACTGACCACCAAACATTTTACTAATAGATGACGCCCGCAACTCCATTGCCAAAAGGGTACCGTACATTTTTCTATGACAAAAAGTATCATAATAATAGTATGTCCTTTACCGGAATTCAAAGTATTTTTATATCAAACTTCAGCAATATTGATTCAGTAGCTGGGACATGAAGAGGTAACAGACAGACATACAGACATAGCATCACGTTTATAATATTAAGTTTGGTTTTGCAAATACACAACTCAAATTCAACGTTTGACTAAACAATATAGAACAAGCGAACATAGAATGAACTGCTCGATGCGTATAAAAAGTACATTTGTGCCGAAACATTGGAGGGACGTTTATTGTCGGGGAAACAATTCCAGTCCATCGTTTCATTGGTGTCGGGCCTTTGTAACAAAACCATATGCTTGATACGATCAAAACAAATAGAAAAACTTAAGTTGGACGCTTTTATTTTCGTTCTGTGTTGACTTGCGAATGTTTTTGTTGTCGGTCCTTTGATAAACGATTTGTGTTTGCGTATCTTCTGTCTGGACATATTTGCAACGCAAATCATTATATTGAATAGAATAAAATTAATTTATGCTAGGTCACAAGAGAAATAACCCTTGAGACTTGAACGCGGGCTATTTATTACATTTATTAAGACTACTAGCTGTCCCGGCAAACGTTGTTTTGCCATTTAAAGTTCTACTTCATCAGCATACAAAATCTTACCCCCTCTTTTGTCCCCTAAGAGGGGTGGGGGAAAAATGTTATGTAACACCAGATGTTAAGTTGGAGAACAGTTAATAATATAAAGTAAGTCCATTAAAGAAAAAAGTTTACTTAATACAAAATCTGACCCTCTCTTTGCTGGGGGGGGGGGGTGATTTTTATACACCAAATGTTGAGTTGGAAGAAGGCAAATATATCTGCGAAAACCGTATGGAAATCGGATCAGTAGTTTTCGTGTTAAAGCAAAAGTCTTATACAAAATCTGACCCCCTCTTTCGTCCTTTTAGAGGGGTGGGGGGAATTTTTTTTTATACACCAGATGTTAAGTTGGAAGAAGACAAATATATCTGCGAAAACCGCATTCAAATCGGATCAGTAGTTTTCGTGTGATACTGGAACAAACATACAGACAGACAGACAGACAGACAAAAAAACTGACCACATTTTTGGCTTGTATAGCGATGTAGTGACACCCTCCGCTTATTATTTTTTGAATATCTTTAATGTACAGAATCGTCATTTCTACAGTTTTATTATATGTATAGATTGTAAAACAAAATACTTATATTTTGTTTGTGCGTGTGCATCTTTATGTGATATTGTTAATTGTAAGTCTGTCATATGACTGTCGTAATATATAAAGCCCTATAAGAATTTACGTTAAAACCATAATATTCACAAGTCAGTAAGTCTCCAAGAGATGGCCTGGGCCTTAGCCTATATTATTACTTACTCTGATTTTAATCTTCCTCTGTAAAGTTATCGTAAACATATCTTACAAAATTATGTTTACGGTGGAGATATTATGTAGTTAGACATTGAATTTGTCACGGACAGTATTTCTGTTGCCGAATCAGTTTAACAACAAACTACTAAAAATAGAATAAAAAATGGAATTATTTTATTCCTTTTTTCGTAGTTTGTTGTTTTATCTACACTGCCAAATTGCCAGACTTTTTGTTGCAACAATAAAACGACAGTAGGCATTTATTACTGAAACTAGTAAGCCTATCTGCTGATTCATTTAAAGGTGCTCCCTCGCTGGGAGCATTCGCTTGTAAAGTAAGGTTACAGAGTAAAGCATTACATCAGTGAGGGAGGAGAACCGAGCATTACAATGCGCATTTTGTAATGATACAATGTGTAATATCTTGATACAACTTGTAATTACATATTCAGTGCTACGTGACAGTGAAGTCAACTTGCTATGTATGCTCAAATTCGAATCTATACATTACACGTGAGTGCGCCCGGTGAGGGAGCACCTTAAAAGAACATTATTCGAATATGCGATTATAATGCCTCTCACATCATTGTAGTGACGGTGGCCTTATATTATAGTAATAGTAGTTAATATTATAGTGCCCAAATGATTGCGCAATACACTAGAGTACTCTCTCATTATTAAATCTCGTAAACTAGTGGCACGGATGACCGGCACGACTAGCGAGAGATTGGGTAACGGACCGACTTTTAAAATTCACATTCTAGTAGGGTTAGGCCATTTTTCTCATCAGACAATCACGTAGTCAATATTGTAATCAAACTTGGAAATGATATTCATAGAACATCGGGAATCAAATCCACGATCTTTGCGTCAAGAGGCACGCTCTACGCTACTAGGCCACGCAAGCGTTTGTGAACTTCATAAAAATGAATATTATAATAATATCGTAATTACGCGATTTGTAAATGATTGATGAATCAAAACTAATCCATAAAATATCGTATTTGAATTGCTTGAACGCTTATTTGGATCGCATTAATTTTGATATGATGTTAAATTGCTAGTTATTTATTTAAGCAGAATCAGTGATTTGAATGAGTACTTATCTACGTTCATATTATAATTATTAAACTCTGATGGTAAATCTAATGCTTTATTTTTACTCTATGAAAGTCTTTGCTTAAGGGGGCGAATAAAGCAAAAAAATCATACATTGTTCATGTCTCTTCAATCTTACGCCCGTCATTCATATGCCAGGAGAATAAGAACGGAGAATAAAAGAACAACTTCTTTGTGATTATGCCCATACAAAAGTTAAAAAAGTTGCTCTTTCAGCGCCGCTACTTTTCAGTGAACTTTTATACAGGGGACTCGTACATATTATACTCTAAACTATTATCACTTTGTTTTGTTACACCCTGTATAAATCTCATAATAATCTACGTGTGTATGTTCCGAAAAAATTCTCGGAATGTAGGAGAAAAATCCAAAAATTAAAATGATTAAGGCTGCTACGGCTTGTAAGCCGTATTTTTGGTTACACGGTATTCCAGGAATTGGATTCAGTATAGAGTGAAATTATTTTGAAGCAATGTTTTGTTCTGTATTTTTTGTAAACGTTATTTTTATACAACTCTTTTTTGCTGCTGGCTGCATACATACGTTTTTCGTATTCGATTTCCTAATATGGAATTACGATTTGGAATTTCGTGCTGGTTTGCACTAGAAACGTACGTGCGGAATTCGTTCCGTTCGGAATAAGGCGAACATGTGCGCCTGTTAATGTAATTTTTCTGATTCCTTGCATTCGGATTTCTGAATACGGAAAACGTGAGTATGCGGCCAGCCTAAAACTCTAAGATACGTAATATAGAGATAGCAAAAATATTGATGCCCAGTTTTTGATGTTTTGTGACCAGAGTTTGTCTATTCACTAACGCTTGCTGACTATAAAATCGAAAAACCAATCAATAACCTTAGAAACCGGGCTTAAGCAAATAAAAAGTTTTAAATAAAATCAGTACTATAAACGCAGTTACTAAAAATGTTATATTCTGTTTCTGTTCAAACGCATATCTCTCTTAAGGGGCCTCCCATCATTCGAAGTCCTGAGGGAACATTAACAACAGCTGAGCAGAGAAAGCAGATTCATAATATTGTTTTTTAAAGGGATGTCGAGGACGAATAACATAGTTATTTGATTTGAAATTGTATGACTTGTAGACCTATAAATATTATAATAATAACTAGCTGTCCCGGCAAACGTTGCTTTGCCATAATAATATTTAAAATTATTTCGAGCTGCATAATATTATTATTTTATTGAAGTGACTAAATAAGTATGTTACCATGGTAAGTGGTAACGTCCCGTCCCGTCCCGTCGCACAAACAATGGTCGCCGTCAGTCTCGAGTTGTAATAATTTACTATTATTTATTCAACAAATGCACTTATCAATATAATAAGTACCCAGTAGCCGATTCTCAGACCCACTGAATATGCATATAAAATTTGGTTAAAATCAGTAAAGCCGTTTCGGAGGAGTACGCGGCCTAACATTGTGACACGAGAATTTTATATATAAGATTAAAAAACTTTATTTATACATGTATGTTATTCGTCCTCGACATATTATGTAGAATCATTGTATGTCTATAACAAGGAACAACGTTATTGGCAAATGGCAATGCATAATGTAATCATTAAAAAGCATATTATAAAAACTAAATCAATCTTCATCGAAACATAATTATGCATAAGTCGGCTTAGTGATCAAAATTTCCTAGAAATCTGCATTTTGTTTGTTAAATTATCATCAGGAGATGAAAAACAAACACTGGCCACTCTCCAAGCTGCATTCGCTAAAACTTCAAACATTCTTCAATCGTCAAATTCCATCGGAAATTAAATCATGGATCCTAACGAACTTGGCATTGGCCGTCTCGGTTCTTTTATCTTTCTTTGTACAACCCTAATGCAGTTACTGATAGAATGAAAAGAAGGAATGAAGAGGAAATTTTTGTTATCTGAGCATTTAATAAAGCCTGAGTTATGTAATTAGTATATTAACTTGGTTTCATTAAAATATTTATGATAGATAGAGAAACATAATAAGTATCAAAAGTTATTTTAATATAGAGTCAAACTTTAAGTGCTTTACATCGTTTGTCAATATCTGGAAAATTAAACTGAGGACATTCTCATCATTTTATTACAACTGCAACTGTTTAGGCAATTTAAGAACAAAATTAATTTCTTCGAAGAAATTGATTCATAGGCAGTTGATGGACCTACGTCATTTGGTCGGATTGTGCTACCTACATTATATGAATCAACTTCTCTGATAGATAGATAATACTAAAGTTATGTAATCCTATAATATCACTGCGTGCGACAGTTAATAAAAATCTAGTATAATACTCTATTGGCTGAAATTGCTTCCAAATCCGCCGTAGGTACACTTTCTTAGCATACGAAATACTTCTTTGATCTTAGCCGCGAAGCTCTATAAGTTTTTGACCCACTTCGACTCAGCTGGTCGGAAATATGCAAATCCAATGCAATCTCAGTAGCAGGTCTCCTTTAGGAATCCTTAATCCCGGGAAAATAATTTCAATTCTTTTACATTTTAATAATGACTAATATTTGGGCTGACTTTTATCATCGGTCGTATTTTCATTCACCTTTAAAGACGTGCTTTATGCCATAAATAAAGTAGCTAATATAAAGGTTAGTACTGGAACACCTTCGTGGTGGTTTTAACGTAAAATGTTATTTTCTATTTAGTAAGGACAGTCAATGCAGGTTTATCACAATAATATTATTATTATGATCAATGCCTCGCTTGGGTGTACAAAAGAGTCATCTCACACCGTCACACAGACCGACACGACTGGTGAGATATCCATCCATACTAATGTTATAAATGCGAAAGTGTGTCTGTCTGTCTGTCTGCCTATCAGTCTGTCAGTCTGTTACCTCTTTACGCCCATACCGCTGAACCGATTTTGCTGAAATTTGGTATAGAGATATCTTGTATCCCGGGAAAGGACATAGGATACTTTTCATCCCGGAAAAATGTACAGTTCCCGCGTGATAAACTAATTTTAGCGCAACGGAGTTGCAGGCATCAACTAGTATATTATTAGTATTATAGTCCCACTAAATTATGAAAGTAAAAGAAGCACTTGGCTACTCTTAAGAATAAAAATGTACCTTGCGTAACTGGCTTGGTACTGTAGTATTGGTAAGTAATTATTAATTAGTAATAATTATAATTATCCCAAAATTAAAGTTCCCAAAAGTTATAAGTGTATCTTGAATAAATAACAAGTTTCCAAAATAAAGCAGAAAATAATTTAAACAGTTAAATGTTAATGAAAGATAAAAAAAACATTTTAAAAGTAACCGTACGATTTCATTATGGGCCTACAAATTTCTTTTGAACTTTGCTACGAGGGAATTATTTATTCATACTTCGCAATGTAACTTTTATTTGCGAGTATTGTGGAACGATTGCTTAATTGTTTAGAAATACATGAGCTTCGTTTTATTACGGGAGTGTGGGCTGCGAAAAGAAAACTTTCCGACTTTACTTCATAATAATAATACATATTTTGCATTATACTCGTAAGGGTCTACAAATTACGTGAGGTGTTTTTTTTAATTTTCTGACCCCCCCCCCCCCCCCCCGGTGAGATTTCGTGAGTTTTTAATCAACCCCCCAATCTCACGTGAGATTTATCAAAATGTGGGTTTCTTACGTAAACGCATTGGATTGTTTGACAGTCAGTAGATGTATAACGTCAAAGTATGAATGAAATTGTTTTGTTTCGAACGAATCAGTGACTAATCTTATTCGTATTACGATTACGATTAAATCCTAAGCATCCGTAGATTCCGGATGAAATGGACTAAAATAATATTTTATTACAGAAAAAAAACTCTTTTCCCTTCTAGTAGACTAGCATGGAATACTTGGTGGAATAATAATCTAAATGAGTTCAAAATATAATATAATTTTAAATATTTATGGGTGGTTTCACAAAAATATGTAAACTTCGTTTCCGCAGCACATTTCAGTTAAAATCAATACTAATTATTTACTACCACAATTGCTAAATAATAGTTTACAATGTATTTAATTTGTCCCCCAAATTATGATAAAATTAACATTATATTATAGATTTAAAATCTGTTTTATATGTCCCAAATGTCAGGCCCTAGGCGTGTCCGTTCTCCGAAATTTTGTGTTTAGGAATCCATATTTAAAAAAGTACTATGTTTATATACTTATTTTTATTAATATTTTTTAAAATGTTTAAGTACTCGCAGCTAATTATGTGAGTATTTTGTAGTTAAAATAAACAATAATTATTTTTTCTCGAATGAGTTTAGTGTCCTCAACTTTTTTCGCCAGGCCCTAGCCACTTACGAATTTTAAAATTTCGCGACATCATTCGAATGTGCATTGAATATTGTTGGGGAATTTCACTCTCGCTCTGCGGCGGTCATTTTCAAATCAGTGCAAAAATGAAAGTTTGTGGGCCACCACGTGGTAATTCCAGTCACTTGTTCAATCCCTAGATAAGTAATTTTGTTGTTTATTGATATTAAATTCTTATGAATTTATCAATATTTATAAGTAATACGTCGGCATTGTTCGCAATATCATATTAGACTTTATAATGTTATTTGCAACAGAATTTTAAGTTCAATTTTATTCCAAAATATCAGTCCCTAGACCATCAGGCCCTAGCTTCTAAACGCGCTCGGACTGACGCTTAGTATGAAAACATCAATACTGTAACGAAATACATGTATTGTTTAAGCCTTCTCAACTGTAAAAATATAATAGACTTAAGAAAAACAATTATTGAAAATATTATATCAAAAGCTGAAACTCATCAAGAGCAGTCAAACAAACAGCTTTGATCTGGCCCAAATGTTGAAAAATATATACTTTGGTGATACAGTTCCACTCTTTATATATTATTAAAAATCGGCTAAGTGCGAGTCAGACTCGCGCATGAAGGCTTTAAAGTTGTCAGTCCCTAGATGCGTAAATCAGCAAAACTCCTAAAATAAGCCAAAAATTTCCTAAAATAAGCCATAAAGTGACTGGCCCTTTTAGATAAGACACAATTAATTGATCGCCTATCATGTACACTAACAGGGAATTTAATAACAAATTAAAATGATGAAGACAAAATACCTTCAAAAGTTGCCCTATTTTTGTGAAAGCACCCTTATAACAGAAACGTATAATTTTAGATTTCCTAAACATAATATTATTAATAATTATTTTTAGAGGATTAAACCTTTTTATCTTTGTATAAAAAGGCTTGCAAGTTCTAACAAAATAGCTATCTGCTAAAACAGTATTTTAATGTCAGCTATAAAATGAAAAAGTTATTATTTACTTACAACTCGTATGGCAGATAAATACCGCTAAAATACCTTCATATACAGCTGAACAGGGCACGTGATGTTTTTCATAAAATAGAGATTACCACATATTAAAAACGTACGATGAAAAAACTGCTAGTTTTTGAAACAATAGTAGATATTTGCAACATGAAAGAATAAAATTAAAAGGTTGTAAACTTGTAACCGAAAAATATAATATTATTGCGTTTTTGGGGACATCTTAAGTGAATACAATTAATCTACTTACAAATACAGAAAAATTCGTGTTGACTTAACATAATAATTATTATTAGAGAAAAGATGATTTCAATGATTTTTTGATGATGCCAATGACAACTTGACAATGACAACTTTATAGGCTTAAATATAATTTGTATTTACATTATTCTCGGTTTAAATAAAATCTGCGTAGTAGTCCAATGATAAGTCCAATCGGTAAGATTAGGCACGGACTAATCTAATTACCCATTTGCCATTATAGTTTCAATAATAAGAATGGTATATTTTTATCTAAGGGACAATCACCGTCTGAGTCAACGTAACAACCTTTAATTTCAACCCTATTACCTGACAATAAGGTTTATAAGGGATACAATGAGACAACTGTGCCTCATGCAATATGCATACTGCACAGAGAACACTTGGTGTGAAATGGAGCAGGTTTAATGCAATTTTCCATGGGATAGGTAGCAGTAACGTTATTTCCGAGAAGTTATAGAGTATTTTAGTTATATCATATTTTAAAAGAAAGTACAAGATATATAAACCAATATCTAGTAAATGCTTATTGCACTATTATTATATAATATAAATTGAAAATTCTTATTTTACTATAGTGTCTCTAACCTAGTGCTTAATTGTGAATCTATCAATAGGTACCTTATTTCTGCATATTATACCGAATTAAAATTGTATATCTATTCTTAACCACGTATATTTTATACTATAATCAAAATAACGAGGCACAGAGATTTATATTTTTAACATTTAATATGAAGTGCCTAGATTCGCTGTTTGGACTTTAACCTACTAAAAATCCGTACTAATATTTTAAAAACGAAAGTGTGAAACCTCTTCAGGCTTCAACCATTGAACAGATTTTGATAAAATTTGGTGTGGAGATACCATGAGTCCTGGGAAAGGACATAGGATAATTTTTGTCCCGAAAAAACGGCACGGTGTACGGTTTAGGCGCGATAAACGAACTTTGGCGCAACGGAGTTGCGGGCGACATCTAGTAATGATATAAATTAAACTTTCAAAGTATACATTAATCTTAATCCGAGCTAAATTAATGTTGGCGCTATATTTAAGTACCATGGGTGTCGTTGCAAATTCATACGAAATTATGAAAGTGAGCTAACTTCGTATGTCCAACTTCATAACTTCAGTCCCGTGGTAGTTCAGTGTCTGATTGATTTTGCGAAGTTAACTGGATTAAAACTTGTACTAGAAATTACATACAAATCTTCGTATACTTATTATTTTATAATATATTTAACGACCTCTGTGGCTCAATAATTGGTTGAGTGTGTGGCAGCTCAAGCCGGGGGTCGCGGGTTCGAATCCCGCCGACGGAACCAAAAGTTTTTAATGTTCCCGGGTCTGGATGTGTATTAATTAATATATTGTGTATGATATATTAAAAATCTGATATATTATGTGTATTTTATAAATAAAAGTGTTAAATATATTTCCGTTGTCTGGTACCTGTAACACAAGTCCTTCAGGTACTAAGCACGGGGTCAGACTGACGTGGTGTGAAGCGTCCATAGATATTATTATTATTATTCTACAGGCTTTACCTCGTAACATCGCTAGAGTGAATATCTAAATATTGATAACTTTTGTGACCTTTCGGCTTTTCGAATGTTTAGTGTACAAATATCCATATTCTGTTCTCACAAAATAATATAACATTTCTAACAACAAATGTTCGGCCTGCCTAGCAAAATATTTTTTGTAAAATATAGTGAAAAATTAATAAAATGCCTACCAAAATACTTAATAAAAAAATATTAAATACTTTCTTACACAACTAGGCTAAATTTTTAAGCTCGAACCTACTATATGTTTCTAAAACATAATGTTTCCATTTAAACTGTATGGATTTTAGTCAAATATAATATCTACCAGAAAATAATTTGCTTTACGTCCCTACTCCCTGCCAATCACGTTTCACTTACTTTCGTATTTCATGCAAAAACGTAAACGCTGGGGAATACTTACTTAAAACATAATATTTCCAAACTTAAAATTTAACTGTATGGATTTTAGTCAAATTTAATATCTACCAGAAAATAATTTGCTTTACGTCCCTGCCAATCACGTTTCACTTACTTTCGTATTTCATGCAAAAACGTAAACGCTGGGGATTCCAGAGGTTGCAAACTGCGAGCCTCCTCCAAATAAACGAACGTCGTTAAAATCGGTTTCCGCACACGAAAACTCTTTTATGTCTATTCAAACGGAGGATTTAGAGTTTACACAATCCAGGCTGGAATGGCGCCAAACCAAACGCAGCTATGTTGGTCCGAACTGAAGTACTGTCTCGCTCTGTTAAGAACACCAAGTTTCTTCGAGGCTAATTCGGCCTTACCCTCTAGATGATATCGGAACTGGACTTCGCTCGATATGTTGACGCCAAGTATCTCAATGCTAGGGGAGATGGTTAAAGATGTGCCCTCGAAACGAGGATATACGACCATTGACCCTTATCTCGTCAGTATAAAGGTCTTATCGGAGGTGAAATAATGATATCGTGATTGACGGCACGTGGCGGAACAACAAAAGGTGCTAAAGTTTCGCCTCAATTTAAGATTACTCCGGAAATTCTCTCACAATCTCTACAGTGTAAACACAATATACACTGATACAGTACATCATCTTCATTATTTCGCTCGATTCGGACGCACCACTGAGGTATAAGTACAACGTAGTACACATATGTCAGTGGGACGCACTCATAATATTACCGTGATTTTAGGTTACTTGAAGTAGAAAACGACTTCACTACTCAGCATCCTAAAATTTGTATTTGAAATTGAGGAATTTATTATTCAGGGTAATTACGATTATGTTATTATTCGATGAATTTTCTTTAGGAGGTGATAAAAATAAGTAAGCAATAATTTTCACCCTTATAATACGTAATATTTTTATGGATTAATCCTTCGATCGTGGATTCTTGGAAATCAAAACATACATTAAGTTTAATGATCGCGGCGTGATATATTTTATTGTAACACAGTCTTGCATATTCAAGTTATCTGAAATCGCGCAGATATAAGTGTGGCTGATTCCGTAGTCTAGTATGTCGAAGATGTTCTACTGTGTGTATTTATGTTGTAATCTCCGTGTTTATTATTCAGTGGCTAATACCGTACGCTCACCTTTACTATTGTTGCTCAACTCCTGGGATCGACTCATTTTTGACATAATTTGCTCCTAATTAACCTTTACAGAGCTCCGAACTTATCGATTTTCATGTAATGAAGGTGAATTGTGGTTAATTTTGAGATAAAAACGTGAAAGAGAATACTGAACTGAATACTGAACCGCTGAACCGATTTTGCTGGGTATGGAGATACTTTGAGTTCCGGGAAATGACATAGGATACTTTTTATCCCGGAAAATGTACGGTTCCCGTATATATGAATTTTGGCGCAACGGAGTTGCGGGCGTCATCTAATAGTATAATATAAGTACCTCATATTATTCTTTTCTTACAGCATTGCACAGCAGCTCCACAATCTTCCTCTACCATTAATTCTACTTATCGTCTAATTCGTTAAGATCCTTATTGTTTTAAATATTAACACTGCTTAAGGATCGTGAAATATCGCAGATTAAAAAGCAGCGAGATAGGATTTACAAACCTTTATTCTATAGGGAGCTTAGTTCCGCCGGCCAGTGATTCTAATTCTTCGTTGTTCCTGGATTATCGTAGCATGAAATCGCTTTTAGTATAATTTGCCGTAAAATTCCTTCCTCTAAAGTCAAAAATATAATTAATATTTTTTGTCTTACTTACATTCTTAGAAAACAAACTGTGTCTTTTAAAATGCATTAAATTAGGGGCGCTTTTCCTGTCATGCGAGTTATCGCTCGTGCCAGGATGTCAGCATGAAAATTGGTCGCATTATATCAACACGAACACGGCCAGGAGCATAATAATATGTTGTCACCTGTACGCGAACCAAATCCGCGTGCGGGCGATAAATAAAATAATGAAAACAAGGGCAGTTGAACAGTCTTATAACTTTTCGTGTATTACATATTTTAAAATATTTTTTTTTCTAGGCCCCAAAGCTTACTCAACATTTTTAATTTTTTGGTTTAATTATTTCGATTATATTGTTGCAGCTGTGACGTCAGCGCACGAGATCAGTCAGCTGCAGGTGCCGCTGTACGCGGACCCGCGGCGCGAGGCCGAGCTGAGCTGCCACTTCCGCATGGACGACCAGCGCCTGCACTCCGTCAAGTTCTACCGCGACATGTACGAGATATTCCGATACAACCCCTCGCAGACGGTATGTACTATAATGTTGTTGCAGCTGTGACGTCAGCGCACGAGATCAGTCAGCTGCAGGTGCCGCTGTACGCGGACCCGCGGCGCGAGGCCGAGCTGAGCTGCCACTTCCGCATGGACGACCAGCGCCTGCACTCCGTCAAGTTCTACCGCGACATGTACGAGATATTCCGATACAACCCCTCGCAGACGGTATGTACTATAATGTTGTTGCAGCTGTGACGTCAGCGCACGAGATCAGTCAGCTGCAGGTGCCGCTGTACGCGGACCCGCGGCGCGAGGCCGAGCTGAGCTGCCACTTCCGCATGGACGACCAGCGCCTGCACTCCGTCAAGTTCTACCGCGACATGTACGAGATATTCCGATACAACCCCTCGCAGACGGTATGTACTATAATGTTGTTGCAGCTGTGACGTCAGCGCACGAGATCAGTCAGCTGCAGGTGCCGCTGTACGCGGACCCGCGGCGCGAGGCCGAGCTGAGCTGCCACTTCCGCATGGACGACCAGCGCCTGCACTCCGTCAAGTTCTACCTCGACATGTACGAGATATTCCGATACAACCCCTCGCAGACGGTATTTACTATAATGTTGTTGCAGCTGTGACGTCAGCGCACGAGATCAGTCAGCTGCAGGTGCCGCTGTACGCGGACCCGCGGCGCGAGGCCGAGCTGAACTGCCACTTCCGCATAGACGACCAGCGCCTGCACTCCGTCAAGTTCTACCTCGACATGTACGAGATATTCCGATACAACCCCTCGCAGACGGTATGTACTATAATGTTGTTGCAGCTGTGACGTCAGCGCACGAGATCAGTCAGCTGCAGGTGCCGCTGTACGCGGACCCGCGGCGCGAGGCCGAGCTGAGCTGCCACTTCCGCATAGACGACCAGCGCCTGCACTCCGTCAAGTTCTACCGCGACATGTACGAGATATTCCGATACAACCCCTCGCAGACGGTATGTACTATAATGTTGTTGCAGCTGTGACGTCAGCGCACGAGATTCTAAGAGATCTTCCGTCACCCGTACTTTAGTATAAGGTGCTTAGAGTACATTTTATAGACGATTTATAGATGTACCTAGATTTTGGCAATTACGCACATAAGTAAGCAGCAATTACTGATAGATTATAATTATTATACTGTAATACTAGCGAAGTGATTAAGTTTCAAAAGCCAACGCAATTCAAAACTTGTATTTAATTGAGCATCTAGTTAACGTTACCTGCTAATTGTTGTTCGGCAACAGATCCTAAAATATACGTTAAATTAATATTTCGCAGGCCTCCGTGAAACAAATGTTCTAAACAGCAATTATAAAATTCTCAACATTGTGATTGGATAAATTCTTTGTCGGAATGGAGGCACAACAACAGGAAAAATATATTTTAACGTTATAAAAACAATATTTAGGTGCAGACAAAACAACAGCGTGGTCGGAATGAAATTTTAACACAAGAAAATGTTTATGTTGTTTGGTCTCGCAAATACGCCAACTCATGCCCCCGCTCGGAATCTCACAACCGCGCTTCCTCTAATATTATCCTTTAACGGTGTGCGAGCAATATTGACATACCATATTCATGGCGTGATGGAAGATATTTTCGCGAGCAACCTCAATTATTTCTTAATCGATTTTGTGCGAGACATTTTTCAGACGGAGGAGCTTATCTTTAAAGCGATATGGCATTACGTAAACGCTAATAATAAATCTGGGGGCCTGAATTTTGCGTAATGGATAATGGATGTGGACTTTTCTTGCACGAAGTAATAACAACTCCCACACCGGTTTCGGTGACGGTGGTTTTATTGAAACCATGCCAGTTACGCAGGAGTAATATTATAGTGCCGAAGTGTACGCAGTACACAAGAGCACTCTCTATTCCTTTTACTCTCATAACCCAATGGGAAGGAAGACCGACACGACTGGCGAGAGATCAGGTGCAGGACTGACTTTTTACCGACCGTTGCTTTTAAATTTACATGCCTATCCGACGCATGGATCATTTTACTTGTCAGACAATCAGGTGATCAGCCTGCATTGTCCTAACCAAACTTGGATATAACATGCTTCCAACGCGGGTATCGAACCCACGACCTTCGAGTCACGAGCCACGCACTTAACCACTGGACCACGGAGGCGTAGAGGAAGTGCTGATTTATTTGTCGGTATCGCTCATAATGATTATTAATTGTTGTAGCCACCGATCCGTCTGTTCAACGTGTCTGGTGTGGCGGTGCTGGGCGGCGAGTGCCTGTCGGCGTCGTGCGCGGTGCGCATCATGCCGCCGCCGCTGGCCGGCCGCGCCGCCTACAGCTGCGAGGTCTCCACAGAGGGACCCAAGTTCAAGATCACGCGACAGACCAAGCACATGACTGTCGTCGGTGAGTGTTGTAGGCTCTAGCTCTCAACCTCCAATCAACCGTGGTCTCTACCGAGAAGCCCAAGTTATTAATCAAAGTCGTAGGCTCCGATCTTTTTCAGCTGTTATCAGCGTTTTTAAAGCGTTTAAGTTTTTTATAAGATAGAAAACGCCTTAAGAATTTTGACACAATGGTGTTTTGATGAGTATACCGGGCGATATTGCCGTTACGTATTTGTTACAACTTGTGTAACTACCCGGTTTCTGAGAATTTTTGACAGAAATGTATGTATTTAACAGTTGTTGATGGGTTAATGGTTAGTGTTTTTACGTGTGCCCATAAATCATGCTACTGATTAGATAAACTCCTGTTCAAAAAACCTACCCGGAACCTGTACATTCATTTCTCTAACATGAGGAACTTTCCAGCGATGCCAGACAGCGACCCTGTGATAGTGGGAGCTCCTAAGCTGGTGAAGCCTGGCGAGCAGGTGCTACTCAACTGCACAACCGCCTTCTCGTTACCACCGGCTGACATCAACTGGTTCCTTGATAATGAGCTTCAAAAGGTAACATACCTTTAAGTTGACAAATAATCTTCTGAAATCAAAAACAGCCTACTTTCTAGTCTTAAATAGTTATCACAACACCTGTCTACCTTTCAAGCTTGAGCGCATTCCAACAATTCCGTATTCAAGTCTATGTGTGTCAAGACCTGTCACTAGGCTTAAGCACTGGCCTTTGAGATTACAATCCTGTACCGTAATACCCTTCAGCAAACTGACGATGTCTTCTTAGCCAAATAGCCATTTCCACCTTTATTTTACTACAGCTTTTTTTCTTTACTTACACATTACTTTATATTATTTACGTACCGCAAAAGCTGTTCGCACATATTTTTTTTCACTATATACGTTACCTTATTAATCAAGGAGAGCGGTCACGTACAACTTTAAGTTAGCACGGCAAAACTGGAGGGGGCAATCATGGCTATAATTTATATCTACAAATAAAGAATCACTGTCTGATCGCGATCTGCCAATAAGGATACTTCTGATCACAAATCTACCAAAAGCGAGTTTCGTCCTTGGTCACCAATTACGCGACTTGCTGAATGGTCGCAGATATCCTGCTGAATCCTCACCTCAGTCCTCATCAAAGATCGAATATCGAAAGCTTTCATCTTTAAATTTCTGCCAAGCGACTTTAAGTCGTACGCGGCCTACAGCTATGATTAAGACGTATGTAATGCCCAATATAGAGGCAGAACAAAATTTTCCAAAAATATTCTTTACCGGCTTGCGATTTTTTTTTGTAATTTGTCTGAAATTCATAATAAGATTCGACCAATATATGTGTAAATATCTCTTTGTTGTATCGGAATATTTATGTAAATCAAATCTATTGTTGCCCTAGCATTCCGTATATAAATTGTAGTAACGTTTGGGAAGAATTATTAATATTTCAAGGTTTCAGGGCTAAGTAAGTATACTTAGAAAAATACTTTGCTCGTTAGTTGCAATGAAATTCAGGTACCGATTTTATTGCAACATTTTTCCGCAATAAAAAGAATCTTGTGTCCTTTGCATAAGGTCTACAATGCAATATTACGAAATTTCATTTAACACCTCCATCGTGGGTATCGCAGACACAATAGGTTTTCAATTGCCGGCTGCCGCTTGGGGATTGATAGGTTAAAGTCGATTTAAAGGTAACAAAGTAATGACCTTAAATTTTTCTTTTGGAGAAAATGTGTATGAGACAAAATTATAGTGTTTCAATTACCTTTGTGACTATATTTTCTTGTTTTTAGCAACCATTCTACAACAAAACTAGACTACGACCTCCTTTTTCTTCATTAAATCTGCATTATAGAAATTTTCTAACCTACTTTGTGAAATGCCCACCTACATTATAAGAACAATTTATAGATTTTTTTCTGGTATAAAATAACCTCTGCATTTCTAATACCTACTCTAAGGAGATGATAGTTGTATTGTAGAGAACGTTGACTCAGAAAATAAGAAGATGTTTACTTGGAATATTATAATATTTTGCGCCGTGCCCAGATAAAAATATAAAATAAGCAACAAGCTTTATATAATATACTCGTATAACAACCTATCCGGTTATGTCCTATAGTGGTATTTTTCAATACATAAGAAACTAGAAGATTAACTAACGTATTATTCTTACTTACAATTTATTATGTTGTATGATACAACATAATAAAATTGTAAGCTCACAATTCTTATCAAACATCAATATCATAATATCTAGACACGCGGTAGTGTGTCAAGCCAAGTTCAAGTAAAATAGAACTGGCGAGCAGCACCGTGTGTAATATTACACGAACCATTTGGAGCCATTAATATTACAATAATTGTGTCCTTTATATGTAAACAGCGGAAGTGTATGTGTTATCTCTTCACATTCAAACTACTGACTCCATTTTTAACCGACTTCCAAAAACGAGGAGGTTATACGTTCGGCTGTGGATATGTTTTTGTATTTGATATCCAGGAGATACAGTTTTATGAAAGGATCTGCTATCAATAATTAGTACTCTTTCAATTACATTTCTTTTAAGCCTTACAAATAATTGTAGGATTTACGGCTAGTGTGATCCTAAATCGTGTAATTTACTATCGAATCGATTCCAGCGAGGGATGGAGTAGGCTTCGCTCCGTTGTTCTGATAATTGAAACACGACATCAATCTATCCAGGTTCAGTTGAATTTTCAACGACGAGACTCGAGATCGAGGCTTTAATTTAAAATACGTTAGCTCCAGCTTTGTTTATAGCGAATTTACAATGCTAAAATGTTAAACATTCGTTTACTTAACTTTGCATCGCAGAGAGTTTTAGATTTAATTGATCGTTAAGTGTCGCTTTATTTTAGCTTAGAGTAGGTAGTATTAATAGGTACTCAGACATTACAGTACCCGCAACTTCGTTTATTGGGAATTGTGAACGTCTTTAATAAATGTCTGAAATACAACAATCATAATGTTCTTTCTGGGGATTCCAAGAATATCTTTTCTAAAATGTACTTAAATCAGTTCAGCGGTTAAAAGCGTGAATAAGTGCTATAAAAATCAAAGAAATAGATAGACATTTAAAAAAAAAAGACTATGGTTTTTTTTTTCAAAAATCATGTTAATCACTTTCTCTCAATTGGTAAAAACTAAAATCTGTTGCAATAATTACTAAAGCTACCGCATAAACATAATATTGCATTGGTATCCCTTCACAAGACGTACACTCACACAAAGTATTGTCTGACTGATCGCCTTACGAAATAGTTTTACAAAGGCAACTCTCGAAGTATGCCCTCCTAGTTTTAGGCTAAGAAGTTTCTCGGTTGTCCGCTAAGAAAGAATTCCTTGAGTCTGAGAGTTGGTTGAAACTTTTCTATGCGGGAACTGCCGGCCGTGTAATACATTAATACTGTAGAAAGAGAACAATAAAATATCTTCCTAGACAATTTTAAGACAACATTATATCACTAAGTTTCACTTTACTTACGTTATTATTATTCATACTAATATTGTAAGTGCGATAGAGTGTCTGTCTGTCGATCTGTTACCTTTTCAGACCCAAACCGCTGAAATGATTAAGCTGAAATTTGGTATATAAATACTTTGATCCCGAGAAAGGACATAATATAATGATACTTTTCATCTTGGAAATATGTACGGTTCCCACGCGAATAAAATAGTTGTCTGATAATAATAATCGTTACTACAATAGTTAAAGCTTTTTATTCGATTCATATTTGAAAATCCATAATTATTATAGTTGGCTAGGCGAATTATTAAAAATCATAATGAGACTTCATGGGTCAGTAACTAAGTGATAATATAAGATCTAATTAAACACAATAATATTATCATAATTATAATCATAATTATAATAGACGATAATATTATGTAGGTTTCCCTATAGGCCGATCCTCTGATTAGTAAATTAATACGAAGCAATACAGAATAATGATACTGTATAGACTAAAATTGCAGTCTTTATCAGCTTAAATGAGGCAGTTGACCTCTCGTGTTTACGCCGATGTAATTTATGACGACTGTTTCAATTTCATAAATTACTGCAATTTGGTTGATTTTCCCTTTGACGTTGCTTTAGATTTCCAAGCTATTTGACATCAAATAATATTATTAAGTTCCTAGGTACGCTATGTAAATTACTCTTGCGTAACCATCGTAATTTCTAAATGCTACACACTTCGATAGGTTGGGTGACAATCAATTAAGAATTTTTAAATTTTAGCCAGAACGTTGCTTTAGGTTCATCTATCTACTGTAATATAATAAAGAGGTTAAGTTTGTTTTTGAAGTGAGAACTTCTTTAGTGGCGTTGAGCACTTTTGTGGGATGGGTAAAAACTGTGAAACTCGCGTCAGATTCTCGTGCTGATCGAAAAACCGTAAGACGGTTGGAGAGTAGTGTTGTAACATCGAAATCGATTAATCGAACAATCGATTGTTTTTTTAGATTGTCGATATTTTTTAATCGATTGTAAGAGTTTCGATTACATAATTAAAAAAATCGATTTTCATAAAAAATGGGTTAAAAATTTAATCGATAAAAAATCGATTTTTTAAAAATCGATGTTCATAAAAAATGGGTTAAAAAAATTGTAAGGGTATCGATTAAGTAATTAAAAAAATCAATTTTTTAAAAATTGATTTTCATAAAACATGGGTTAAAAATTTAATCGATTAATTTAAAAAATCGATTTTTTTAAAATCGATTTTCATTAAAAATGTGCTAAAAAAAATAATGCACAACGTTAATAATCAAGTTTTCACTTCTGCCGGCACTCCCGGAGTGCAAGCCGTCTTTTTTTGTTTGTAGGATCTCTGAAACTACTGGTCCGATCCCAAAAAATTTGACACCGATAGAAATCTGGTGTGTTCCTGAGTGACATAGGCATTAGGCACGGAGCTAATACAAAAAGCATAGGCTACATTTTATGTGTAAAAGTTGTGTTATTTTCCCAAAAATTATGTCATCCTCAGAATTAGACCCCGGCGAAGCCGCAGGCAAAAGCTATTATATTGTTCTAAGATACCTTCAAAGTCCAAACTACTTATCACATTTTCAGCATGTATGTATGTATGGTCTTAGCAATGTTAGCTATGTTAGTGACACACATTATTAAAGAGGCCGGGTCAGTGTTTTTCAATAAATCATCGGCTTATTCGATACTTTGAAAGTACCTATTTTCTTAGACCTGTTTTCTAAAATTCTAGCAACACAAGGGTCATCACTGCCAAATGTCAAAATCAGATGGGCCAGCAGATTAAGATGGCACTAGCCATTAAACTGCTTAACATTTAGGAACACACCGCATATTATCTTATTTTTTTACAGCGAGAGCCATGGCAAAGGACGGAGCTGTCCCCCACCCGGTCGGGCGGGCTCCACGCGTCGTGATGCGAAGATGGCACTGGCCATTAAACTGTTTAGCATTTTAGAACACACCGGTATTATATTTTTGTTACAGCAAGAGCCATGGCAGAGGACGGAGCTGTCGCCCACCCAGTCTGGGGGGCTCCGTGCGTCGTGGCGCGTCCTGCGTCTGTACGTGCCGCCAAGCGCGAGCGGCACTTTGCGGGTGCGGTGTGAGGCGATCCTAAGAGTGGAGCCGCCGGTCGTCAGAGAGGCAGTCACCACTGTCACCGTGTACTCGCGGATCCAGCTCTCGAAATATGTGTCTAATAGAGGTAAGGAGAGATAGAGATCGTAAACAATATTGGCGCCGTTGATTGGTCAAGTTTTTGTCGGCAGCCAATCAAAAGCTAGTGAATTGATAAGCCCCTGTCAAAAATCTTCAGAAAGTGTGTATTAATTGGTACGAGTTGATCTGTCGATACCGGGCCAGTTGCTGCGTGATGCAAATAAACACAAGAGTTTCGTTTTCTCTTATTAACCCTCCGTGTATTAGGTGACTAATCTCACCATGCTGTACTAGGTGGGGTATGACATACCCCAACAATAAAAGGCAGTTAAATCTGAAAAAATGTTCCTTGTGATTGTAAAGTAATAAGTAATATATTTAAATATCTAATAATGAATTGGTTAAAGTGAAATAAATTCAATTTTACATAATAAAATAGATTTTATAAGCAAAAGTACAAAAACTTGACTTTTTCTTCAAACTATAAACTATGAAATCTTTTCTTCAGTACAAAAATCAAATGGCACCTATTACAATCAAATTCTTCTCAATTTCTAAGACTAAAGTTTATCTAGTTTAAACCTATTTATAATATCAATTTAAAATAAACAATATGAAATAGATCTTGGTCACTTAAAATTTCCGTGATATTGACAGTTATTTAGACATAAAAATTAGTATGGAAAATACATAATAATGGGCATATTATATTTTATGCAAATGTGCCCAGTATTCCTGTATATTAGTATAGACCATATCCGGTATCACTGATTTGATCTTCATTACCAGCCGATCCTTGTTCGGAATTCATTAGCTCAGCGTCACAATCATCATCTTCTTCAGTCAGTGCTCGTAATTTTTTTTAACGATAACCCAGACATTTTTAGCAAAACTTATACCAGAAAATAATATTTCATCAAGTTAAACACCAAATTAAACATATAAATAAAAAAAAAAACAAAAGAAGTTACACTTACTTTTTTAGCTACGTGCTGTACTAGGTGGGGTATGTGATACCCAGACGCACTTTAAGCACATGTAGCAGAATTGGTGATAGACATAGGACTGAATATTTGGTAGGAATTAAAGCAGCAACGTCTTATTTGCAGCTATTGAGGAAACCAACTCGCATACTTTTTTCGTTTAAAAATGGTATCATTTTTTTTAGCGCTGGGGTATGTCATACCCCACCTCGTACACGGAGGGTTAATAATAATAAATATACCAGCCCCTTTAGCATGGCCACAGTAGAAATGCGAAAGTATAGAATCACTGTTTCGATAAACTGAAGATACCGTTCCGATCTTTACCGCAGCTAACCGCGACCGACAAAAAATTAAATAAAATGCCATCACTTTATGCCGTAGACTATAGTTTAGATTCTAGACTCTAGAAATTCAAATGAAATCCTACTTTATGACATAGACAATAGTCTACATTTTATTTGAATATTTGTCGGTCGCGGTTAGCCGCGGTAAAGATCGGAACGGTACCTTTAGTTTATCTCCACAGTGTTTCTATTCTTTCGAATTTCTACTGTGACCATGGTAAAGGGGCTGGGCAAAATAGTAAACATACTCCCCTTTTAAAACCAGCCCCTTTAGCATGGCCACAATGCAATCGCTTTTCTTCAGTTTACAGAAGAAAAGCGATTGCCGTCACCCATACACAATACACATAACACACTCTAGGAGTGACATGTACTTTGCCAGCCTCTCTGGACTCTGGTTTATTGATAATCCTGTATTAAAAATTAATAATGCATTTATAATATTCAGAACGGAAGATACAACCAACAAATCAAATACCCTTTGTAAATTTTGCTACGACATGATTACACTAAAAAGCCAATTTCGAACTTAGACCCACTTATTTAAGTAAACTAAAAATCGTTGTCGATATAGAATGTTTGAAATAGTTGTGTTGACTATAGATACTGATTAATGCTCGCATATGAAATTTTATTAACTTATCCATTACCAATCATAGTAATTTTCAGCGCAATCATCATTTCGACCGATGCGAATTAATAATTTACACTCCACTGGAAATATTTTCATTAAAAAAACAATTACGTCACAGGCCAAAAATGATATTATTTTAAACCAATATACGGGTTCAAAATTCATGAATTTTCGAGCGCTTAATTTTCAAGTGTACGGCAACTTCAACTTGATGCATTTTATATTTGGGCTTATTCTTTTACTAAACATTTATTAATTGTATACTTCTAGAATTTGATTCAAAGTACTAAACTATTTTACTTTGACTGGTATAGTGTTCAATGACTATAATAATTCCAAAAATGTGTCTGTTTGATTTTCTGTCTTCTCAAACACTTCAAGCTTAATTAAACAGTATTTAATCAATTTAGACATTTAAAATCATAATATCTGAAATAAACATAATTATTATTACTTTATTTGAAGGTTTCTATTTTAAACTCTTACAGCGTTTCTTTTGTTTCAGGTACAATATTCGAAAGAGGACTAAAACTGTGTTGGACTTTATTAGTCATTTTGAACTTTATGAGCTTATGAGGTTTGATGAAAACATGATCCAAGTGATACTAGTTTAAGTATAAATAATTAATGACGGGCCGAGGGGGTGCCAAAATAGAGCTCTTGTACAGAAAGTTAAAAAATATTGCCAAAAAGTTGTTTATTACGTTTTATAACAAAATGTATGTTTATAAGATTTCCATTTATAATATTTTATGTTGTAAGAATTTAAGCTAAGCTTAAACGGTGGAGGTAAAAAAATATATATTTGTGTTGCTACCATTGATATTTTATTTAAATAGACACAATCTAGAATAATACCAGAGGAAATATTAACTGTGTTTAAATATTTTATTTAGTATATATCGTTATAGATAGGCAATAAATAATTCATTCCATTTGGCTGTTCCGCCTTTATTTAAATGTTTTGTTATAAAATTTCCTTTTCATCTCCATGTGTAATATACCTGTAGTTTATGCAACGTATAACGTCGCATACATTTTTGTAAAAGATTAATACAAAGTGTGTAAAGTTATTGATAATAATTGTTTGTAATTAATTGTGTATAATATGCGTAATAATGGCTGTGTTTCACTTTATATCGTCAATTCATTGCACGAAAATGTTTGATTGTAACAAAAATTGTTTTGTTTCTATGTTTTAATTGTTTAAGTGAAACCTAAATAAATAAATGAATGAATACTGGGTGGTTTTATTTGGAAATGATTTAGCTTCACAACTGTAATAAACAATTTATTGTTGATCAAGACCATCAATCTTAAGAATTAATTTAAGAATGAATTAAAAAGAGAATCAGTAATGATAAGTGTGATTCTGTTTAAGAAAATATTATAAATAGAATTACTTGTAAAAATCAGTTTAAGCCTTTCTATAATGTCAATATTTTTCCATTTTAATAAGACTTCAAAGGCATACGTCTTATACTTATGATGATTGGTTGTTAGGAACCTTTCTCGAAGATATTTTGGTTTGATGAAACTAATTTTTCCTATTTCCCGACTCCCAAATAAAATGTTCTATTATTTACAAATCCCCTTTCATGAAATACTGTAGGCTGTATAAAATGAGGTTGCATGAAAGTATAAAAGATTAATCCAACTCAAGTTTGAGAGGATAAATTGGAGTGTACTGACGTTCGATATATCCAAAAAACTTTAAGTATTCGTGGGATCTAGTTACTTTTGTAAATACATCAAATAGGATTTATTTTCGGTCTTACGTCAGTGATCTACCGATAGGGGATTGAGATACGAAATATACCTGAACAGGCAAATTAAGTCGTTCCAGCAAACAAAGTTTTGCCGTCTACAAGATGTCGATATTTAGTCACAATTATTTTTAACAAAAAATTAAAACCGACTTCCAAGGTAAAAACAATAATAACATCCTTATAATATGAACTAAAAAGTATTAAATAATTTTTCCTATCTAATAGTGCCTTTTTCCGAATTCGGCTAAAACTCAACTATTTCTGTACTCAATCTTCATCATTTTGAAGTCGGTACCAGATATAGCTGAATCTTCAGTCTGCCAAAATATTTGAAACTTTTGTAACTGGCACCGACTTCAAAATTATGAAGATTGAGTACAGAAATAGTTGAGTTTTAGCCGAATTCGGAAAAAGGCACTATTTGATAGGAAAAATTATTTAATACTTTTTAGTTCATATTATGAGGATGTTATTATTGTTTTTACCTTGGAAGTCGGTTTTAATTTTTTGTTAAAAATAATAATTTCACTCTTTTTAGTTTTGTCGCGTACTATGTACGTAGAATAATACACCTGTATAATATTATTCTACGTATCTTATTACAAGCTTACCGGTGAGCGAGACACAATAGAATAACAATAGATTTCCAAGAATCCACGATCGAAGGATATAAACTAGGTATTAGCAACAAGTTATAAGTATCGTGCAGGAAACTGGTCTCGAACGCTTCAACTCCCAAGCGGCCACATTTGCATTGTGGTGTTATACGAATTCGGACATCTTTTAATAACCGGTCCCACTCGTTCGACTCGAGCGATCTTTGCACTAAATATTTTGAATGTGAAGTTTTGAGAATACACTTGGAACTGTGTTACGCTCGTAAAAATCTCATAATTCGGTATTTTATTCGAAGATGAACTTTTCTCACATTCTGAGAATTGGGCCCGAGGTGCGCGTGGTCTATGGCGGTTGCATTATGCATACAAAGGTATAATATATCTATCTCGATGGCCGTCGCCGCTGCGGCTCGGCCGTTAGTGCGCGCCCGGTCTGGTAGGTACCCGGCCCCGCGCCGCGCCCCCGCGCCGCTCGCTTGACAGCCCTAGCAGATTGTAGCAAGCGAGACCGCAGACAGTTATTGTACTATGAACGCCAAACGCAATGCAAAAGGTTGAAATTAGGTTGTTTTCATGTGTTGTTGTGAGACAGCTACAGGCATGTTACTTGTATTATCGAAGCAGCTTACTTCTCAGAAGTAATGTCAAATGTGTGCCTTATGCTCTGGACTTAAGGCTGAATTTGTAATGTTCAATTTTGGTGACATTGGTGACCCTGATGTGGTAATGATGATGATGATGATGAATGTAATTTGCATTTGCTTTCAGTTCTTAAAACAGCGCCTAAGCCCCCAAACTTGTATCTATAAGGAATCCGGAGTTCTCTTAGTATCTTCGGAACCATAGTATACCTCGGTAGAAAATCTCGCGTTTTGGTAGCATATGCTTAGGATGCTTCTCATAAAACCAAAATCACCATATGTTTCCATATAAATTTCGAGGAGTTTCCTCGATTACTCATGGATCCCATCATCAGGTCACCACTTTTGTGAACATGGTACCAAATTGGAATGAAACCTAATACAACAAAACAAAAATTTCGAAAATCGGTTCACAAACGGCGGAGTAATCGTTGAACATACAAAAAAAAAATCCACAGCCGAACATGTTCTAACCTCCTTGTTTTTTGGAAGTCGGTTAAAAATATAACATTTTGTGAGGCGCCTTTACTTATAAATATGATGAATACGTAGATACCTAAATATACTTAAGTATTTATATTAATATTAGATAACGCCCGCAACTCCGTTGCGCAAAAATTCGTTTATCGCGCGGGAACTGTACATTTTTCCGGGATAAAAAGTATCCTATGTCCTTTCCCGGGACTCAAAGTATCTCCATACCAAATTTTAGCAAAATTGGTTCAGCGGTTTGGGCGTGAAGAGGTAACAGACAGACAGACAGACAGACACACTTTCGCATTTATAATATTAGTATGAAAGTATGGATGATACATAGTCCAAAAACTTATGCCTACTTCGTGTACTACAACAGGCAGAGCAACAAATTCACAATATTAAGGGGCTCTTTTACCACTTCCTAATAAGTGCCGGATAGGCTATCCACAACTTTTAACAGATTCTCCATACTCAATATTTTGTCAAGTTAAGTGGTGTATAGCATATCCGGCACTTATCAGGAAGTGATGAAACAGCCCCTAAATGTTAGTTAACCTATGGATAATAATAAACTACAGTGACAATTTAAATATCATATTTTAACTTATTGTTATTTAAATAATATTTTTACGTATTGTTATTTAGATAAATTATCTCGTTGAAAGGTAATGAAACGACTTTTAAATAAATAAGTCGACGATGATACCGTGATAATCACTTTAGCCAGTTCATTGCCATCACGGCTGATTAAAAAGCGCACTTTAACGGCTTAATCTATACATATAATAAATCTGTAGAAATGTCAATTCTGTACATTAAAGATATTCAAAAAATAATAAGCGGAGGGTGTCGCAATATCGCTATAGAAGCCGAAAAGTTAGTTTTTTTGTCTGTCTGTCTGTCTGTCTGTATGTTTGTTCCAGCATCACACGAAAACTACTGATCCGATTTGAATGCGGTTTACGCAGATATATTTGTCTTCTTCCAACTTAACATCTGGTGTATAAAAAATTTCTCCCCACCCCTCTAAAGGGACGAAAGAGGGGGTCAGATTTTGTATAAGACTTTTGCTTTAACACGAAAACTACTGATCCGATTTGAATGCGGTTTTCACAGATGTATTTGTCTTCTTCCAACTTAATATCTGGTGTATAAAATTTTTCCCCCCACCCCTCTAAAGGGACGAAAGAGGGGGTCAGATTTTGTATAAGACTTTTGCTTTAACACGAAAACTACTGATCCGATTTGCATACGGTTTTCGCAGATATATTTGCCTCCTTCCAACTCAACATCTGGTGTATAAAAATTACCCCCCCCTCCCATCTCTAAGGGGACCAAAGAGGGGGTCAGATTTTGTATCAAACTTTATTCTTTAATGGACTTACTTCATATTATTAACTGTTTTTCCAACTTAACATCTGGTGTATAAAATTTTCCCCCCACCCCTCTTAGGAGACAAAAGAGGGGGAAAAATTTTGTGTCAACTGATAAAGTAGTAATACTTTAAATGGCAAAACAACGTTTGCCGGGACAGCTAGTCAACTTAATAAAACCAATAATTTGTTTAAAAGGGTAAATATAAAATATGTTAAAATTATGATCCTGATATAATGAAACACTCTGCAGTGCTAATTAATTATTTAATATAAAACAACACTTAAGCTCTTGTGTAATGAGAAATTATTTTTAAAGGAGCCACCGCTCGAGGCGAACTGAATCAAAAGGCGAATAATAGAATGTAGGTACTGGCCGTTGTAAATTAATAATTATAATTCTTAAATTTATAAAGTTACCTGGAAGAGACTAATAATATTTTTTTAAGTAGAGTTTTGCGGATTACACTGAAACATAACGCAACAAGACAAAATATTTAAACACTAAAAAATATTTTTTAGTATTTAAATATTTTGTAGTAAATTTACTATTTATTTATATATTTTTTAGTGTTTTACTTTATTTTTTAGAGTTTAAATATTTAGTAGTAAATTTACTGAAAAAAATTAATACAAAAAAAAAATTTTTGTTTAAATATTTTGAAGTAATTTTTTATGTAGGAACCTAGGTAATTACTATCTTAAACTGAAAAATAACTCAAACATGTTAAATATTTTCGTATGAGAAAATGATTTTGGAATTACGTTTGTATGAGAAATTCCAGGGTACCCGGCCCCTTAAACTTTTAAATGATTTTCTTCGGCACAAAAAAAATGATTTGCTTTCAGAATTATTATCGAATGCAACGGAACTAACTGCCGCACTCAGAGACGAATATTAATTACTTCATCATCATATCAGGCTATATTTGTCCACTGCTGGACATAGGCCTCTCTCAATGAACGCCAAGATGACCGATCTCCTGCTACTCGCATCCAACATGGACCCGCAACTAAACGGATTAATTACTTAACTGTGTACAAATGAAGATTTTGACACGAGCCCCATTGTCTGTCAAACTCTTCATTAAATTAAAGTTAAATTATCATTAAATGTCTCTGAGTGCGGCCGTCAAGGCCTCAGTCACCGCTATTTCCCTATACGCAAATATCGTGTATCACAGCCATAAATGATGGACAGACACGACATTCCAGGAACACCTTGCAAACAATTTTAATGATTTATTCAGAAAGGATTTACCCAAAATTTCTAAGAACTTAATGTATGAGATATTAAATTAGTTACAGTTACATTCTGATTGCTCAAGTTCCATGTGTCATATCATGAGCTGTCCAAACTCTTTGATTTGACGTAGGTATTAGAATTTGTAAATGTAACTTCCCGTGGTTTGATATAATGAAGTAAATTTGAAAGTAATAGGGTATATTACCGCAATGTTTCACGCTACAGGCAGTACCAGCAAAGACAGTAAGTAAAGAAAATGTTTTGTTCGACGTTTGACAACGTTTCTGTCGATATTTTCATATTAGGTGTGTAATGTTCCCTATTTTCATTTATTGCTTCTTAAAATTTCTACAGTATTTGGCATACTAGACTATAATCTTTAATCTGTATATATAAAACTCAAAGGTGACTGACTGACATGGTGATCTATCAACGCACAGCCCAAACCACTGGAGGGATCGGGCTGAAATTTGGCATGCAGGTAGATATTATGACGTAGGCATCCGCTAAGAAAGGATATTGATAAATTCTAACCCCAAAGGTTTAAAATAGGGGATGAAAGTTTGTACATAATAATACTTCTCGTAATTTATATGGTAATCTGTGAAATATTGACAAAAGCCAACTGATTGTTAAGATGACTTTATACTTTCAAGGCACTAGTCAATGTTGGGTGCACATGCAAGTGTTGGATGAAAAATTTGGTATTTTAGCGATATCGTCTGCATACTTTTTAGTTTTGGAAATTCTGAATTAAAGTTTGCAAAATATGTAACATTTTAGGTTTGAAGTTTCTTTATTTCTCAAAAGATTACAAAATCAAATTATAGGTAAGTAAGTACAACAAGAAATATTTTTTTTTTGTTTTACCAAATATCTATATTGAATCTATACTACGAGTATATTAACTATATAATTAATTAATTAATATAACATTATAAAGCTGAAGAGTTTGTTTGAACGCGCTAATCTCAGGAACTACTGGTTTGATTCTAAAAATTCTTTCAGTATTAGATAGCTCATTTATCGAGGAAGGCTAAAGAATATATTATGTTATCACTCTAAGACTAATAGAAGCGAAGAAACAGAGGGAAATGTGGAAGAAACGGGGAAAATTATTTGAAAGGGTTTATCTCACGAAGTACTGGAGCAATTTCTATGTCATTTGGTACAGATATAGAGTAGACCACTTGAAAGGACATAGACTACGATTTGTGAAAAAATGTACGGTTTCAGTGAAATTCCTATTTTACACGGGCGAAGGCGCGTGGAACATTCCACTAGACATCTAGTTTACTATAATTATCCAAGAGCCTTGTATCTATAATTACCTAAAAACTTTAAAAAATCTGCCCCAAAAAGATAGCGCCTACCATGGCTTTAGTCCACTAAAAAGACCTAAGAATAAAAACTCCATTTCAAGTCTTCAAATCGTTATAAAAAGCGTCACAAATAAAATTTTAATTATGAATTAAACAACGCTGCAAAATAAAATTAACGTTTAAAATATTCCGATAAAAGGATAGCTTTTAAAATCGATGTTTTATTAATGGCGATGCATAATTTAAGCGCTGCTCAGCTGCTAACTGACGTTTGGTAATATTAAATTGCTATGATAGAAAAACTCACAGCTGGCCTCATTTAGAAATTTGCAAAATTACGTTTTAAAATATTTTATACCAAGATTACTACCGTGAACTTATATTATTAAAATTTTCCTTTAACTTTTAATATTGACCTGAGTAAATATTATTTAATGCATTAGCTAAAATAACATTGCTATTTTAAGGACCCTGTCTACGTTGGACTTTAATGTACTCGTCTATTTATGATTACAACCATGCTAGTATTGGCAACAGATTTTAAATTGTGTTCTTCTAAACTTTAAAGTAACGTTAAAACTTACGGCCCTTTAAGGCGGGCATAAACCCCAATTTGTTATTCCGTGACTCCCGGTTTACCTAGTTCCAATATAATAACGAAATGTAAAAAAATATGAGATATAAAGCACAACATTGAAAAGACTTTAAACCATAAACATTTTTATAAAACGTAATACTTTGGCTGTAATTATATAAACACCTCCGAAAAAAATCTAATTCATCGAAATATAAGTATTAACTAGGATAATTATACATTTTATTTGAATAAATTGTTAGTAAATCTATATTAAAATATCCTTAACCGAACAATTTTGTTTCTTAATATTTATTTCCAAAGATATTTAAAAAAAACATGAAAAATAGAGAAGATCCGCCCCTAGTAACTACAGTTTTATGCTAAGCTAAAATGAATCTTATTGCGATGCGTATACGCTTGGTCTTTGGTTGTGTGCAAGGTTATCATTTTGGATTGAGATTGATCCCTGCCTTAAGGTAAGTTTTTTACTGTAGGTTTTATTATTGAAATGGTAGATAACCTTTTTTGTATATTTCAGTGTTATTGTAGCAACGGTAGTTTATAAACTATTTCGTATATAAACTGCCGTTTCAACGTTAAATATCTCATAACCTGAGTCGTGAGCATTCAGTTCCGTTATTGCATGTCGAGCGAGCATAACATCGCAACATCAAGATATTCGCTTCTTCCTTCATATCTAATCTTATATCTTTAAACGAGCAATTCTTGTATATATATTAGTGCAGTCGCCAGAGGTTTTAACCTCCGAAAATTGAAATAGTGAATGGATTTTTGTTTTTGAGGTGTCATTTTCTTTTTTACACTGTAACTTGCAAAGTTTACCAAAAATTTTTTTGTGCTTTTAATTTTTTAGTTACTTAATTAAAAATTGATATTTCACCATATAAAACCGGTCCAGAAAAAAAAATTTTTCTTGTTCCTGTTATTTAATGACTCTTATCCGATTGTTCACGTTGAAAATTAACCAAATACACAATTTTTAAAAAAGAAAGTTTGCTTTGCTAAGCTAAATACAACTATAAGGTTTTTGCAAAGTTTTTAGAGATTAACGCTCGTCGTAACCAAGATAAAAGGGTTTGGGTGGATTTTAGGGTGGTAACGAAAAGTGTGTTAAACTTACTTGTTGTGCGTATTTAATTTTTAGAGAAATGATAACTTTTAAGTACTTAAAAACGTTTAAATATCTCCAAAAATGTGTAAAATAGACCGAAACTACTTTTCTATATTTGTTGAAAATGTATTTAAGTGAGAGCTAAAACATTAAATGCATCAACAAATGAAAGACTTTTTCTAGTCTTTGAAATATATTTAAACTTCCTACTTAAAGCCAGAAAAAAATTGGGTGCTACAAATCTCACGTACATACTAAAGACGCATGCTGCGACCTACGTTTGGAAAATGAAATATCAGTTCTTAACCTAATTTGTATTTTTTTCCTTTAAGTATGTTTTAGCAAATATAATTAATGAAAAAAATAAATAAAAAATCAATTTTATTCTGTAAAAACCTAACCAAAAGAAATAAAATACAGATTTTCTTCGAAATATCCTTGAAAAGTTTGTGCTACATTTTCAGAAAATTTTATAAAGTAAGAGCTAAAAAGTTATATACATTAAGAAATAGAAAGCTTAGTTAAGCCTTAAAATAATTTTAAACTTCCTATTTAAAACCAAAGAAAAATAGGAACGCCATTTATCTGGCGAGGCACACAATAAGCACATTTGGAGGTATGCTCATCTACATACAAAAATATTAATTTTAAATCTAAATTATATATTTTTTCAACTTATTTTCTTTCTTTGGAATATAAGCAACGATACAAATCAAAATAATAAATATATTTTATTATTTTGCTATATATTTAAAAGAAAGAAATATGCAAATTTTCTTCAAAATTTTACAGTTTATGAGTTTACTTGAAGTGGAAGAGAATAATTTAAAAATCAAAAGCACAACTTTTCAATAGGTAAACTTAATTCTTTATGTTATCAGCTACACATTCCTTTTTTTCTTTTCAATTTTCATCCACTATTGCAAAAAATCGGAGGTTTACACGATTTTTACGCTCTGGGAACTACACTATATGGGGAATCTCGGAATCGGCTCCAACGATTTTCGTGAAATTTAGTATATATGGGGTTTCGGGGGCGATAAATCGACCTAGCTAGGAATCATTTTCATAAAATGTCATTTTATGTGTGTTTTTTGAATACCGAGCGAAGCTCGGTCATATAGTTAGTGTTATTGTAAACTACCCCCGTCTCTTTGTTTTTGTTTGTATTCAACTAGATGACGCCCGTAACTCTGTTACGCTAAAATTCGTTTATCGCGCGGTAATAGTACATTTCCAATATTCTAGGTCCTTTCCCGGGACTTAATAATTTTAACAATTTTGGTTCAGTCGTTTGGGCATGCAGAGTTTTCTTCTTGACAGATACACTCTCGCATTTGTAATATTAGTATGGAAGTATGGATTACGCATTTGCGCCGAAAACGTACACTGTGTAGCGACTAATTATTGCATTTATGATAATTTTCAGTTTTTTCTAAAAAATGTTTCTTGAAAAGGTTAAATGGTAGGTATTTCATGAAGTGGCCGGCAACGCACCTGCAGCTCTTCTGATGTTGCGAGTGTCCATGGGCGACGGTAGTTGCTTACCATCAGGTGACCAGTTTGCTCGTTTGCCCTTTCTTTTTTTTTATTAAATAAGGATTTAATAAAAAAAAAAGAAGTAAAAGAGACGCCGCCGTAGTTAAGGGTGTGGTCTTACTTTGAGTGGGTTGGATTCAAAGAGAGGCTAAAATACCACATACATTCTCGGGCACTATCTCCCACCTTTACCTTTTTGATTTCAATGAAACCGACTACCATCACCAAAACCGGTGTGGCCTTTAGTATCATTGAGCACCCTAAGCATACTAGCTCTTCTGTGTATTAAGCCGGTAATTGATAGTAGAAGTAAAGGATCGTCGAGCCTTTGTAATTCAATGAAAGGTCCCAGGGCGCCGTCATGGATGCCCCCAATACATATTACATGCACGTCTTCGGTCTGTTTGCGATCCATTGCGTGGGGAATGCTCGTTTTGGCTAGCCCAAAAAAGGTTATGAAGTGGTTTTGTTTATTAATCTAAACAAAACCACTTCGTAATCTTTTCTGACCTGGTTAATGTTGTTTCGCCATATTTATTTTTACGTCGTATTAACGATAAAAATCAGGTATAAGAGTGATAATTTAAAATTCAATGCGGACCATACAAAGATAATAACAATGAGTTTGGTACAAAAATCAATGAAATGGGACCATCTAAGGGTGCGTCCACATTTGTATCATTTGCGCGATCAGATCCCCGATCCGTTATCCGATACAACATTTGTATCATTTGCGCGATCAGATCTCCGATCAGATCTCCGTCGCGATCATCGCGCCGTATCAAGTATGCGTGTCATAGTGTGGACGCCTATTAGATCATTCTGCCGATCATGCATGCGTGCTGCGTATCTAATACATGCCGTATTTGATACGGCATGTATTAGATACGCGGTTAATAGCGATCGGGGCGTATCATGATACGCGTATAATTTTGACACGCTTCGATGATACGCGACGGAGATCTGATCGGGGATCTGATCGCGCAAATGATACAAATGTGGACGCACCCTTAGGTTATGAAAATAGATGTTGACAGTTTCTCAGACCAGACTTTAATCGTCGAGTTTCGGATGAGATTAGCAATTTTCTGTTTGGTAAAATATTAGAGAAAAAAATAAATGAGTGAGATTTTTTGAAGTGAAAACTTCTTTAGCGGCGTTGAGCACTTTTGTGGGATGGGTAAAAACTGTGAAACTCGCGTCAGATTCTCGTGCTGATCGAAAAACCTTGGAAAAACCGTAAGACGGTTGGAGAGTAGTGTTTTGTGTCGAACTCGAACTCGAACTCGAATTGATTGTAAGGGTTTCGATTAATTAAAAAAATCGATTTTTTAAAAATCGATTTTCATAAAAAATGGGTGAAAAATTTAATCGATTATAAGGGTTTCGATTAATTAAAAAAATCGATTTTTTAATAATCGATTTTCATAACAAATGGGTTAAAAAAATGCACAACGTTAATAATCAAGTTTTCACTTCTGCCGGATTTCCCGGAGTGCAACCCGTCTTTTTTTTTTTGTTACGAAGGGTACAATATTGTTTTAAATTTTTGGTCTATTAAGTAACGCCAATGGTCCGAAATTTTTCATATTCTCACACTCTCAGCAAAACACATAGGTTGCCTTTAATCAGATATTAATATCTTTCAATCACTATTGCCGCTTTGTTGTTCAATTTCCTAAGTGCTGACTTTTTTTTACCCTTTACCCCCGAGAGAAATAATTTTACATTATAGATATTTCATTTTTACTATTATTATGTCAAAAAGTGTCCGATTCCTATTTTATTAGTAAATGTTATCCGTCCAACTCCTAAAACAATATTATCAAATATTGTGTATGTAAGGTGATGATCATTGAAATATTGAAATATAGCAAATACTTGAACCCAAGGCTCTAAATCTTTACGACGACATAACTATGGGGCAACATATAAATCATAAATTATATTGCATACCGTCGTATAGCATGATTACTAATTGTTGACCCCATTACAAACCCAGAACTAAAATAAACCCGTCTTAAGGACTTATGTCGAGGAATTCGAATTATTCCACATTACACATACCTACATAATATCTACATTAATATGTAACTAGAACTGGTGTTTTACAATCAGTTAATTGATTTTTTTGTAGATGGCCTACGTAATTTAGTCGGGCTATATCAAGCGCAACCATTTACGACTGTTACTGATTTGACTCAATGTGCGGTATAACAATTTTATAAAATCCATATTTCAATAAGTAATATAATATATTTAGGCATTAAAATTTACATTTCAATTATCCTCATCATTTTATGTTATAAAAGTACACATTAAGTACAAACACAATCTTTTTATGAGGCCTGCCTAACGACCATAACCGGCCTCTGGTGTAAGTGTAGTCGGTAACTTGGAGAATTTTCTACATAATTTGAATAAAAAACGAGCCAAGGTCTGCGGGCGACCCGTCCGTAATATCCTAAGATCCGACCGTAAAATCCTGCATGAATCGTTTTTTTCGATCAAATATATTTTAGAATAATCTTTAGAACGTACAGAGTGGATTAATGTTGGGTTGCCTTGTTAAAAGTAGCCGCAAGTACCTCTAATTGAGCAAAATGAAAGCCCGTAATACAAACTTGCGTGTTATACAATAGAAAAGTAAGAACTAAGAAGGAATGACATTGAGGAATGACAGGACACTACGCATAAAAATAAAAACGCCTGTTAAATAAAAATAGCAATCTTGCGGGTTCTCGACGTCCGCAAATCCTGCCAGGCATAATAATTGTAGCCCTGAACATTTGTCATATACAAAAGTGATGGCAACCCCAGTTTGCGGCTATCGTGCAACAGGCAACCATGGATATTCATGTACAAAATGCATACAACTTTAATTTTGTATCAAAATTATTAAAAAAATCGATGCTTCAATTTTGATGAAGAACTATGTCTGTTTACGGGCTGGCAACCCTAGGTTGCGGCCGACTTAGAGCTGGCAGCCATTTATACCTTATTAATTTGTCTAGTCATTTTCTTTCAAATGATGTAAAATTTATTGAAAAAAAGATACATGCAAATTTATGCATTTATCTCATGAACGTTATACTTAATAAGAGGTACTTGCGGCCACTTTTGACAAGGCAACCCAACATTAATCCATTCTATACGTTCTAAAGGTTATTTTAAAATATATTTGATCGAAAAAAACGATTCATGCAGGATTTTACGGTCGGATCCAATGTTATAAATGAATGTCATTGAACTGTTAATTTTGTTTGCATACAGAACGAAAAACCAAAATTGTGTAGAATTAAGTTCTATGCAAAAGATCAAGTGTAGAGTTGGAATAAATCAACATTTTCCTTTCACCACGGTTTAACACCACGTATTAATAAATAGTTACAACTTAAACAGTTGAAAGTATCATTGAAGAACATGTTCAGAAATAAAATAATTTAAAATTAAACTTTGGGAAATATATGCGAACATACACAGAGGTTCGGTAAAAAGTAATATTTAAAGATTTGGTAACTACGACGATGGTTGAATTCAGTCCTGCATCTTCACTTTAATTCAAAGAAAATATAGCACTTGTTGTATTCGAGAATCACATAACACGAAAAACAAAATAATATGAAGTAGACGTGTGAACATGAACTATTCATATATTTTACTCTAAGGAAACTGCTTCGTCGCTTTTATATAAACATGGCTTTTTACTGCGAACGCTCTTCTATTTAAGCACCAATTAAGACAGTCTTCACGTTATAAATACATAAGACGAGATGTAAATTTAACGAGACACCGAAAATGTGAAACGTTAGGAGTGAAAAGTTAATGAAAGAACTAACCTATGAATAGAAGTCCTAAATTTCGGTTTTCATCAACCGCACCCAAGTAACCAGCACGTGTCTGCTTGCTAACTAACATTAGTTTTAATAAATTTTTGAAAACACATTTTTTAAAATATTATATTTTTGATAATTATACAGTACTTAATATCATTTTATCATAAATTTATTGCTTAATAGAGTTTGGATTCGTGAATATTATACTTAATAGATATTTTTCTCAATATTATAAAAATTTTCAAAATAGAAGTTTTTATATAAATATATATTAGGAATTTAGAATATACCATCCATTTTAGCACTAATTTTCTACGAAGCAACGTATAGAATATTGTACAAGAAGGAAAATGGGGAAAAATACAGAAATATAACTTATCATCCATGATCCAATACATTTTCTCTCTTTGTGTGAGCTTGTAAATATTGTTCATGGCATAGTTTATTATTTGCTTTGTCTTGTGACAAATATACGGAACGATTTCCTCATAATTGTCGCCATTTGATATACCTTTATGTTCTTAATATATCAATGGCCAAAACTAGGATCCTTGCCACATTTTATATGTAAAAGATGGTAAAAGTAATTGTTTTATGAAACTTCTCTTACAAAAAATATATTTCAAGAAAAATTATATATTTTTTTATTAATTAATCATTTAATTTTAAAGTAAGTAGTTTAAATTCCTCTAACTATACCGAACCGCGCTCTCATTAGCCAAAACCGTTGCGGCCACGCGGACTTGGTGCTAAACTATTTCGCCATGAACGGGATTTGTTATTAATCGTATTAATCTGTAGTTCACACTGATGTATTTCAGACAAATATGGCATATTACATTTCTATTATGTTAACATGCTCAATATATGCATGCATGCCTGGAAAACCTCATATAAATGCCGGCTCCCCCAAAATTATTCATAACTCACTGAAATTACTGAAGTTTGTAAACAGTTATTGACCAATACAAAATGTTAGAGATGTTTCATCAAGGATTATTGTGTTTGTGCTGCAAACTATTGTTTATTTTAATTGGATTTAAAGTTTTTGCCGCACCTTCACCCGCGTGATTTCTGGCTTACAAACTTTGATCCACTATTCTTGAACTTCTATTAGAACCTCTTTTTTTAATTTATAGCAATGAGTTATGGCATATAATTATATGGTTTGTGTAAAAATTTCTGAAATCGGTGTATTTAGAGTTCCCCCCTACAATGTCACAAGCTCACAAACTATTACACACTTTATTATACAAACTACACACTTTATAATATTAGTATATAGATATATAAAATTCTCGTGTCACAATGTTAGTCAGCGAACTTCTCCGAAACGGCTTTACTGATTTTTACCAAATTTTATATGCATATTCAGTAGGTCTGAGAATCGGCTGCTGGGTACTTTATATATTGATAAGTGTATTTGTTGAATAAATAATAGTAAATTATTACAACCTGAGACTGACGGCGACCATTGTTTATGCGACGGGATAGCGATCGACGTTGCCATGGCGGCATACTTATTTAGTCACTTCAAAAAAATAATATGGGCGAAATACTTTATATTATGGCAAAGCAACGTTTGCCGGGACAGCTATTATTAGTATAGATTTGTAATTTGTCATCAAACAATATTACATTTCTAATTTTACAATAGAACTCTACAAACTCTGCGAGTAGTTTATCAGCCTCACTTAATCAGATTTCTTTAATTTTTTATCTTTGCTATATTTTTACTTCAAATTATACAAAAAACAGTATGAACGTTTCACTTCTATCTCAGAGGTTCTCATTTAATATTTTTAGTGTGAAATGTTCTCGTTTGGAATGCTCCCGTGCCCACATCAAAGCCACATTCTCACGCCCGCACCCACTACAGTCTACTACACAATTTCAATGTTTGAAGACTACTTGAGTACTTATTATTGTTAGGGACAATTGTAAAAAAATATTTTGTTTCTAAATACCTTTTGTAGGGGTTGTAGGGTTTTTACAACATAAATACAACTTTCTAGTCCGGTATACAGCAAAATGTAATTAACCAACGTCACTACAACTAACTAAAACTAAATCTGATTTTTTGGAGTTTTCATCAATATTTTACCTTAGTTAAACTTTTAATAAGATTAACCTGTATTTTTAAATCCTATCGAAGCTGTTTTATTATCAAAATAAAATAACAAAATTTTCATACAGGAGAAAATTGTAAAGAACAGGAAAAATATCATGGTGTGTGTGTATTTTATTTCCTTAATTTTAGAGTATGACTTACAATAAAAGTCGTTCGTTACCGTACTAAGAGACAGAAATATATTAATTTCTTAACTATAAGTAATAATTATTAATGAAGATATTGACATCGGTCAAACTCTTCATAAGTAATTGAAGTTTAAACATCATTAAAATATTATGTTTTTGAGTGCGGCAAGACAATAATTATTAAGTGCCTTTCAATATTGTATGAATTTCATCACAATTGTTTCAACTCTATTATCTTACTCCAATTCCGGGAACAATCGGAGGCTGTTAATTTTTATCTCCAGCAGTAAAACCAGTTATAAGTTAGAGTCACTGGTGCAAACTTTACAAAGTTAATCTGCATAAAAAATGAGGCGCGCTGGCGTCCGTTTTTGAGTGGCTAATCTCCGATTAAATGTAAGAAAATACGAGGTTTTTAGCACAGCTCTAGACCGCGTCATTTAGAATTGCAAGGATTTAACACCGAACTACGGCAAATAACGTTAATTCTGAAACATTTTGTTCTTGTTGGTGAAAGGCTTAATTTTTTAATAGAATTGTGAAACATTTTGCTCTTGTTAAAAGTTTTTATATTTATTATTACTGTAATTTTTATGACTATTATTGTAATAATCATAGTCGCTTTATTCTAGCTGGATCGTGGGAATCCCAGACACAATAGATATTCAATTGTTACTCGGCCTCCGGGGGCCGCTTGGGGATTGATGGGTTAAGAGTTAAGACATAAAATTAATGACATTATTACTCGTATAGTAATACGATTTTTGTTTCGGATTACCCTCTAACAGCTACTGAGTAGTAGTAGTAAAATGTACGCTTTCCACGCGATGGCGCAAAGGAGTTGCGGGCGTCATCTAGTTATTATATTAAATCTAAGAAAGACATGCTTCGGCACGAAAGACTCAACCAAATCAATATTAACACAACCTTTGCTTATGTTGTGATCTGACGAGTGAGAGTTCACTTTACACAACCTTTGCTTATGTTGTGATCTGACGAGTGAGAGTTCACTCGTCAGATCACAACATAAGCAAAGGTTGTGTTAATATTGATTTGGTTGAGTCTTTCGTGCCGAAGCATGTCTTTCTTAGATTTAATATAATAACTAGATGACGCCCGCAACTCCTTTGCGCCATCGCGTGGAAAGCGTACATTTTTCCGAGATTAAAATATGTCCTTTACTGGGACTCAAGGTACCTCCTTACCCAGCAAAATCGGTTCAACTGTTTGGGCGTGAAGAGGTAACAGACAGACAGATGAACAGACAGATAAACATACACACTTTCGAATTGTATAATATTGGAATGGATATTATATAAAAGCTATGATACATAAGTCATGACCTATATACATAGTTAATTTGCAAGAACATCAAATCATATTTTATGTAATTTCAACTTAAATTAAACAGTACCAAAACATGGTTCACATTTCTAATTATAAAGCAAATCAAAATACCAATATACCCCCATTTTAATTCTACGGCAATGATTAAAACGATCAAATTACATTTAATGCACACTTAAAATTCCTTATTATCTTTCGTAATAAAACATAAATAAATTCCTTAAAAGCCTGTTGATCTTCTCCAGGTGGTCCGCTTACAGCCTTAATAAGGGAATTATTGCCTCCTTTACATTTTACAGGAATTTGCTAATTTCCATTGTAAGCCCATACATAATTAAACAGATTATTTTCCGATCAACGGTGACTTTACCTTAAATTCTTGTTATACTTCAATATTATTAAGTACCTGATTGCATATTTTGAAACGTAGCTTATTAATACAAGTTATTAATACTTAATCTTATATCTTTAAACGAGCAATTCTTGTATATATATAATTGGAATCTCGGAATCGGCTCCAACGAGTTTCATGAAATTTAGTATATAGGGGGTTTCGGGGGCGATAAATCGATCTAGCTAGGAATCATTTTTAGAAAATGTCATTTTATTCGTGTTTTATCGAAGACCGAGCAAAGCTCGGTCAAATAGCTAGTGTTGTTAAAGTTGGTAATATATATATATAAGTTAGATAGTAATGAAAATCATTAAAAAAATGATTATAATTTCATGGCAAGAATTAAATAGGCTTTTTTTTTAATTGCATAAAAGTTTTCTTTAGTTCATTACAACATTTTAGCTGTTGTTTATCGAGACCCATTTTGCGTATATTTTCCTGTCTTATTCAATGCGACCTAATTAACATACACACAATATGAAAATGTACGGGCAACTCAAAGTTCTTACGACTTGTCTCTTTTCTACGGTACGAATTGAACGTAAAGCTTTTCAGTGCAGTTATTTTAGATTGCCATTTACACCCTCTTTTTGGTGTTATATATATACAAAAAGCAACATACCTAATTATGACCAAGTGAGTACATCTTCTAAATAAAAAAGCATTTTAAAGAAGCGAGACCGTGTGCGGTTCACGTTATTTTTGCTCATAAAAATATTTTATATCGCAAAAAATATGTGCTAACAATGATTTCAAAATAAGGACGGACTGCACGAAAAAATACACAATATTTTTAGGTGTATGCTAGTGAAGAGAACACGAGGTGGATTGTAAATCTTTATAATCACTTAAATACTCATATTATATAATAATTATAATATATTTAAATATGTATATTTTATTTGTATTCTTTGTTTGCACATGCACATTTCTCTTCTTTACTGCAATTTCACCTTTGCCCGTGGTTGCCTGGAAGAGATTGCTACCTAGTAATAAGGCCGCCATTGTGACACCTGAATATTTTGTCTTTTTCTTGATTTCCTTTTGTATCTTTGTAAGTGTGCACAATAAAGAATATTTCATTCATAATAATAATAATATGTATATAGCATTATTTCACATCACATTATTTTCTCCACAATTTCTCATTACGTTTTGTCACTGAACTTTTAAACTGAGTGCGTTCTACATTAAGTTCGTCACGACTTGTATGCAAAAATGTAGGAACTATATATTTCGCACTTACTTAAAAATCATTGTCATATTTTTTTTTTCTACATGAGCATCAGCTTTTACAGTAGATGATAATTATGATCATATAATCACGTGAATTTAATCAGAAGGGCTATATGATTATACCAAACCTATCTGTCTGTCTGTCTGTTTCCTTTTCACGTCCAAACCGCTGAATTGATTTTGCTGGAATTTGGTATGAAGATACTATGAGTCCCGGGAAAGGACATAGAATACTTTCTATCCCAGCAAAATGTACGATTCCCGCGCGATAAACCAATAATTGCGCAACGGAGTTGCGGGCGTCATCTCGTACTGAATAAAAGTTCAACTATTAAGGGTGAAGCCAAACGAGCGTAATTTGTGAGTTGTGAGTCGCAGAATTTCGGCTGGCAGAAATTCTGCTGCATTCAGTTTCATACAAAAGTCCTATTTGAATCACACGAGCGTAATTTTGTGAGTCATGATTTGTATAAAATGGTATTTACGCGACCGAAATTCTGCGACTCACGACTCACAAATTACGCTCGTTTGGCTTCAGCTTAACTGGAATATTATAACAGACGCAATTAAAACGTTCCTCAGCGCTTTGCCTTTTCCAGTCTATCACTTATCACGAACTTGGGAGTTGTGTAACAAGTTAGCTTCCGTGCTAATTAGCTGCACCATTGTAACGACTCACTCAAACTTCGCTGTTAATGCTTATTGATGGATAATGAAGTCGAAACTTCTTTTTTGTTTTGAAAGTGTTGCGTTTGAAAATAACTTTTTAAGTAAAACATCTTTACGCACGCTTGACTTGGGGAGGCTAGCAAATTCGTGACTAGAACGTTACGAAAGTGTAATCAAACGAGGCGAACAGAGAGGTGTATTATTTATTTATTTATTTAATAATTGATATACACATAACTAGTTAACAGAGAAAACCTTTTTTGTGTATTTAATATTATAATATTATGTATATTGTATATATAATGTACTCGTACATACATATTATAGATGGAGTTTAAGAAGTTTCACTTAAGCTGTGTGGTCTAAAGCACACTTGTTTTTTTCATCGCGTAAACTAGAAACATAATTTATGTCATAATATGTGAAGCATAATGCCGGCAAAACAGTGTACTCAACCAAGCACTTGGTATGTTTATTACGGTTGTGCTCAGCCGAGGGCACTGTCTCGCCACTCTACTCGGTAGGTGTAACTAAGGCATTAATGGGCCATCAAATCAAAAGTGACATACGAAGAACGTGGTTAACTGTACCTTTGCTGTTTTATTAATTGCCGTCGCTCGTCCTTACTTGATGACGTCATAATCTTGGATGTGATTTGACTGATGATGCTGAAACTCTAATGTTTCATAAAAACTGTTGGGACCCTAGGATGTAAAAATTAAATAGCAGCATAAATTTTTTCAGGAGATAGAAAGAAAGAGGGATATTACTTCCTCCCCTTCAAGGAATAAAATATAAAGCAGTATTTCCGGACCAATACGATCTGCAGGCTGCAAACCTTCAAGAAGAGAGCGTATTCTCTTTTAAAAGGCCGGCAACGCACCTGCAGCTCTTCTAATGTTGCGAGAGTCTATGGGCGATTGCTTTTCTTCAGGTCCTCATCCATCAGGTAACTCATATTCTCGTTTGTCTCCTTACAATAATAAACTAAGGAGTTTTTAAAAAAAACTTACGAATTCTCGATCGAAGTCATGGGCCTTGACGGGAGTTTAACATTTTATTACCCTGCTGAAGCACCCCGGGGACCTGCGGTTCGCCTTCAGCCGTATAAACATTTTATTACCCATCCCAAAAGTGTACAACGCCGCTAAAGAAGTTTTCTCTTCAGAAACTTCCGTAAAATAAATTTCAAACGAATTAAATCGCTAACTGGCTTATTAATGTGAAAAGCGTTTCATATTTTGAAATTTCGAGTTTTTAATTTTATTCCTGATCTAAAGTTAAGTACTAGTTTAACTTTATATTTTCCGATTTAAATAGAACTTTTTTCAACTCAGCAAACTCCGTATAGATAGTTCCAAGTTGTTTTGTAAAGAATCCTGTGTTTTTGTAAATATTATGTTTTGTAATTTAGTTTAAAGTGAGTAATGGGTATGTTTTACAATATCTCCATATTTTTACTTTGTTTAAAATATTATTAGAATTACAAATTTTTCACGAAATTTTGTCAATTTTTAAAGCAAATTAAGTGTGAGGAAGTAACAGACATATTAATTTGCTCGTAGCACCATGCTACGAAATCGTAGCGCTACGAGATTTGTAGCATGTGCTACAAATCACTGTGCACTGCATGCATGGAGATTGTAAAGGTGGCTTTCGGACCGCGACCGACGAAAATTCAAACGCAATGCCACTTTATGACAAAGGTTATAGGTTTCATTTTACTCTACCACTAAAACTAGTGGTTAGTAGACCCATGCTGCTGTCGGCGGCGGCGTAAAAACCGCCGCCGCCGACGGCAGCATGGGTCGCCACGCAAATGTCAGTAGAAAATGGTACCTATATTTTATGTCATAGTAGCATTTTATTTCAATTTTTACCGGTCGTCGTCCCTCGTGGCAAACATCCTTTATAGTAACAACTAACATAGTATGTTACTACTAACAATATTACGGGTTAGTGGATATAGTAGCAGCGCACTAGAAGTGGCCTGTCGCTTCATTGCATATAATCTTGTAATAAATTTCCAATCGTGCATATGATTTAGATATAATATTTACACAATATCATGTAAATAGGCAAGATTTTAAGATAAAGAGAAAATTAAAAAAATGTTTACCTTAATAATTTAGTTTTGTTTTTTGCTAATCATCGTTTTATTTCAAGAATAAAGTTAGTCTGAATTAAACATATTTTTTCCGACTGCCGAAAAAGATATGAATAATAATTCACGTTTTAAAAGTAGGTTGAGACAATTGAACTGAAACAAAGAGGCCCGTAGACTTGAGATAAATCGTCAACGATTAAATATTAATGAACATTAAATTATTTATTTAATTTTAAGGATTCATAATGTTCTGTTAAATATTATAATTATTTAAAAAAACTACGTTATCCTATCCATACTAAAAGTACAAATGTGAAAGTGTCTATTTCTTTCTGTCTGTCTGTCTTTTACCTCTTCACCGCCGAATCGCTGAATCTGTAGTTATTGTGCTTTCATTTGGAATGGATATATTTTTTATCCCGGAAAAGTGTACAACCGTTCACTTTATACCCGCCCGCGCAATACACGAGTTTTGGCGCAACAGAGTTGCGGGCGTCATAAACGTAAATGTGATTGTTGTGGACACAACGATGATGAGGGCCGCATGGAACATAATATTTTAGAAAGTTAAGCAACTACAACTCGAGAAACTCTGACGGATCTTGGTCAGAGAACACTATTCTTATCGGACGGATAGAAATTGCTCCGATAGGTCAGATTACGGGTGTAACAAGTTTAAGTGGTCCGCCCTTTGCCTGTACAGTGCACGTAGTTTAATTTGATAATAAATCGAAGTGAAGAGTCAAAAGTGATTTAATTTAAAATCATCAAAGCTCAAATATAAATAGATACTTATATACAAATATCAACAAAAATCATACAGTCCACAATAGTGATCGTAAAATAGTACACTTAAGGGAAAAGTTTTGTGATGCGAGCCTTGGATATCAGGCAAAATTTCAACTTTCGATCATGCATCACGTCCTTTACCCCAGACGTTTTCTTTATCCCTTATTTATAGAACCACCGATCAAAATTGACATTGACATTACACGAGTCGAAAATTAACTTCATATTATTGTCTAACGCTTATGTGGTGGTATTGACGCATTTTGAATGAAAGTTAATCGGTACACGCCAATTCGTCACATTGGGACGAGGAAATGATTCCTCGACGATACGAGCGATCAAACCAAAGACATGAAAACACTCACCAGATCTGCTGGACGCGGCTGCGTAGCTTCAGTAGCTTCTTGGAGTGGTCCCCGGTTCGGATATCTGGGTAAATTATAGCCGGCCGGCTTTCACGTTAGGATTTTGGATTCCAATGTCCACACACAATTCACAAGTGTTTTTGATCGAAATCGCGATCGCGGTAATGTGCAATTATTAGATGCACTCGGTATATTGCGACGCGTCGATACAAGGGTTTTTCGAAGCGTTCTCTTCTCAGCGAAGGGCTAATGGCGACTCCCCCGTGTCGTCAGACAGCGTCACAGGTTCGCGTCTAGCATGCCACCGGTTACAATCGTCGCACGCTCAGGTGACAAATTGACGCGCGGTAAATTGGAAATTTGAAATTAATATAGAAACGATACAGCTTATGTCAATAATCCAAACATTTTGATCGATGATTCTATAAAAAAGCGATAAATAAAATGTCTTGGCTAAAAGGCTATGCAAAGGAAGGATATTCCAGTTTGATGATAACACTCTATCGAAGGTCTATGAGTCCTCTAAATAAGGCCGTTATCATACTAGCGGCTGGCGAACGGTGTCGGAGCGGAGCGGGCGCGCAGCGAATACGTCGCGAACACGCCGCGGTTGCGCACCGAGGACGTCGCGAACGCGTTGCAGATACTCAACTTTTTAAGTGCATGTTTACAGTGAGTTTACAAAACGCTGCTATCTTGTTGCACGTCCGCGACGAATTCCGTGCCCGTAACGAAGCCACTCGTCAACCGCTAGTATGATCAAACCCTAAGTGGCACATCGTGACAGATCGATCGCGACCGCACTTGCGGCCCCTCTGACAAATTAAACTGAGCTAAATAAATCAAAATGTATGTATTTACACAAGAATATTGAAGGAAGATGGCTGGGAAGATTGATTGTGATTTGATTGTTTTTTAAAAGTTGTATTTATCATAGAATGTAGAAACATCACAGATGTTACAATTTACACCTAAATATAGAATCAGGGACAGCCCTGATTCTATATTTAGGTGTAAATTGTAATAAACAAAAAATAAAAATCTAAGTAGTATTTTAATATTAACTTTCAATTGTGAATTTTTAAGGTTTACCGTTGAAAATGTAGGAATGAAAATTTAGAATTGAAAATGAATCTTGTACAGCTACAATGAATAAAATATGATCGTTTTATGATAAGATCCCCTTATCTAGATTTCAAAAATGGTTATAGGCAAAACAGCGTTTGCCAGGTCAGCTAGTAATAATATACATACTATCTACTAATATTCTAGCTACTGACTTAACAATAAAGCTAAGAAATTAATTAGTATATAAAAATGTGTACGTTTAACCTTTTTAGTGGACCTAACTATATTCCATCGATTAAATACATTTAGGCTGTTATGACAAAATGAACGAGTGAAAAATAAGAAAAATGGTTAACAAGCGAGACCATTAAATTAGTCTTAGAGCGTTTGAGAGCATGTAACTCTTTTAACTTTGTGTGTTTGTTGGAAAAAGAAAAAAAAGACGGGTTGCACTCCGGGAGTGCCGGCAGAAGTGAAAACTTGATTATTAACGTTGTGCATTTTTTTAACCCATTTTTTATGAAAATCAATTATTAAAAAATCGATTTTTTTAATTAATCGAAACCCTTACAATCGATGAAATTTTTAACCCATTTTTTATGAAAATCGATTTAAAAAAAATCGATTTTTTTAATTAATCGAAACCCTTACAATCAATTCGAGTTCGAGTTCAAGTTCGAGTTCGAGTTCGAGTTCGAGTTGAGGTTCGAGTTCGAGTTCGAGTTCGAGTTCGAGTTCGAGTTCGACACAAAACACTACTCTCCAACCGTCTTACGGTTTTTCCAAGGTTTTTCGATCAGCACGAGAATCTGACGCGAGTTTCACAGTTTTTACCCATCTCACAAAAGTGCTCAACGCCGCTAAAGAAGTTTTCACTTCAAAGATAAACTCCTAAGAAAACGGACCATTCCCTGTCCCTTGTTAAATATCGGTATTGTTCGCCTTCGCTTGGTGGTGAGGTTTCGTACAGGATATTGGATGAAACAACTTCCATTCAAAACTATTAAAGATCGAACTATTGAGTTTACATGCAAAATCTGTATTAAAATATTATTATGTCTACAGGAAATGTATCTGCATGAACAGTGGCAGCATAAGGGTCAATTCAGACCGCAACACGACGCGTAGATGCATTTCAAAATTTGTATGGATCTGACAGATTTGCAAGAAGTCTCTGGTCTCACGCAATTAAAGTATGTCAATTCAATACAAATTTAGAAATGCATCTACGCATCGCGTTGCGGTCTGAATTGACCCTTAGTCTAATTGTAATAAATTTTTGGTTTCAGATGTAGGAAGAAAGTTGCCGTTTGTCTGTTTGTGCGTGAAGGAATTTTAGGCGTCTGGATCAGTCTGGATGTTAAGTGCCATCGAAGAAAAAAGGCAGTTGACGGGCCTACGATAATTATGTGGTCGGATTATGTCTATTCAATGTTGATAATCTGTCAGCTGGTCAAAGAATAATGTGAATTTTGGTCTGGTCAATTTTTTGGTCTTTTTTACCCCCTCTCTTCTTTTACTTTATGAATTATGATAACAAAACTTAATTGTTTCCACGTTCCAGCTACGTATCAAATATTGACGTAACTAAGTTACGAGGTATTTGTATTCAAGTCACCGCGAACCTGCCACGGCACGTCCTACCCGGGTTATTTGCATGTCCCCACCATTTTTAACTCAAAAAGCGTATCGTTATAAAATGTATGTAATGTTAATATTGGAATAACGAACCAATGATAGTTTCGTATAAGAAACGATCAGTCAACTCATAACTACTACCGCCAGAAAGTAGCCGTCAGTAATGAGAAAAGTTTGCCATGCAAAAATCCGTAAATGCTAAAAACTATGAACAGTATTCAGTGATATATATAATCTGAGAAACCAGCATTATATAGAAAAAACAATGTTACGCTCTACTGATTGTTCACACGTTACCAGCGATTTAATCTCTTCATTTATTACAAAAAAATACGTGTGGCACTCGGGGAATGCCGTCGTAAAACTGATGCATAGCATTTTTTACCAACTTATACAATTATAATTCGCATACGGCTAGTTGCACGCACACGAATATCGTGCCGAAGTCTGGCAAACTGAACGAAAAAAACTAACCACAAAAAAATATATTCCTGTTAACTTTGTGTTTATGCTGATTAATACAACAAGCCGCTGAGGCTTTAGAGTCTAGAACATGCTAAAAACAGCACATAATATTATGCTTGCACTTCTATACTTAACTCTCCCGCTTTACGTCCTAGTCTAGGTACTTTATCAGCAAATTATCATTTCATTAAGTAATTCTTCGATCGGAGATTCTCGGAAATGCCATTGTATTCTATTGTTGTCACGATCACCGGTGCTCGTCCGTACAAGCCACGGAGCTTGATGGGCTAAACATTTTACTTTAAAACACTCATAATTTTAACATTACTAACGTAACAAAATATATGCACCGCGTCCTGAACTCTGGTTTGAAAGAACATAATTACACATTTAACGCTACAGTTAGTTTACTTCAAAATCTCCTATTTAGCGCTCGCTCAAAACATCACCATTTGGATCTTATGTAGGCTTGGCGCAGACGAGCTACTTGGGGGCGCGACTTGTCACTTTCGCTACAAAATAATTGTGTGGTAAAACTGGTTTATTGTTACAACGAGTTGTTAGGTTTACGAACCTAGTAATTATAAGTAAGAATATTTTTGTAGGTTTTATGAAGTATAATAACAATTGAACATCAATTTACATTTTAACTGCAATTGTGAATCAAATTGGGGCACAACTTTAAATATTTGCGGGCACTTTCTATTATTAGGCCCCGACGGCCTAAAATTCGACAAAGCCGGACGCGGCCCATTCATTTGGACTCTCCATTAAAAGGGTGCTTTTAACTGCAGCGAATTTATGCTGGTCAGATTACAGAGCGGACTGTCCGTTTAGTGCAGTTTGGACACGCATCACTCCGGATTTTGGGACAATTCCGATCGTATTGTTTTATATAAATTGTGTCAGAACTGGCACAGTCGAGCGTTCGTATAGATCGGCTGTTAAAGTTTAATTTTTCATGTGATTCTCTCGTTCAAAGTGTCTCAAAAATAACATACCTGACACCAACTACCTGCAACAAAACACAATAATATAATTAAATAATTTAACTCTTTAAAAATGCCAGCTGCAATGTTATCAAGTGTCTGTAGGTTTCTGAGCGTATCAAAGAAATATTTTACATTTAGTTGATGCCCGCAACTCTGGTGCGTCAAAATTTGCTTGACGCGCGGGAACCGCACACTTTTTTAGGATGAAAAGTATCCTTTGTCCTTCAGTCGTTCAGCGGTTTTGGCGCGAAGAGGTAACATAGAGTCAGACCCACTTTCGCATTTATAATATTAGTATGGGTATAGGAATACAAAACAATTCTGGCGAAGTGCATGATCGCAATAAAACATCCCAAGCAGCAACCAAGCGTAATGAACATCTAAAAAGCAGCCAATATAGCACTTAACGCTGTTTTAGAGCTGTATAAGAGCGTTGAAGAGATATTGTAGTGTTATAATGTCGGTTTAGGAGTAATTATTCAGCTCTAGCTGTATTAAGTCTGTATTAAGAAGTCAAAGTACGCTTAAAGTTCTAAATCAGTGTATCGAAACTGTCATGTACAGCTTTAAGTTTCCTGTAACGCTTTGATCCGAATTTTAGTATTAAAGCTGTACAATAGCTGTATTATTCATACCGTCACTTACTTAATACAGCTTAGAGCTGTATTATGGTGGTCCTCAAACCTTATTGCTGTATTATGGAGTACCCAAACTCTCTTCTACAGCTTCTTTTTATGGTGTAATTGTACACCCTTTTACAGACTAAAGCTGTATAATTTCTCTCTTTGACAGTAATAAACAGCAATAATAGTAAATTTATTCCTTTATACAGCCCATCAACCGCTTAAAGCTGAATACTATATCCATTACCTATATAGTACAGCTATTAATGCTATAAGCAAATCGTCGCCATTTTATCAATTACAAATCGAAGATTACGAACATGAGTACATAAAAATTAGACTAATGTTATTATATTTATCAATATTTTTAGTTTGTCCAACAACCTTCTATGCACCAACGAGGCTCTACGTCCATTAATTCAAACTTTTTAATTTCTAACCTATAAAAACCATATTAAGTAACCTTATTTAATATCTCTTCCTTGATTATTTTGCTGGCGCGTTTATTTTTTATCACAAAACATATATATAACCACAATAAATTTATTTTTGCACGATAATGCACTGTATCCTGCCCCCATCGAATCTCCTTAAACACAGCGTTTATAATATGTTACTTCAATCAACAGTTATTACAAACGCCATCATTAAAATATATCTTCTGTTTCGTTTTAATTCTTTTGTTACTCTGTTCAACAGACTTTTTACAGCGTAAAGCTGAACAAATGAGTTACAATGGAATAATTGGAGTGTATTAGTTTCTTCGTACACCATAGTACAGCCGAAAAACAGCTATTATACAGCCTATTTTTGCTTATACAGCTACTGTACAGCCAATATAACGCAAAACGCTGTATAATTTGTGCCCATTTCAGGGGTATAAGGGCTGTATAAGCGCTTATACAGCCTTTATGCAGCCTGGAAATACAGCATTAAGAGTATAAACGACCTTTAATACAGCTGTTATACAGCTTGTGATGCTGCTTGGGATTACAAGTTTCCGTTTAAAAACTGGAATTGGAGTCAAAACCGAAGGCAAAAGTGGAATTAAAATCGCAACCGCCGCTCCCCAGTCAAAGGCAATTCGATCATTCTCCGTTAAAAGCTTTGTCTGTCTGTGTGTAGTTCCCAGGAATTTGACCTGAGCGTTCTGCGTTTAGACGCTCGATCCGTTTCCGATCGCAGTCTTGTTATTAATTCCTGTGGTACGTCTACAGGACACATCAATGACAAAGTCCATGTAAACAAAATTATAAAGTTTTATTACCTCTTAAAAGGCCGAAAATGCACCTACAACTATTCTGATGTTGCGAGTGTCCATGGGCAACGGTAGTTGCTTTCCATCAGGTGAGCCATTTTAATTAGATCTTCCACTAAGAAGAAAATCTGTAACAAGGCATGCCAGTAAACCTTAAGCTTTACCAACAGACCTTTGGCATCGGTGAAGACAGGCCTGGAACTTTCCCGGTACAACCCTTTTACCTGATTTATATCGACTATTTAGCCGACTTTCAAAAAGAGGAGTAAATTATGGACCTGATTTGTATAGCATAAAAGTATAATATAATTATTGTGTTAACTTTAACTTTTTAAGTAAGTATATAATAATAATGTTATATCAATTAAGTTCTAGATAACAATGATAAAAGGCATCAAAGCTTCCTATCACAACACAGAATTCAATAAATTACTCCATCCATCTCACATCTCCAATTCCTTGGCCCCAAATATTTTGACCGTCCCTTTGTAAAATCAGCCCGAGTACGCCTCACATCCCATGACTGATGCGTAAGTGAATTATTCGAACGAGTGTGGCTAATGGAGCGAAAAGTAATCCAGGATTCGTTCATCTGACATTTAACGAATAATTATACCCCGATAGAGCCGTCCTTGTCTGGCAGCTATCTGTCTCGCTCGCGCTGATTGATGGCGTCGGAGATTGCATGTCAGGATTACATCGGCGGAGGATGTATGGATTATTTAGTTGCCAGCACGTAAGTGGAGCAAAAAATATTCAGGGGATACGGTAGAAAAACTGCGAATTGAATATGAGATTGATCTGGACATGGTAAACGTTTATATTGTTTTTTGCTGTTGCAATAGAATTATGTAATGTGTAGTGTGTAGGTATCATACGCTTCATTTTAGTTTCTAAAATGTAACGTAACATTTATTCTCACAAGGATCTGACAGGTATAGCTACAGCCTACAGCACAGCGCAAGTGATGCGTACAGTTTATATCAAGTTGGGTATTAAAATATATTGTTTTGGTTTTTCTTATAATAAATAATTAGTCCTAGAACTAAAACACAGAACTTTTCCTGGAAAAACTTATCTCCAGCGCTTCTAGCCATAATTGTGTAGGTAAAAATATAATGATGACTGTTTAAATATAAATCCATCAAGCCCCGTACGAGCTATAGCTATATTTTAATTATTATGGGGTGTTAAGACGAATCCAAACTCTATTTGAACGCTAAAATGACAAGTACTGTATCAAAAAAAGTATAATAATAATATGTAATTAATCCTTCAAGCCCCATACGAGCACCGGTGATCGCGACTACAATAGAATACAATAGCATTGCCGAGAATCCCCGATCGAAGGATTAATAATATTATATACTTTAGAAGATTTAATAGTAAATATATTTTTACAAAGACGTCGATGTTAATCCAGACACTTTTAAGGCAACCAAAGTTAAGGCAGTAATTTTTCAGATTTTGAAAATTCAAGACGACATCAAAGGGAGGACCGGGCTAAGGCAACCTCAGAGCAATTGAATTTTGCCTCAGTTTCCTCTACTTTATGTCGAAGTGAATATAAATATAACTTGGATGTTTCTTAAAACTTCTTACGTTAACACTTTGCCTGCTACATTAAAAAGAGAAACTTGCTAAGTAAATGTTGACTCTTGTAAGTTTGAAATTGAATATTTAACGCTGATTAAAAAGTGTTAATCAATGTTGATATGGTAGCCACGAGGCGAGTAACGAAACTTCATTATATTAACTGACTATAAAACTTTTTTTAACTAGACTCATATTATTTTGGCACTGCATGATAATTAATTATTTAAACAGAGAGTGGCTCGCTGTTTTATAATAATTAAATGTTTATGAGAAGTACCTTTATGTAAATGGGAAAAGCGTTTTCAAAATTTTACATTGGAACTCAACGTATAATCTTGTATTTTGTAGCGTCTGTAAAAAATATCAATAAAAATAAATAGGTTTGTGAAAAAAGTCGAAAAGTCGAAAACTCGAAAACTCGAAAACTCGAAAACACGAAAACTCGAAAACACGAAAACACGAAAACTCGAAAACTCGAAGACTCGAAAACACGAAAACTCGAAAACTCGAAAACTCGAGAACTCGAACTCGAATTGTAAGGGTTTCGATTAATTAAAAAAAATCTATTTTTTAATAATCGATTTTCATAAAAATGGGTTAAAAATTTAATCGATTGTAAGGGTTTCGATTAATTTAAAAAATCGATTTTTTAATAATCGATTTTCATAAAAAATGGGTTAAAAATTTAATCGATTGTAAGGGTTTCGATTAATAAAAAAAAATCGATTTTCATAAAAAATGGGTTAAAAAAATGCACAACGTTAATAATCAAGTTTTCACTTCTGCCGGCACTCCTGGAGTGCAACCCGTCTTTTTTATTTCATGCGAAGAGGAGTATAGCTAATGGCTCCATTAAAATTCCTACAGGGATAAAAGATATCTTTTTAATCGGCGAAAGTAAAAAGTTAAGAACTCGGGTGATTTTTCATGTGGCACAACACTTAATAATCCATACTAATATTATAAATGCGAAAGTGTGTCTGTATGTCTGTCTGTCTGTCTGTCTGTCGTCTGTCTGTCTGTCTGTCTATCTGTTACCTCTTCACGCCCAAACCGCTGAACTGATTTTGCTGAAACTTGGTATGGGGATACTTTGGGCCCCGAGAAAGGACATAGGCTACTTTTTTAGGTTCCCGCGCGATAAACGAGTTTTGGTGCAACGGAGTTGCGGGCGTCATCTAGTTTCCAATAAGGCCCAAGAAGAGCTGACAGATATCATAACTTAATCAAGTACTTCTATGTATCACTTTGCCTTGAAGTAGGTAATTGTGTTAAATTATTTTTCGTTTAATCATCCATACTAATATTATCAATGACCGCTGAACCGATTTGAAATTTGGTATAGAGATAGTTGGAGTCCCGGGAAAGGACATTGGATACTTTATATCCCGGTAAAATGTACGGTTCCCGCGCTATAAGCGAATTTTGGCGCAACGGAGTTGCGGGCGTCATCTAGTACTAAGAGTATATAAATTATGTGGGTTAGTACACGGATGCTTAACAGCGTCCAATTATGGAACGCTTTTAAAACACTGTCGATCGATGTTCATTGGAAATTGAATCAGTTATCCAATCATATCCCGATCAATCTTGTTGCGATTCACACGAAATGGATTGCTTCTACATTCGAGCTCTGTGATTTGATGAAGGAGTTCATCAATGTTTTGTACTTGTATACGCTGAATCTAATCTACAAACCAGTCTTTATAACATAAAATACACTATAGCGCTTAGGGTCAGTTCATATGAAACGTGACGAGACGATGCAATGCGATGTGTTTGTAAATGACCCACTCGTATCTAAACTTTATGGACTTTATTGCTGCCCGCGGTGCGTACTTATTATGTAACTTTGATGAACACAATTTTGGCGAAAGTTTTTTGACGTTTATACTCTATAAGTTGACTTTTAAAAAGTTTAAACGACAAAATTTTGACCACAAGCAGTGAAGTTCAAGTTCATCAAAGTTACATCAGATTGCCTGTTCCGATCGTTGTAATCACACGGATGAAGATTGTAAACCATTGAGATAGACTAGTGGAGAGAGCCTTATATCGGTGTATAAGCGTGAAAAGCGTGAAAAGCGTGAAAAGCGTGTCAAGTTGCGACCGACCTACTCGGTCATAACAAAGGAGTCAGTCTGCGTATTTCATGTAATAAAAGTGTTAACAAATGTTTTTAGTGAACATTTTATGCTAGATATCGTTGAGTTTTGTGGTTCCGCTAAATAATAAACCATAAAAATGGCAAAATAATGCCTCAAACACGTAGATTTAACGTTAAATACGTAAGTTTTGAACAACGTTTTTTGGGCTTTTTAAATGGTATTTTTGTAAGCTGAAAAGATAATTTACAAGTTTAAAAATCCTTTAATCGTGCTATACAAGGCGTTAGTAGTAAAAATGTCACATCAAGTAATAATTGGTCTACAAAAATTGCAAAGCTTTTTACGTGTGTTTAGGAATGCACATTACTTGAACTATAGTTTATCGATATCATAAACTAAATAACTTTCTTTTCAGGGTTATAATATGCTTCGAAATTATCGACACATAGAACTATTCAAGAAAATACACGCACACTACTTGTATGAAAACAAGCACAAAATGGCCACGCGATCACGGCCTAAGACGGCATCTATATTTTAATACTTAATCTGTGTTGTAAACTGTACTCGGCGAAACATGGTGGAGCGGTCATTGACTCCTTGTCAAAAACTTGTCATTTTCTATATAAACCGCTATTGACAACATCTGACACATCATTGTCAATAGCGATTTATATAGAAAATGACAAGTTTTTGGCAGGGAGTCAATGACCGCTACTGCCATGTTTCGCCGAGTACAGTATGGATAGTCGTCCAAACTGCCTCACTCGATATGCGGACAAACATCAAAATTGCTAGTTAGCAATTTTGATAAAGAGTAATATAGACCAGGGTTGCCAACCTCAAATTAAAAAAATGTCCTGGGAAAACATAGCTATCAACTTTTTTATTTTGCCTTACTAGTTACGTATGTATATGTCGCAGCCAACTGGTTTAAATAGCCGTTCAATCAAACAGCTAGCCCTTTGACTGAACAACGCCATTCAATCACAGGTCTAGCTTTTTAATTGAATATTTAAGTCAATCAAAATGTTCAACACTACAGCTGATTCAAAAGCCACCGTTTGATTGAATTAGCTCAGCGCTCACCACCGCAGCGCTAGGTGCGTTTCGTTTACAAAATGGCGTCAACTATGCCGGTGTTTGTGATTGTTTTCAAGATAATATTTTTCGGAAAGAAAGAACTAAATATACGTAAATAAGTTTTCCTATTCTCTCAAATTACATAATTAACTAATTGGTCACCTCAGTTAATTTGCCATTTAACCAGTTGGCTAAGCGTCGTCTAGCTGTAGTGTTGAACGTTGCAGTCAACAAGTCGGCTTAACGACGTATATCCGTGTGATTGAATGGCGTTGTTCAGTCAAAGGGCTAGCTGTTTGATTGAACGTCTATTTTAACCAGTGGGCTGCGACATATAGACGATTAAATTGTAAGCAGCGTTCCCGAGGTGAATGCTCCTAAATATTAATTTATAAAAATGTAGTCTTTGCGTAATCCTTTTTATAGAAGCTATTTGCAGTAAGTCAGTTAAATCGTGATTACTTTTCATAATTGATCAGACGATTCATCAATGAACTTTATTTAAAGAGCTCATAAAACGAATACAAAGTCGGATTCATTTAGACTAAACTATTGAAATAAACGTTTCCAGCATAATTATACGCTTTTAGAGCGTTCTACTTAATTAAATCAAGTGCTTGATATGAGGTAAAATGTACGAAACATGTGCTTTATAAAAACTCTCGTCTGTCTCGGATTTGGATTAATGTGTCCTGGTTTTTAATTAATTTACTCTAATGCGCGTTCAACAGAAGCGTTCTCGATGGCTTACATACTAACATTGAAATGTGCCTTCATTTCGTGGTTTTTTGTGTACAATATACGTATCCATACTAACATAATTATAAATGTGAAGGTGTGTCCGTCTGTCTGTCTGCCTGTCCGTTACCTCTTCATGCTCAAACTGCTAAACCGTTTAGCTGAAAATTAGGATGAAGATACTTTGAGTACCGGAAAACGACATAGGATATATTATCCCAAAAAACATACGATTGTAATTAACGGAGTTGCGGGCGTCATCTAGTAGTATATAAAAGTGATATGAATATAATTCCAGAAATACTATTTAAGCTCCGATTAAAAAAATATATGTTATATATTTTATAAGGCAAAGTAAGGTTTAGTTATCGATTTGCATCAAGCAAAACAGTTCGTTTAAATATCATTTAGTATCTTAAAAAATCGGTTGTCTGTAAAGTAGGTTTACTGACGATAGTTGAACGTGACAACGTCATAGCCTTAACCCCTCAGTTCCGGGAAAAATCTATGCAAAAAAGTTGGCAGGTCAATATGCAAAAAAAATGGCGCCCGGCCTACCCTCTTTGTAAAATTAATGTAATATGAAATATCCTTACATACAATCCATATTTTATGTTTGTGTGAACTACATTATAATATATGTTAAATTTTTTATCTATCAAGCCATCATAATATAGTATTTAGTCCGATGTGATATTAGTTTCTCAATTATAAACTTTCGAAACTATAATTAGTGACTTGTTCAGAAGAAATAAACGAATACTTTATTCTTATCTCAATGATAAACTCCTATACTAACTATTTTTGCAAACAATTCGACGAATGATGTTGAGATGTATAGAAACAAACTACTTGAAATAGGACACTCCTCTGCAAAGAAAAAATAGTCCGCAAGCCAACATCGACCTTAGTGCTATACAAATAAATTTCAAAATGGCAGCGGCCGGCAGAAAGCCCTTAAACATATTGTGTCAAAAGTTTATCGGTTCCCTGCCCGTCTGTGTGCTTAATAGGGCAATAAATCATTTCGTACAATAGTGACTAGTAGTTCTACAAGCTTTTAACGTAATTTATTTACAAACATAATAAGCAAATCGCTTCCGAATCTCTATAAATAGAAACAAACTTTTTCGAGTGTAACCTAAAGTTATTTCGATGTATTTCTTTCAAATGATTGTCTAAAAATATTTATAATTAGTAAAATAAACTATTCGCAATACAAAACGCTACATACATTCGTGAAATCCAGTAAAATCTTCGAACAAAGCACAAGTCATACCTTGACACGTGGGAAATAGAGCACAATTTTGAATAGCCGAAATAATACTAATAGCTCACAGATTGATTATTTATTTTTGTTTTATATTGCAAGGGAAAGGGGCGCGTGCATCAAACACCGTAGCTAGTTTCACACTGATTTATTAAATGGCCGACAGAGCGCACTCGCAGGTGCGCGTCCTATCCTATACCTAACTATAGATACATAACATCCCTCCCCGGATACTTAAGAACTAAATTAAAGAATAACAAAAAAAATATTATTATGGCTTATAAAAATTAACGGGTTTTCGTTGGCGTCTAGACCTAGTGTTTGAACTGATTGGGGCGTGAACACTTAGACCTTGCTCCTCTCCACTTGAGACGGTGGGGGTGTCATTATTTGCTGCTGCTGGTTGTGAATGATCAAGTACAGCCGGCCCTGAAGAAGGACTCACTTCAGTCTCTATCTCATTCTCTCTCTCTCCGACGTCTCCGATGTCAGGAGACGGTTCCTCTACTGCAGCTGATGAAAAACTTGAGTTGGACGTACTGTCGTTAGTTAATGGTGGTGACTGAACTAGGGATGATGAGCTAAAGGTAACAGGAACGTTGTCAGGCAGCCAGTCTGCATTTTCAGTAAATGCGGAAATTCCTGATTCACTAACAAGACGTCTTAACTGGTCGACGTGCCTTTTAACTTCTAAATTAAGTTTTGGTAGGTATACTGAGTACATAACTCTCCCCAGCTTGCCAGTGATAACGCCCTCAATCCAATCAAACTTGTGATTAATCTGGTACTTTTTAATCCACACTCGATCGTTTATCTCAAAATTTGGTCTAGACTTTCCTTTATAATTTTTAACCTGTGAAGACTGGTTACGTTCCACAACATCAGTGAGGCTCGTGGATGACGGAGTGACTTCAGCCGGGCTCAACAAATCTAATCTAGACCGCAAGGAACGACCGAATAACAATTCAGATGGTGATTTTCCGGTTGTGCTGTTTTTGGAGTTTCGATAATCAAATAAAAATTTAGCGATTTTTACTTGGGGAACTTTACTAACTGAACTGCTAAGAATAATACTTTTTAATCCTTTTTTAATAATTTTAACGAATCCCTCGGCTTGGCCGTTACTAGAAGGATGATAAACGGGCGAAAAAATGTGTGTAATACCATTCAATTTACAAAAATTCGCGAATTCTAATGACGTAAAAGATGTACCATTATCAGAGACCAAGGTATGGGGAATTCCAAATCTAGACATCACATCTGTAAGTTTCTCGATAACGGTTCTGGATCCATACGAAGAACTTACATTGTAACATTCGACCCATTTAGAATACGCATCAACAATAATTAAATACATCTGATTACCGAATGGCCCCAGAAAGTCTAAATGTATCCTATGGAACGGGCGCGGCGGGTAAGGCCAGGGTGAGAGCGGCGCGCGCGGCGGGGAGGGCCGCAGGCGTGCGCACACCGCGCACTCCGCGGCCAGCTGCTCCAGCCGCTTATCAATACCTGGGAACCACAGCCGCTGACGCGCTTCCGCTTTCATTTTTACTATTCCGAAATGGGAGCTATGAAGATCATTACATACTTGATCTTGTAAGACTGACGGAATTACAACCTTATGGCCGCGCATTAGGCAACCATTTTCGACGGATAAATCTAAACGGCATTGAAAATACGGTCTCAACGTAACATCCGAAACCTTTCGTGGCCAGGCGGTCATTAAGAAATGTGTGACTTTACTTAAAATCGGGTCCTTAGCCGTTTCCTCACGCAAACGCTGCAATGTGACGGGCAAGCTACCTTCCACTACGAAGTTGACATAGGCTGCCCGCTCTTCGTAGTCGCTCGGCTCCGACTCGTCTGCGTCGCGCGTCGCGCCAGGCGGCGTCGCCCCCACCGGCACCGGCTTCCGCGAAAAATAGTCGGCGTTGTTATCAGCGCTGCGCACGTACTCAATAACGTAGTTATACGCCGCTAAAAACATGGCATAGCGCTGCAAACGGTTTGCGGTCACTTCTGGGATACCACGACTTGGGCTAAAAATTGACAGCAGTGGCTTATGATCGGTTCTCAAAACAAAGGGTTCAGATCTGCCATACAAATATTGGTGAAACCGTCTAACTCCAAATATTATGGCAGTAGCTTCCTTCTGTATTTGAGAATATTTCTTTTCAGCTGAAGTGAGAGTTCGGGACGCAAATGATATGGGCCTCTCCACACCACCATGACAAAACTGTGACAAAATTGCGCCCAGACCCATTGGAGACGCATCCACCGTTAGCACTAACTTTGCCCCGGGATCGAAATGAGCGAGAACTTGCTCTGAAGTCAAAATATTTTTAATATTCGTAAAAGCCCGATCGTGTTCAACAGACCAAAACCATTCGGTTTTTTTATGAAGCAAGTTATATAATGGACTTAAAATGGAAGAAGCGTCTGGAACAAAATTACGATAATAATTTACCAGCCCTAAAAATGACTGCAATTCTGACACGTTCGATGGTTTTGGTGCTTCCACGATAGCTTTTATTTTTTCAGGTGACTTCCTTATACCATTCTTATCTATTATGTGGCCCAGATATTGAATTTCATTTTTGAAAAATTCGCACTTGTTCGACTGTAAGGTAAGGCCGGCCGCTTCTAACCTTTCCAGTACCGCTATTAACCTTGTCCTGAGCTGGGACGGGCTCCCACTCACTAAAATATCGTCCAAAAAACAGACAGTGCCTTCAATCCCCGCCAGGATGCATTCCATCGCTTTTTGAAATATAGACGGTGCGCTGGCCAATCCGAATACCAACCGTGTATATTTAAATAACCCGCGGTGGGTGTTAATACAAGTTATGTCCTGTGCATCATCCGACAAAACGAGCTGATTGTAAGCCATTGAGAGGTCGAGCTTAGCAAACTGTTCACCTCCGTGAAGTTTGGCGAATAGCTCATGTACCGTAGGCAACGGGTATTGCTCAACAATCAGCTGTTTATTTATTGAGACTGAGTAATCAACGCACAGTCTCACTCCGCCGTCCTTTTTGAGTACCGGGACTACAGGAGATGCGAACTCAGAGTGTTCGGTAGGTTTAAGCACGCCTAAATTAAGCAAACGATCTATTTCCTTATCAATTTTTCCTTTTAATGCGAAAGCGACCGGGCGGGGTTTGAAATAAATCGGCTTCGAATCCGGTTTTAATTTTAGGTTAATTTTATATTTATTAAAACAACCTAATTTATCTGAAAAAAGCTTGGGAAATTTTTGCACTAAATGACGAGCAAATGTCTCGTTTGATTCGGAAAGATGATTTACAACAGCGGGCGCTAGCTCAAGGTCAAATGCACAGATGAAGTCGCGGCCTAGCAGTGGCGGCGCGGCGCCCGCGGCTACGAACACGTCCAGGCTGCGTGATCGGCCTTCATACTCCACCGGCATGCGCGCTATCCCTAGACAACTTATTTTGCCCCCCGTGTAGTCATGCAACTGCCTTTCAGTTACTGACAATGGTACATTGCTAAAATACGCGTCATACGTTTTCTTTGAAATTACACTAACGGCCGAGCCACTATCAATTTCAAACTCCAAAAACAGACCGTTCACGGAAATGCGCGCTGAGATAGGTTTACCCTGAGCACAACGAATATTGTGAACCGACTCACCGTCATCTCCTTCATCCACAGAAGCCTCCTCGACATAGTTCACTTTATTTGACGAGCACATACGACGCAAATGGCCTTTTTTCCCGCACTTTTTACACTTGTAGGCCTTGAACCGACACTTATCGCTTTTGTGATTACTATAACCACACACACTGCACTTTTCACCGCTGGAGACGCTGAACACGGGCGCGGGGCTCGCGCCGGCCGCCGCCCCCGCACCGCCAAGCGCCGACGCCGAGGCCTCGCGCGCGCACCGCACGCTTTCCGCCAACTCAACCGCCGTGTTCAAGGTTAATCCCTCCAGATTTTGCGCAAACAGCTTGTCCTTCTCGTGGCCAGCTACCATACCCATGACAAATCTGTCTAGTACGGCCTCCTCGAGACTTTTGAAGCTGCAGTGAGCCACCAACCCCTTGATTCTGGCCGCCCACGCTGAGTGAAACACTTCAGCGATTATTCCATTAGCTCGTATTGCTTACTATGGCGCATCAGCAATTTTTGCTTTCTCTAAAAAGTTAAGTTATGGCGGCTAAAAGCGAAAAGGTCCTCTAGTCATTTCAATAAAAATATTGTTAAGTCAAAAGTGTCTACTGATAAGAGGAAAATGCTGCGTTTTAATCATTTTTACCTATATTTTTTATAGTTTATGTGATGTCAGATATTTTAATCGAATAAAGATTGTTTAATCAAAGTGACAATAGCGAAAATAATGCTTTCAAGACTTTATAAATGGACTTCAGATATTGATTACTGTATCACCCTAGTAACAAAGTTCTCCTATAGTGCACAGTTTATAGGCTTGCAGCACTTGTAACTCTTTCTTAACGGTTACAGGTTTTACTACTAAGCTTATAACAGGTTACACGGAGTTTGTTTGGGTTTGTAGTATATGTAGACCTGTTCTAGAACGATATTATAGGCGCGTAAAGGCTAAGATGGCCTATACAAGTGTTTCACCGGTGTAAATATAGGTACTTGAGAAGACTTGCTCCAATCAGTTACACTTGTAATAGACTACAAGAAGTAATTTTAAATCCGCTATAAGGTTATACGCCAGTAATAGTAATTTATAGAACGAAATGCACTAAGTACCATTTGACCTTGTTACTTGATCTTATAGTGGTGTATATAAGTCAACTTTATGTGCCAATTGTTATAGTCTTAATTACTATATAAAGGTTTCTTGAAAACTATTTATTAGTGTCCAAAGTATTCTTTGTGATGTCCATCTGAGCTTTTTAAAATTTATCGCACCTTCAAGACCATTTTGAATGCTGTTAGGACTAATATTATTTTTAAGCACAACTTAGTAAATACGCCGTGTTCAATGGGCGAACAAAAATTGAGATGTAAAACACAATATACTTCAACGAAATACTTGCGCGTTTGCCGTTCAAAAAATGTATCGCACCTTCAAGGCCATTTTGAATGCTGTTAGGACTAATATTATTTTTAAACACAACTTAGTAAATACGCCGTGTTCAATGGACGAACAAAAATTGAGATATAAAACACAATATTCTTCAACGGAAATACTTGCGCGTTTGCCGTTCAAACATGTATGCACGTACACATGCGAAATACTTACTTGTCAATACATTTTATTTAATATAGATTAACTTACCTTTCATTTATTTTTTTGTTTTTTTCATCAACCTCACAATACAATTCATAAATGTTTAAAGTAAGTAGCTAGTTTTAGAAGCGTGGAGTACTGGCCTGTTATATATTTTATTTATTTATTTTACCATCTATTTCAGGCATCTAGGCCCATAATACAAATACCTTACAGACTAACATACATATTCATATTCATTATTATATGTTATAGTAGCCTGTTATAGTCCTGGCCCATGAACAACATCCTTCATCGTTTTCATACATTTGACGGCATCTCTCATCACAACAAAAAAAGTATCTAAAAGTAAATTTCAGCTTAAAGAAAACAAGGAATCATCGAAACCTCATTTTAAATTAAACAATTCCTACAAAAAGTTAAGGAAATACTGATTCTTAGTTGATAGTAGTAGTTGTTGTTATTACTATAATATAACCTAAATATTTTAATCTACACTGTAGTACTGTTTATTTAAATTAACACCTAATTGTATTATTGTAGTAGTACTGTTGTCTGCAGTAGGTTGCTATAAATATAGGTACTATTTTTTTTTTTTCATTAATTAGAAAAGGATAGGTACGTAACATTAAATGAATATTCTGTCCATACTTTCATACTTCCATACTTACTATACTTACTTTAATTATTACTTACTAAGTTACTAATATTATAAATGCAAAAATGTGTCTGTCTGTCTGTTACCTCTTCACGCTTAAGCCGCTGAACCGATTTTGCTAAAATTTGGCATGGAGATACCTTGAATCCCGGGAAAGGAGTTGCGGGCATCCTCCAGTCTATACAAATAACATAAAAAAATAGAGGAAACCTTTGTATTTTTGTGTCTGTATTTTTGTAATGAATAAACTCAAAAACTACAAAACCGACTTTAAAATTACATATTTCACCATTAGATTGCTACATTATCCCTGAGTAACAAAGACTACTTTTTACCGCCAGAAAATAGCTTTTCCTAAGGGAAAATTTATTTTTTACGGGTGACGCAGCGACTGAAGGTTAGTTTTTAATAAATTACTTAAAAATAGTTAACTAAATATCTTAATATGAGTATATATTCTAATATGGACCATTCCGCTACAGACGGCCCTTAACGAGAATTTTTAAAATGAGACATTAATTACATTTTTCAATTGGAATATACGTAAAAAGATGTGTATTTACTAACAAAACAACTTTTATCGGTAAAAAATTAAATACGAATAATTTAGAGCGTTTTTAAGCAGTATCATCTAAGGGACGCGATGTTTTTTCCCATATTCTTAAATTAAAATAGCATATATTTCAAATTAACGCTTAGTTGTAGTATAGTTATACAGCAATATGTCGAAATCTTTTGTATAAATTACACTATTCAATCGTTTTTAATGATTTAGACGATTAATTTTGTCAGGCCAATAAACAACTGAAAATAAAAATAAAACTACAATTTGGTGCAGTTTTATTACAAACTAATTAGTAAAATTATATATTCCATATGAAAATTTTTAAAATTTGTCAGAGAATTACGATTTAATTCACCTTTAAGAGATTTGAGAATTTTGATGTTGCACCGGCGATCATAAAATGGTTAATAATTTCTAGTACTTATTATTATAATTACTTTTATCTAGATACAAAGTTTCTTTGTTTTATGCTATTTTGAAATATAGGCAAGTTATTTTGTAAAAGTTCCGCAAAAACCAGTATTCACATAATTATGAACTCATCACAATTCTTAATGGAGGGTCAAATTGGTTGCACCGGCGATGGCACTTCAGACCTGTTTGTGGCCCTTCATACATTTGATGAAGGTTTTCATTTATAAATCATTGTTAAACTAGTTAAAATGTATCCCTTCAAGGGAAAAATTTATTAACAAATATGCTTCATTTTGCATGTAGGAAGCTTTAAGTGCGCAAAATGTTGCACCCGCGATAATGGAATCGCCCATATGATAGATAAAAATTTATATATTTTTATTAACTAAGTATAAAGGTTTTCTAATTTATTACAACTGGAGCCTTCTCGCAAGCTTTGTTTCAGAAGGTTCCACTCTTACAATGATAACAAAGACAAACCTTAGGTAACATTATAAATAAACATGTTTTACAAAATATTTATTTGATTTGATTGAATTATGCAGTCAACTATTCTTCTCTTCTATTCCCAAAAATTTCTTTGAATAAAACAGTATGACTTAATAAATTATATTATAAGGTATAACCACGTGTTTTTTTTACTTTCTGAAAAAATAGTTACCAAAGGACAGAGTCATGTACCAAAAGAAAATACTAGAGCTGCCTATGAAGAATCAATTGACGAGATTTGTGGTAATGCTAAAATATTGTCACCGGAAACATCTGCGAATCAATCATCTACCCCTTCAAAACCATCGTCACCTAAGCATATTACGAAAAGCACTGTTAACGAATCAGTTGACGAGAAATGTGTTGATGACGACAAGACTAAATAAAACAGGAAATTATACGTCAAAAATTTCATTTGTTTTCAGGTCGCTAAGAAAAGAAACAGTTATTTAATATCACAAATTTATTACTAAAAATACAAACTAAAATAAAATATACAAATATATACGGTTATTTAATTGAATTGCTTGTACTTTAGTATTCGATTACTACATTTTTAAATATCTTAAAACACTTTAGCTAATTTAACCAGGTCATGTTGGTTCATTTTGGACGTTAAGAATAAAATACCAGCTGATAAGAGACAATAATGGGCGGTAAGTAAAAATCACTGTTAGAAATATATAAAGTGATGGTAGGAAATTGAACTTTTCTTTTTTGGAGATTAGCGACTTTTCCAGGCTCTAAATTTTTAAAGTTAGTACTGATATTCGCTGAAGCGCCACTTATCTTCCAAACTAATGCGATATTAGATTAGGTATTAGCTTCAAAAAACGATAATAAAATCATCCATACAATAGGTTTTGGAATTTCCAAAATCGGTTAAAGGGTTGCAAAGATATGAATTTTTTTTTCAAAAATTAAAACTTTAAAACGCTCTCTCCTAAAGTTGCCTATATGGAGGTTAGCGACTTTTCCATTCCAATGAATATATATATATATATATATATATATATATATATATATATATATATATATATATATATATTTTGTTATATATATTTGTTATATATATATATATTTTTTTTTGTTATAAATATCAATAATTAATATTGTTATTGTGAAGTAATAGAAGAAATAACTATGGCAGAAAGGGGTGTAGATAATATTGCCGGAACATCTGATTTCATATGATATTAATCTTTTTTCAGTTGAATAAACTCTTTTTGCGTATGGTTAGATACTCGCACTTAAGGAGTAAACTCCAGTCGTGCGTCGGAGCTGACACACTTTTTTTTTATTTGATAAGTTACTCATTACCATTATATAATTCAATACCAATATAAATGCGAAAGTGTGTCTGTCTGTTCGTCTGCTCATGCTCAACCCACTGAACCAATTATGCTGAAATTTGCCTTTCCGAGAAAGATTACATTATACTTTTTATCTCGGAAAATGAACGGTGGCTGCGAGTGCGAGTGACTTGCAGGGGTCATATAAAAATTTCCATGTTAACAGCATAAAAACTGTATACACTGTAACAATCGGCAAAAGCAATGCGACAAACAAAGTGAGGCAGTGCCTAGGTTTTTCTTTGAAAGCTTCTGTTACTTATTGTTGGTGTTTAATCTTACTTTGAATAATGCAGCGGTCGGGGTTGCATCCAAGTGTTTCTCTTTAAGAAATAAATGCAAGAGCATAGAGCTAGCTCACTTTGTATAAATTGCTGGGTAAAACATCTTACATTGTGATGTACATCGCTGAATTAAATTCTCGAATTTATGACAATTGAATTGTGGTGGTTTGTGGTGGACTTGCTTATGCCCAGTTTCTGTAGTCTGCTAATAAGAGTTTACATTCAAGCGTTGTTGATCGATGAATAATTAACATGTTCTACCGAAGTCAATAAAAACGCTTTTGAATAGATCAACTGTTTGAAAAACTAACTGAAACTAGATATTTATGGAGGAATCAGAGCATTTGAAATAAATGTGGAATACCTCTCAAGATTCTGAATCATAGAGGAAGAGCAGCACGTAACATACATGCGAACAGCCTAATATTAAATATTAATTACTGTTATTATTTTTGGTTCGCCATAGCAACTGCAGTTGATATGTAGCCTTGGACATAGTCGCGACTATATTTTAAGCTTTAAAAGTGGTAACTATACAACGTGATATTTTAGTGGTTGTTTTCCCGCAGTAGAACGATTTACCTATAGTACTATCGAATCATGCAAGTCGAAAATAAAAAAAAAATGACGTACGTGCAGGCAACTTAATGCCATAAGGCGCGAGCGGCAGTGACCCAGCCGAATTTAATTTATAATTTGAATAAAAAAACTTTATAAATATATTGTACTATTATATAAGATGGAATCATTTTATTGCGGGAAAACCAACCCATAAAATATGTCACGTAGTATAGTTACCACTTTTAGAGCTTAAAATATAGTCGGGACTTGGCCTAGGCTACAAGTTACAACTGCAGTTGCTCTCTCGTTCGGCTCGTTTGAGCCTTTAAAGGGCCAGCTTGACATCGTAATATCGCCAAAAATGTTCAACAAAATACAAAATCGTTAATTACGATGTTTCGCCGCTGACACAAAACAAACTTTGCACGTGATGCTCGATTATTTAAAAAACTCCGGGGATTCGTTAAAAAAACATCCTGAAAAGTTATATTTCACAGCTATAAAATAAACTTATCTGTCGCGGGTGTAACTGCGGGTGAAATTTTGTGAAGTCAGATATTTACAATTTTGGAGCCCTCGTTTTTTAACTTTTAAGGGACGCTTTCTAATGCACTATGCAAATAATACTAATATTTCTGGTGCTGTTCAAATGTAACCAATGTAAATTTACAACTATAATATTATATTACCATAACTTAAATATTATTTGTTAGCATAGTCTCGATGATGCTTGACTTATTTAGGTATCGAAATTTATATAGAAAAGAATTAAATTTCGTTTGTAATCATACAAGGAAAACTTGAAATATAGCGCGCATGAGGTCCGAAATATTACATCGATCTTAACCAGTTTAAATTCCTTTAAATTCAAGAATATGCAAAAAAAAAAGAAATGGGAGCTGGTTTTTTAAATAAATGAAAAAGCATGTTTCCTCTAACGCAGTCGAGTAACATTATATTCACCAATAATATTTAGCCTATTTAACTGAACAGATTCACATTAAATCAAAAGAATAATTATTCTGGTAAACAAGTGCCATTTTCGTCGAAACCTGATCTCATGCACCGAAAATTATGATTTTGGTCTCATTCGATTCGGAATACCATCTAGAACATTCTATCAAAATTCCAAGACGGGCTGAAAAAAAATGCAAAAGTTATAAACAATTAACTAAACATAAAAATAAGGGTTTGGTTTTTTTTTAATATTTCAAAAACTATTTGAGATAATCAAAATTTGAAAATAGATCCTTAAAGAGCAGGAAATTTCCTAAAAAAGATCTTAGATGCTGGAATCTTACCAATAATCCTTATAGCTTTAATTGAGCGGCGAAAGTAACGGTAAAACCGCGTGGTTATGGTTTCGTGTGATTTGCCGCAATCTGCTACGTGAACTAAAAAAATATTTTAAGTGATTAAATATTAATATTAAGGAATAAAAAAAATTGGGTACTAAGTAGACATATCAATTAACAATAATCCGTTAACAAAAATAAATTATCACAATTAACAAATTGTGATAATTTATTTTTAAACAAATTATTACGCTTTTCTTAATTTGTTAATAGTCACCATTTTAATATAAACATAAAAACGCTGATTATTTCTAAACAAGAAATCTAGAAAATTTTACTATTCTTTTGAGCTAATCCTAAAAGGGCTTAAAAGAGATTCCCGTTAAAAAAATATTTTTTTTTATTTTCCTTTTTTTTATTAACATTCAAATGTATTCCAAAATTATTCATGTAAATAAAGCAATTACGGTACTTTTATATCCAATTATTGTTATTATTTTGTTTTGTTGTTGTTAAAAGCCAGATAACAATATATATTTATAACTAATAAAATTTAAATAATCATTTTTATTGATGAAAAAACCCTTATTGCTTTATTTACATGAAAATTTCATGAATGCATTTGATTGTTCATAAAAAAGAGAAAAATCAAAATTATTGAATTTTTCCACAGGATATCTCTTCTAAGCCCTTTTAAAATTTGCTGAAAAGAATAATAAAAATTTCTGGATTTCTTGTTTAGAAATAATCAGCGTTTTTATGTTAACATTAAAATGGTGACTATTAACAAATGAACAAAAGCATAACATTTAAAAAAATGTGATGTGTGTATGTCTACTTAGTACCCAATTTTTTTATTTCTTTATATTAATATTTAATCGGTTAAAATATATTTTTTAGTTCACGTGGCAGATTGCGGCAATTCACGCGAAACCCGAACTACGCCTTTTTACCGTTACTTTCGCCGCTCAATTACAGCTATAAGGATAATTGGTAAGGTTCCAGAATCTAAAGTTTTTTTAGGAAATTTCCTGCTCTTTAAGGATCTATTTTCAAATTTTGATTATCTGAAATAGTTTTCGAAATATAAAAAAAATCCAAACCCTTCTTTTTATGTTTACTTAATTGTTTATAACTATTGCATTTTTTTTCAGCCCCTCTTGGAATTTTGATAGAATGTTCTAGATGGTATTCCGAATCGAATGAGATGAAAATCATAATTTTCGGTGCATGAGATCAGGTTTTGACGAAAATGGCACTTGTTAATCAGACTAAATATCAGGTATCAAAATATATAGTATTTCAACACGGATCCTACAAAATTCGTGACAAATTCGTGTTTTCGACTCTCAGTTTAATCCAAACCAAATGGCTGTTTAATTGGTGGTGAAAATTTAATTAAAAGCATTTTCTATTAACGAGTTCGCCTCATATTTAATGTCGCTTTAAATTTATTTGCTTTCATAGAGGCTTTCCTTTTGACGACCGAGTTGGTCATTAAGCTTCAAATAAAGTTTTTTCTTTAAAATAGCGGCAAAGTAAAAAGACGCGTTTATTTATCCTCTAGATGTGGCTTGAATTCTATTACGCTATGTTATAATAACAAAAGATGGCAATTTATACAGAAAAGGATTGTTTGTAAAAATTAATTTCTGGAAAAGTAAAAATTAAGGACGCCTTTGCGACAACTTAGCAAGAAAATATTAAATATGTCCAAATAATTTTTTAAATATTTCCTTTCGAGATTGGACTTTTTAATTTAAATTATATTTTAATTTCAAACAAAATATGTTAATGTACTATTTCCTTCTACTCATTTTATTCAAGTGAGTGGAACAGTAAGTGTAGAAAAACTATATAATATATTCGAGTGGCCGCTGAATTGTGCATTACGAGTGTCTGTGTGATAATGCATGTTTAGGAGAACAACTTTTGTTCATTCATTTTTATCTCGAAAAAATGCACGGTAGACTCAAGATTAATTCATTTTTCGCGTACAAAGTCACGGCTATAAAAACCGCATATATTAAAACTTCCTTTCGACTTTCGTAATAGCAGCCGAAAGGAGTGATTTTTTTCTCAAACTTGTCCAAATTTTATCTAAGCCGAGTCGCTTTCCACAGAGTTACCGTTTCGGAATCGAGTTAAGATCCATTAACTATTCGCGGCTTAATTTTCTTCGAGATGAGTTTTTAATTCCACTCGTCGAAGTTTCATTTGGCACAGATTGCCTTTCATATATCTATTCAAGAATTCTATGGAACTTGTGCTGACAAAGTAGCGTGCGCAAATGCTGGATCCTGTACTAAGACCATGCTAATTTACATCCGCAGGATGACGTGTTTACATTGCTATAGTGTTACTTAGCCTCCGAGGTCGAGTGGCTTACATCAAGCAGAGTACTAACTAGGTCGTTGTTCAATTCACGCTTTGGAAAAAAAAAATGTTTCAAGTGTAGTTGGTTAAACATGTCACAAAATCATGAACCGTCAAAGGAAAGAATGTATTTGCCCAGCAGTAGGACACTGAATTAATAATAATTACTACACAATTGCACATTGCACAGAATACACACAGTAAGTTTATATAAGAGCGTATCTAATTTACTCTGAAAAGTACTTTGATACAGACGTATCTTTGTTTACTTCCAAACAACGTTAAGTTTCCAACTGTAAGGGCTGGTTTACACGTATTAAGTAGATAAGTAGTTGACTAAATTTTCACTTAATTTTAAGTTACTTATTGCATGTAATCACAAAATTTAGTAGTAAGTAGCAAGTTAAAATTTAGTTAAGTACTAAACAAGGAAATTAGAATTTTGACTATTTTCTTGTCTCTGGCTTGTCACTTGACACATTTCGGGCAGGCACTTCAAATTAAGTTAAAATTTAGTAACTACTTATCTACTTAATACGTGTAAACCAGCCATAAGTGACATGTGGCAGAAGTGACATCACAACTTCATACGAGTTAATGAAGTTTTAGGAGTTCAAAATGTTTACAAGATTTAATAAGGCTTCAGTTGGAAAAGGTTTCACAACAATGTTTAATCGTGCATCGTAATCATTGCTTTTGAAAACAAGACACACTAGCGGCTAACAATTGTAAGTAATTCACTACCATAAAAGTTAATGTTAAAGTGTCAGTAAAAAATGAAGGAAACCCCACAACATTGAATTTTGACACTCCCGATATTTAAATATATTTTTAGTTTAATTTGTAACTTATCAGGCTACAGTTGAATGTGATGAGAAGACACTGAGTAAATCACTTATTATTGTTTAACCAGAACAAGATGTTGATAGTTATTATAATGGCCAGTACCAGTAATTCCTCACTTCATCAATCGCCAACATGTTAATTTCACAGTGCCTGCTCCTTGCTCGAAATTTTCTTAATTAGTTTGTTATTGGAAGTCGATAATTGGTAGGTATAGTTTAATTGAAGTCATGTTGACTGGAAATGTCGAGGCGTCGCAATTCAAGAATTTACTTTTGTATCTTAAAACAATCAAATACATTTTATTGTGTACGTGTATACTGTCCCAAAATAAACACACCGGCAAAATTAGAGGAACATAACAATTTTTTTTTTGAAAACTATTAGCTGTTTTTTATATATTTATTTATGTATTTAATAATTCATGATTAAAAAATAAAACTTATATAAATTTAGGGCATAAAACGTGAAAAAATAGAAAATATCTGCAAAATTCAAAAATTAAGAAAAATCTTTTAAATTTCAGTAGTAAGTTTTTAAGTTAAATTCTTCATTTTTACTTAAGAAATGACATGTTAAAAGCGTGTAATGCCTTCTATAGATCTCAAAAGAGTCTGGATACGCCATTCCATGCTTGCATTTTGATTGTCAATCATTTCCTGTGGGATATTCTTCTACTCCTCCAGTAGCGCCAACTCGAGCTCCTGAACACATTTGGAGCTGGAGTTTTAACTCGTACCGTTCACCCATTGATGTGCCACACGTCCTCAATCGGATCCACATCCGTAGACCGTGCTGACCTTTCCACCTGGGCTACGCCAGCATCATTTAGGTAATGATGGATGGACTTGATGCGCATAAAATTAAAGTTACTGCCTAAAACTGTGTAAAAGGCACAACATGCAGTTCTAGGATGTCTGTGCTATAGCCCTGTACTGTCTAAGTACCATCATTAACAATCATCAGCTCTGTGCGGGCTCCAAATCATATGCCACCCCAAATCATTACGAAGCCTGCATGATAGGCCACTGTTTCCGTTAAGTTTGATGGTCTATAGCGTTCTTTACGATTTATCCACATTCTTTATCGCCTTTCAACAAAATTTACACAGAATTTGCTCCCATCACTGTACAGCACACGATTTCACTCACTTGTCAAATTTTGATGTTCACGCGCAAATCTTAGCCTAGCTCTTTGCTGTCCTGTCTCAAGTTTTGGTGCCCTTGCTGGCACCTATAAGTTTAATTTAACTTCTTTGAGTCTTCTTCTTACTGTACAATCACTTACACGCACATCTCGGACCTGTTCCGACAGGTTTCGTGTCTGCAAAGCAGTTTGAGGTCGATTTCTTAAGGCTTGTACCCTTACAAAACGGTCATCCTGAACCATTGCCACCCGATATCTGCCTTGTTCTCGTCTTCGAACGTAAGATCCAGTCTCTCTGTAGCGTTGAAAGTTACGATGGACCACGAAAGCCGACACACCTAAGGCCTGACTGACCGAACGGTAGCTGGTGTGACCTTTCTCTATCGTGGTTACAGCTCTAGCTGTCGTAGATGCTGGAAAATCACTAATTTTGTATCTAAGCAATGTGTTCTTCCAAAAACCAAACAATCAAATGAGCTGGCATACCTTGCACCCCGCTAAAAACGCCATTCTTATTAGAAACACTTACAACGTCAATCATCGAAAAACACTTAGTAGGGTGTAATTGCAATAAAAATCTGTCAACTTGCCAGTTTTGTTCAATATTTTATTTCTTAAATGAGCTTAGAAACTATAAAAAAGGATTTCACACAGCCCGACCCACTTGATTTCAAGTTGTGGCCCTTTTTACCTATGTTACGCTAATTTTGCCAGTGTGTGTACATATTATTATTGTAATGAGGTGTATTTCAATAGGTATTGTACAGATAGCGGCATTTGTTATGATTTTGCCACAGAAAAATATTAATACAGAATTAATAATACAAGACTTAGCTTAATAACATAATACTTTGTGAAATATAATATTAAGTTGTACAATTATGATCTAGCTGTGGACACCAAACTAGGTAAATAAAAAGAACATAATATTATGAAACCTGTTTTGGTGAACACTGTTCGGCATAGAGGATTCCCACCGCAGATATGCGGGACTGATTGGTGGTGAATGGATGCCAGGGCTGTGAATGCAACCCTGGGTACTTAACTCATCGTTACTCCAACGACACCAACCTTGCATCAAGAGATTCACATTGCAGTCGCAGATATCTAGATGTTAACGACCTCTAGAGGTCTAATTTATTTAAATTCTGTCCTTATCTGGTTTAAATACTGTGAGCTGTGACTGCTTTTCTTAATGATAATCTGATACTAAGCAGATACGTGGTTAGCAGGAACCTGAGCAAATTGGGATTTATGCTGCAATAGCGGGGTCGATTTGGCCCCCGTCCAGCACCAATAGATTTGCACATAAAGATAACTAACCCTTAATCGCCTACAATACTTTCATGCACCACCGACTTCTGAATTAAAATTAATTGGCCCGAACCGAGCCTGAGCATTTTCAGCTTGGATTTTCGCGTAATTATGCATTACGTTGTAGTTATTTGCATTTTATGAGTCATGTTTGTTTCATTGTATGTACGTGTACGCTATTATTAAATAATTTTAAATAAATTATTTGAGTATATTCTATGGAAATTTAAAAGCGGTAATACAATTCATAATAATATGATAGTATTAACCATTACCGTTTTAGCCATTCGAAAATTAAAGTCATAAAGTGATTTTAAATCTGATATTTTTTTTTAATTACCTCAGCATTACAAACTTACACCTTATGATGGGATTTTTGAAACCAGTCACGTTATAATAAACTATTGCAAAAATAAAAACAAAGTAAAATAAAAAAGTTGTGTGCCAAGACAAAAGAATTAATCAAAAGCTACTATATAGTCCGCCTACCTCCAATTTCAGAATAAACAGCGGATATAATAAAAGTTGGGAAAGATAAATTAATATTTTCCAAACAAAAACTCAACGTAAATCAGAATAAGGGAAGGGTTTAATGCCCGGGGCACGGAACTTTCTAGAAGCCGAAATCAAGAGTAAAGTATAATTTACACAGAGCCAGTACTGGCTGCCAATAAGACTGGCAGCTAGTATTGGCTTGGCATATGCCGCGTGTGAACAGTTTTTAAGCCAGGCCAAACTGTTCACACGCGGCATATGCCAAGCCAATACTGGCTGCCAGTCTTATTGGCAGCCAGTACTGGCTCTGTGTAAATTATACTTTATGTACACTCTGTATAGTAATGGCTGACATCACTTTGCTCTATGTGTAATAGCTCTGCTCATTTATATAATGCCGTTATAAGTCCTTTGATAATGTTGCTCCTCTAATATAATGTTAAATACGTAAGTACATATTATTATTAAAGCAGTAAAGGCAGTCAACCAAAATTCGTGTATGGCGCGGGATTTGTTTCTTTTCCGGGATTTAAAGTCCGGGATTTGAAGGCTTTCCCGAAATTTAAAGTGTCTTCATAACAAATTTTCCTTTAAACAATCGTTCTAAATGATATAATTTTGAAGTCATATCCGACAGACAGAAATATAGATATCAAGATAATTAGGTAAATATAACGATCGTAAGAGAATATTATGATGATTCTAAAGGTACAATTCCGTGCATCGCGATCGATCGCGGCCGCGCACGACCTACGACTGTCGTCGATCGCTCGCGACCATAGTCAGCGTATGAAAATGTATGGCACCGCTTCCGAGGCCCGCGACAGACGCGCGCGGCCTACGACTGTCGTAAGCCGCGCGCGATACGTTCACATAACATTTTTCATGCTCTCTTTAAAGGTACAATTCCGTGCATCGCGATCAATCGCGGCCGCGCACGACCTACGACTGTCGTCGGTCGCTCGCGACCATAGTCAGCATATGAAAATGTATGGCACCGCTTCCGAGGCCCGCGACAGACGCGCGCGGCCTACGACTGTCGTAAGCCACGCGCGACCGTATCTTGAAGTTTATTATGTATTAACTTCAAGACACGATCGCGCGCGGCTTACGACAGTCGTAGGTCAGGTATCGATCGCGATGCACGGAATTGTACCTTAAGTCGTTGTCTAGTTATTCCAAGGGTTAAAAATTCTGCTTCTTTTAGATCTTTGGAAAATTGTTTTTGTACAAAAATAGTCAAAAACTTAGTCGTATTTTGTGCTATAAAAATATTTTGACAAACCAGAATATTTCATGCATATCGAATGAAATTATCGACATTAATGTTTGCGAAGGTGCAATTATATCGATTAAATTTACCTACAAATTGTGTATCATAAATTTAAGTTTATCTACACGCGACATCAAAGCAAATATACACAGTATAAAATCCCAACTAGCAAAAAGTGCTCTTATAAATCTCAAGACAATTAATTTTTTACACTTATAATACACTAAATCCTATCTCCAAGACCGCAAAAGGGCCCATTTTATTAGACTACTTGCTCTTATACCATGCTAATAGAATACTTGGTCAATCCGATTTACACTTGTAAGGACCTTGTATAACCAAAAACTAGTGTGTTATAAAACTTAATCGGACTACAACAAACTTAGGCAAGCGAGTGATAAAACTAAATGAGAATATTTTGCACTTTTCAAGTGGAACGAGATGAAAATTTAGATACATTTCAAAGGTTACATGTATTATTAATTAATAATATTTTTGGTTTCTTTTATACCGTCGATAGTTGCTTTACATTATGTGTGTTCGTAGGGGAACGGGAATTTATTGTAAAGTATATTAGGGTATAGCCCAGATTTTTAATGCGCCTTGTTAATTCGAAATATTAACAATAAATATTTATTCAATTATTCAGAATCAAGTGCATTATCAGCCATATTGTTTCTACTATCATTTTGAAGAGTGTTATAAGTATATTATCAGAAAAACTAGTTCTATAGGGACTTACTCAAGTGTCTTACAAAACTGTCTCCCGCCATGTTGCAAATTAGCGATTGATTAGGGTTCTGCAGTAAATGTCTACCAAACAACCCATGTCTCTGTATTGTAATTAAAATATGCAAATCAAGTGATAAAATATCTATACCTATTATAAAACAAAGTCGCTTTTTTTCCCTCATGTCCCTTTGTTCCCTTTAATCTTTAAAACTACGCAACGGATTTTTATGATTATTTTAGTGTTAGATAGCCCATTTATATAGGAAGAAGAAGAATAAGAAGAGAAGAAGCTATATTTTATCACGCTAAGACTAATAGGAGCGAGGAAATAGAGGAAAATGTGGGAAAAAAGGGGAAAATTATTTGAAAGTGCTAACTTGAACGCGCTAATCTCAGAAGTACTGGTCCGATTAGAAAATTTCTTTCAGTGTAAGATAGCCCATTTATTGAGAAAAACTATAGGCTATATTTTATCACGCTAAGATTAATAGGAGAATGTTGAAAAAAACAACGGATATTATATGAAAGGGCTTAGCTCGCGAACTACTGGAGCTATTTTTATGTTATTTGGCACAGATAAGAAGTAGACCATGTAAAAATCATAAGCTTTATCGATTTTAATATTTTGTTCAGTGGCTATATATTTAATACCCGTGCGACGCCGGGGCGGGTCGCTAGTAAGTAATAAAATATAAGTATATAAGTAAATAAGTAAATATAAGTATTGTTTATAGTTCTTTCACAATTGTCACTCATATTATAATTTTGTACAGAGCCCTCATCACTTCGAACGATATTGTGCTTGCTAGATCCACTTGTCAGATGAGAGCTCCTGATTTGACAAGTGTATCTAGCAAGCACAATTGAGGATTAAATAACCTTATAAGAGTTTTGGTGGAGACGATTAAAGATAAATTGTACTAATAATAATCTCGCATAATGCTCTTACCAATACAGCTGATGGAACTTATAAAGGCCAAAACATGTTGTCTTATAATAGCTTACAAGCACAAATAACTAGAGTAAGTACTCTTAAGTCTAGTTACTCTTTTTCGACATGTATAACTGTCATATTATAAGCTACTACAAGAGCTTATTATAGGAGTAACTGTACTTCAGTATGTTCACTAATAAGGGTTAAAATTTTCATACTCATAAAGGCTTATAAGTGTAATTGTAAGAATAAAGTGACTTGAGCATAAAATGCATTTTTCAAAACTATTAATAGTGCAAACAGCATATGTCAAAACTACGATAAGTAATCTATAAGTGCAGTACTCTTATAACGTACGTAGGTTGAGAGAAATTTGCTAGTTGGGATATCATACAGGAGTGCAACTATTAAAACGTAGTTAAAAACTGTTTTTTTACTTATCAAAACGAGTATTTGCTTTGATCAGATTTTTGTTTTGGTACTTCAAGTTCTGTTAATCAATTCTACAATAATTTGTGTATACTTTCGCTTCACAATGCAATTTGCGACGTGACGAGGCAATGCGATGTTTCTTTTATGATATTTTTTTAAAACTGGTAGACAGTCCTACAATATACAAAGTCAATTCAATTAGTACTTATATAATTTTTAATTCTTCCCATTCAAAAATAATTTCGTCACGTTGCAATGTTAAAATACAATTTTCCCATGAAATCTATTCATTAAAGGTATGTTTGTATGTTTACGAAACATTTTGCTGTTTGGAACGAACAAACAATATAAACTTAAGGCGATATATCGAAAATAAATTATACCGCAAGGGCAATTTTATACTTAATTTGTATGACTATAAAGTCGTAAATACGCTGAGGCCAGAAGCTATCGGCTCGCTCGGAAAACATGCGACAAAACGTAATTTTAATTATTTAAAAATAACTAGGAGCATTAAAGCAAAATGCTTCTATACGATTTTGAGTTGCAAAGGTGTCTATTAATTAGACTAATCTCCTACAGTACATCTACTTTCGTTTAAAAATAATCTTCAAATTTCGTATTTTTAAGAGGTCATTTCGAAAATTAAATGTATCGAGGCAAAATACATTAATCGTGTTTCTAGTTCTTCTCAAATCTAGATAATGATATGAAGCTATGTATATCTCATTACCAGATTTGTAACATTTCTGAGGGTCATATAGTATTACGTCAAACGTTACGTTTTTTCAATATAGCGCCTTAATAGATAATTGTCGCATTCAAATAATATTAGAATGGAGTACTTAAATGACAATGTGTGCGTGTTCCCGCGCGAAGCCTGTACTGTATATTCTTATATACCGTATACTGAATGTAACAAAACTAAGTGATAATACTTTAGGGTATGTATGAGTCCGGTGTATAAAGTTCACTGGAAAAGTAGCAGCGTTGAAAGAGCAAAAGTTTTTTTCACTTTTGTGTGGGAAAACTCGTGACGCTGGGGCGCTTCCCCATACTTACAAATCACAAAAAAATATTATGATCTTTCAGCGCACTCTCACAGTGAACTCTCTACAAGGAACACAATATACACACCCTAAACTCTAAAGTATTATCACTTAGTTTTGTTACACACTGTATACTTTATACTGTAAACTGTCTACTGTATATTATTTATATTGTGATACATTCGCGGGAGGGGGATCACTCGATATCATTTCGCATAAATTTTACTTATCGAGCCCGCTCCGCTTTCAGCCTGTACACAATAAATTCAAATATATTTCCGTTGTCTGGTACCTGCAACACAAGTCCTTTAGGTACTTAACACGGGGCCAGACTGACGTGGTGTGAAGCGTCCATAGATATTATTATTATTATTATTAAATAATCATGTCATGTTACTATTAATATGCATCTCTGAGAGAAATAATAATTAAAATAATTGCTCTGTAAATTATTAATTGCTCTGTGCGGTTTTCGTTACACACTGTCAACAGAATTTGCCTAGCTAAACCAGTGATGTTAGAGTTGTTTACTAGCAACTTTTAACAAAGAGCCGGTAATGGCTAGACTTTCGTCATTTATTTTATGGAGGTAACAACGACCAGTAAGCATCCCGTTCGTCGAAAGTCTACCTAGCGTTCGATAAAGTAGAAACTGATTTTTTTCTGAACTAACTAACTGAAAAAATATCGTCTTCTGTTAAGGGTCTTTTTGACAGTTGCTAACCGCAATCAAACCCCCATAATTGCTGGTCGTTCTTATCTACAGGAGGCAATATATATAGGAGAACTTTCTCCTTTTATAAAACGACAAAAGTCTGGCTATCCGTGGCTCTTCGGTTATTAGAGTTATTTATTAGCAACTATAGCTTATTGATTGACATTACATGATTAAAATATTCGATTTGCCGATTTGGATTGACAAATTAATAATTCAGCTAACCAATTGCAGCGCGTTTAGATTGGCTCGACTGTTATTGCTCGCATAGATCATTTGAATTTATCCCTTCAGCTGTGGCGGCCATATTGAAAAAAAAAAGCGCATCTGTGGGGCTACTTCTGGGTGTTCACGCGTCACTCGTTAAAATGACGATAACTCTAAAATTGCTAATGGGGGATGCATAATACGTAAAACTATGTCATTGGAATCTGTATGAATTAAGCTGAGATAATAAAAGTAAATTAATCCAATTTTGCTATGTTAAGTTTTATTAATTTTAATTTGAAATCGGACTTACAAAAAAAATCAGTTTTTTGTCCTTTTAATAAAAAAAACGAAAAATTATTTAAAATATTTTTATTAAATTTACATAAATATACGTTATTTAACATTCATCAATAAGAAAAACACACTTATCCATACATTTTTTGCAACCCACAAGCTTTACAAAAAACAAAAATCGTCAAAAAATAACAAATTTTATGACAAGGGTCAAGTTTGAAACTTCTAGCAATCGTTGTAAGTGTGTGTTAGAGCCATTAGAAGTGACTATAGCCCGTCTTTGCTATATTAGGTACACTTTGTGCAAGTTAGAGCGGTAAAGATATAGTTTACGATATACTATGGTGAAAATAAAACATGAAGGTGATAATCGGACTCCAGGAGAGTGGTCAACAGATGCGTGCATTTTTGACATCGAGCTCCTGGAGCGCAGTCAACAGTTGAAGGGTTATGTATTTGCTAGGATGATTTTCATAGGGTTTTCAACCTTTGTAAATTACAATTTGTTATTGGAACGAAGTTCCTTATCCCGCGTTCGGCGTAAATCTGACGGCTAGACAGAACGATATTTGACCTTGATTTGATCTCGATACTTTTTTATTAGTACCTGCATGTTAGGGGCAGATGGCGTTGATAGTAGATAGTAGTATTCCTTAATTACTTATATTATTGATAGTGCGTCAACTAGATGGCGTCTTTTTTAAATAAACAGCGACGCGTAGTTAGTATTCCTGGAAAAAATATATTTAAAAAACGCCATCTATTGACGAGATGGCGTTTTTTAAATATATTTTTTTTAGTGTATATTATGTATACAGGTTTTTTGAACATAAAAGAATAACTTCGTTCCATTCGGGTGTCCCTTGACACCTCTCAAGTTTTTTTAGATTTTAAAAATACCAGTATTATCGAGTATTTTTAAAATCTTCAGAATAAATCTTAAAAATAAATATTTGTGCTTATGTGCAATAGCCCATAAGCACTAGCTAGCACGAGAAAAGTGGAATACATTGAAACAGGCCTTGGTCCAGCAGTTGGAAAGCATAGCGTATAAACAATATAAAACGAAATTGTCAGCATATCGCTAATAGTACAGTAAATGAAGGCAAAAATCAGGTGCAACCTCCGATTTCGTTGAACCTCCATCGATTTGGATGAAAATTTGGGATTAAGTACATTAAGCCCTCTACTTTAAAAGTGACATACGCTCGTATTGCGCTTTTTTATTTTAGGGGTAAAATCCACCCCTTTTGTTGAAAATAGAAAAAATGCAGATTTAACCATTCTGGCTTAACTAATTGGGTTTAATTCGATAAAATAAATGTTTTAATGTTTTCTTCATGATATTTTATGATTATTTAATTAATTTTTCAACCCTTATGGCAACCATCCCTTTAATCGTGAAAAACACTTTTTGTATTTACATTGTATTTAAAACAGTTTCTTTAATATTTATGATATAATTTTTGGATAAGACTGAAATAAGAAACCCCCAAAAGTACCCCTTTATTGCGGAATCACGGTAAAAATTGGGTTCAAAAACTTAATAGGTTTATGTTTTTGAACCCAATTTTTCCAGTTTATTTACTTAGTATTAATTTCTTATTAAGTATTTTTGCGATATTTTTACCCCTGTAAACTACCCAATGTCTGAAAAATAAGCTGTAAGATTTTATTTTAAGTTTTTTATATCAGCATTAATGAGTTCGAATATTTTTTCATAGTTAAGATAAATTTTATTAATATATTTCAAACATTGATATTATTTAGTCCAAAATATTCAAACAACGATTTTAAACTACCCTTTGTACAAAAAATTTACTCAAAGGCTGAATCTGCTAGACTAGACGGCAGACGCACATCATTATAAAAAGCCCCTCTCTTATCGAGTCGACATTTACCGTTTTGTTTACTTTCTGAATATTGAAAGACTTGAAAAGATTAACGTATATTTAGTAAGGACTTCATGACGCCTGCAATTGCACTGGAACCGTACATTTTTCGGGATAAAAAGTAGGTATTCTATGTCCATATCCATCCCCAAGACTCTAGTATTTTCATACAAAATTTCAGAAAAATCGGTTGAACCGTTTGGATGTTAAGAGGTAACAGATAGACAATAACACCTTAGCATTTATAATATTAGTAAAATGTACCTTTTGACAGGTTTTTCTACAATATTTGCATCCCAAATCTCTGCTTCAAAATTGTTTTCAAAAAAAATATTTTTGTTTTATAACAAAAGCTCTGTTAATTTTTAAGCTATCGGGTTCATTTATGGAACATTTTAAAGGTAATTTAAAGAGCTTTAAGATCAACTTGAACAATACTTTTTAAAGCCCTTGGTTTTAAAAAATAATTAGGGTTAAAAGGTCCCGATTTCATGGTTCTTGCAGTAAAAGTTAGGTTTTAAAAGTCTCTATCTTCGTTGTTTTTCATCCTATAAAAATCAAAAGAAAATCAAAAGATTTCTTAAAAAGTGGACACCAATTTCGTTCTGTATAATTTTTACGAAAGTTCAATATTTTTGAAGTTATGTTCAAAACAAAATGATATTTACGAAAATTTGAATAATTTCGATTTTACTAAATCATTCTGTTTTTCAAAACTAAGCTAAATTTTTCTTGGTTTAGAATTAAACCAAGAAAAATTTTTGAGGTTATTACTTATGCTAAAATAAAGAAAATCCTTTGGGGATAACCATAAATTTGAATTATTGTAGAAATGGCCAACGTTTTATTTTTCGATTTTTCCAAAAAAATTTGAAAGTGTCATGTTATTTTTATCATAACTTGTTAAATTTTGATGCTTTTAACTTTTTACAATGCTTATTAGAAAGGTATTTTTAAGCACTTAAAAAAGTTTTAAGGAAGTACATGTCATAAAATGCATCGGTTTACAGTTATTTAAGTTTAAATGCTCAGACTTAGGTACTCGCCGAAAGAAAATATATATACAATACATATACCTCACTTTGGATGAATAAAGGAAGGCATTTTAGAATAGATATTAGTTTGTTTTTTTATTGGCTTTAATTTTAGTAAATACATATTTTTCGTAAAAACCTATAGTTTCTTAGTTAATTATGTAAAACCGCTTTAAGAAAAGTATTTTTCTCACGCAAAAACATGATATTTGATCTTTAATAATTCCGAAAGTATTGACATATTCAAAAAACTTTAAATTACAAAATTTGCTTAAAATTTGTGTGTCTATTGATTCCTGGAGTTATTTTTATGAAAAAAAATTCACCTCCCGAGAAGGGTTGGCATCCACCCCCAGGGCCAAAGCGCAAGTTGGCACTATGTCACTTTTGTTTCTTAGGGTATCTTCCACCTACTTACCAATTTTCATGAAAATCGATGGAGGTTCAACGAAATCGGAGGTGAAAACCTTCACTGCCTCCACTATAATATTCTCCATAATATTCAATCACTACACTCATGATGGCTAAGCAATTATAAAATCTCAGATGAGTTACCGTATGGTGATTGTGAAAGTTGGCCACTATCCGATGGGGAGACTTCACGAACGAACAAAGTTAGTGTTATTTAAAAATTCGTTTAACTTGTCCACGGCTTTTTGCCCCCAGCCGATCCGCTGTTTGGAGGATTTTAATGAAATTTGCCTGTCGCTCGCCACTAAAATTTTATTGCGACGTGACGAGAGCATTCCGTTTAAACCGTTTAACACTCCAAATTATATTTTTTTCTGATTCGAATTATGAACTTAGAAAAGTTACCGATATCATATTTGAATATTATGGCAGAAGAGAAATTTTTCGATCGACTTTGTTTTGTTTGGATTATATTCATAGTTCATGCTAGTCGTCTGTCGACTGGACTTAAATAACATAAACGGACCAAATAACGTTATTATTATAAATCATCATGTTGTAAAGTTTATGTCCTTAAACTTTTTGACGCCTTTTTAGGTTTCCGTACCCAAGGCGTAGAAATGGAACCCTATTACGACTTGGCTGACTGCCCGCCAGTCTGTCAGTCTTCAAGTTATATTTCAAGAACGATACTAGCTAGAGTGTTTCTTTTTCAAATGATGTATTTCTGTGTAGTAATGATGTACTTGCAAATGACTGATTTGTACAAATCCTCGGTGGTATACTTATTATTCAGATTCCTGGATATTCTTTAAAACTTATGCCAAAGTAGAATTACAGAATATTAATAGTTCATAAAATGGTGTCGTGTAAAATATTCAACGTATTACGTACTTAAATATTTATGAGAGAAAGGCTTTGTATGAAACACTAAGTAAACGAATAGATAAGTTGTGTTAATAACTTTTAATCCCCTGACACGAAAATGATGGAATATTTTAAATTAGAAGGTAAATATATATTGAGCTTAGTATTAATTTTCATATTGGAAAGGTTTTTTGTATCCATATTATCAGAAAATGTTGTTCTCGAAAATCAAACTTTTAATCTATTTCCCTTATAGAAATTAAAATATTAAAATCGTTATCATAATTAAATTATTGCCTAAAGGCAAAGGCCATTATAGCGTCATTATAATATGAAAGTTTCAATGAAATTATATCGCCACCGACGCTGCGGTGTAATCACGGAAGATGGGTTCAATTAACTACATAATTATATCCACCCTGTTGACACTATCTATAGCTTCATTTATAGTCCGCGCGGTACTAGCTGGCCGCGCCTGAGGTATGTGAGCGGTGGGCCGGAGAGGCAGGGGCGCTTCGCACAAGAGATTGCAATAGCAAGATGAGTCCGCCGATAAAAAGACAATCTAAGGAAATAATATTTAAAGTGCATACGTTTTTTAAAAACGGAAACCCGTAAATAACTTTCTTCAAAATTAAAGATTTAATATTACATTTAATAATATTATTAATGATATTTAGACTTTACGTTATTTTGCCGGTGGGCGTGAATTTCAAAATTGTTCAACATCACGCGGGCCACAAATAAAGTCCCGGCGGGCCGCACGTTGGGGATAGCGGGCATAGAATATAAAACTGATCAATTGTCTAATGTCTTTAATTTATTCTTTCTAATAATTAAATAATATTATTGTTCACGATATCGCGAGATTGGTCGTCACTGTCTAATCTCATGTGCATTGCGAGCAGCAAGCAACCCGCCCCCTCACCCCCGTCCCTACCTAAGGCGCGGCCAACTAGTTCCGCGCGGACTATAATGACCACGCCAAACTACGCTCGAGTGCAAAACGTAGTAATTATATTCTCTTTAGACTAGTGATTGTCGCTTATTGCAATAAATTGCCTATTCGGAACGTGCACGTCAGTAGTGACATATTTCAAACGAAGTTTTGTGGGCATGTGTCAAAAAATAAACAACAAGAGTTTGTTTATTTTGTAAATATTATAGCAAATAAAGTATATTTTTAACAATAATTAATGGTATTTGGGTTATATTTAGTTAAAAACTACTTGTGGAAAATGAATATAATTATAAAAACCTGGTTTTGAGAGTGTAAAACACTTAATAAGTTTCAAGGCCCAATCTATGCTAAAAGGAAATAAATTGGTGTTAGCAGGACATCTAAGGGCTGTAGAAGAGCTAAGAACTAATGGCAATGTTATTTAATACGAGCCAATATAATTCGCCGAACATCGGTGACTTTAGCATCCTATAAAACAAGTTCAAACGTAAGTACCAACTAAAAACGTAACTAAATATTTGGATAAAGCAAGTCTTAACATTTTTATTCATTCTTACAGATAGATAATAATGATCGGGTTGTTGCTGGAGTAAAATGCAGCTGCGTTTATAACCAGAGCGGCAAGTGCAAACATATTGCTGCTTTAATCAGTAACAAAAATAGGTACGAGCGATACTTTATTCTTGAAAAAAATAAATGTAATGTTTTTAAAAATCTTGTTTTTATTTATTTTTTAAAACATTAATACTCTTGAAGAAAATCAGAGTCTATAAATTTACTAAAACACTGCAAACATTCTTGATGTTTCTGAGTCTTTGCATTAATACACTTTCAATCAATGAGTTCCTAAAATAGAAACATAGAATATCATTGCTTTCAATATGGATTCTTACTCGAGCAATATCATAAGTCCTTTCGGTTTCCTCTTGAGAGTACTCGTTTTGTTTTGCTCAAAATGGGGCATAATAATTTTAACTTTTTTACCCCTTTCATCTAAAACTTGCTTACTTGAAAAACCTTTTTGATTCAAAACTCTATCTCCAGCTTCTAAAAGATCAGTTAAACCAGTATGTAGTATCTGGTTTATCGTCATATTTTGTGAGTCACTATTAATTCTTCCACCTAATACTTTGGATTTAAATTAAATATTCTATGAAGCAGCTATCACTGCAAGTTTTGTAGTCGGGTTTTGGAGACCATGGTGATCCATCATTCATCAACACTAAAATAATAGTTAGGTACTCAATTAATATCTTTATAAAATGCAACTCAAATAAAATTGACTTGACAGATAATGCAATTTAAGGTTATATCGAATCACATACTTTTTCATTTTTACAGCAGCTATCCATTTATATCTGATCTAATTTCCTAGTGGAATTAGGAAAAACATTAAATTTGTATACTGACTACCTATTTCTGCTGTTATTTTTGCAGTCTACGATACAAAAACAATTCAGAACAATTTCTAAAAATTTCAAAATATGATTGACAAGTTTGTTTGACTATTAGCTGAGCCTCTTTTTTTGCATATTTTTGCCGCGGCAAGCGCGGCAATCGCTTTCTTTACCCCCTCCACCCACTTCGCACGCTCCGAATATGAATGTAACTTTACTTTTATATATTCATCCGCGCGAACTTGCGGTTTGGTCACACCGCAAGCAATTGTATGTAAATAGCGACGCGACTGCGTTGTTTAACTAAATCGTTACATACAATTAACCTCGAGGTGTAGCGGCAAAACCGCTTCTTCGCGCTGACGCATATTTTAAATTCAGCCCAACGGAAAATCATTATTATGACATGGCTTAAGGACTTTATAGTCCTAGCCATGTGGAATCGGAATTAAATCATTTTTGAATTAAAAAGTATATTTTACCCTCTACCAAAATTTTTTCGTAGACGCTTTACAAAATGGTTCGTAGACCATTTACAGCTGTCTACGATATCGTAGGCCCTCTACGAAGTTCCGTTTTACATGCTTTCGTAGTACGAGTATTATGTACTTTCGTCCGTAGTTAAGAATGTAGCTCTCGACTCGGAGGTCGTGGGTTCGATTTGCACGTGTTGGTCATTCGTCCCACTGGGTTATCAGAGTAAAGGAAGTAGTCTTGTGCACTGCTCATGCTCACTCAATTGTGCATCATAAAGAAAATAGAAACTGGTGTGGAAGTCATTAAAGTTTAAACTATTAGTTTTACCCATAAAGTTTTCTAAGCAAAAGCAGGAAACACATACTACTTTTTTACCTTCAATTACCGTCATATTATAATTATTATAACATAAAAACCCGATCCAAAACATCCTGAATTACCATTACTAAGTAATAAGAATATGATTAATTGTTCCGATCGATTCTCATAAATTAGAAACGAACAAAAACTGGGGGAATTTATGTTCCCGCTCACATCAATGGGAACGTGTTCGGATTCACGTAATTCATGGCGCCCCTGGATATTGTAATTGTCACCCGAGTTTGTATGTGCTAGTAGCTGGCAAGAAAGGGAACTACGCAACCTGCACAAAATACGTGTGGCACTCGCTGCGGTAAAGTTGCAGCATAGCATTTTGTGTCAACTTATGCAATTATAATTCGCATACGTCTAGTCGCACGCACACAAATGCTTGGCGATGTCTGGCAACGTCGCACCGATCGTCAAAGCGGTGCGGCAACACCGCTCCGCTGTGCTGGTCGGTGCGGAGAGCACCACACCCTGAGCCTCACCGAGCCGAAGTCTCCCGAACTGAAACGACGTTAGACGAATGTTAGGTATTTTTCGTTACGGAATTTCTTGATTGGGTCGCCGCGCTCAAAGCCCGCGGGCTTTTTTATCGCGATAAAAGCTATTTAATATCTTAAAAACTGGCGAGAAAACTGAATGCTACTGGTTAGAAAACTAAGCCACGCAACTGGCTTGAAAAGTCGCCGTATCGTGCAGAAAACAAAATTTTGTTGTTTAATTTTGCAAGCACTCTGCATTGGCTGATATTGTGTCAAGTTTCACGTCGCTTGTATTTGTTTATCTATCAATAGGACCGCGTTAAGGTCAGTTTACACAAAAACAAAATTAAGCGCGACTTTCCGTTACAAAAAAGCAATATAAAATAAAGTCAAATAGCGTGACCGCATAACATTTCAGTTTAGTGCCGATACGTAGCGTAATTTAACGTATCACTGGCCTTCTAAAAGCTTTCCGTTAAAAGGAATCCGATCAGTCTGTCCGAATCGATTCGCACCCTCGTTTATAGTGGCCTTTAGTGACTTATTTAGAGTAAAAAAAGAAATGCCACTTGCAAAATAAACGTTAATATTTGCTTATAAAGCTAGGCAATAAATTACATTATTATTTCATTGTGTCGTAATACTACTTTTTCTACCCTTCCTGCATACAAAAGTCTGTTTTCTCATATTCATAACTTCATTTGGAGATATATTTATATCTATATCTCAAGAAATTGTGGAATTATTCCATCCACTTAAATATTAATGTTCACCGCTTGCCATTAGTATAAAATATACAATTAAAAATATACTTAATATAATACTGTTACGTGCAGACTGTTTTATATGAAACTAGTTGATGCCCGCAACACCATATGCTAACGAGTTTATATTGAACTAGTTCATGAAACAACAATATAATATAAACAACAATAGAACAACTTCGTTGCACAGAACGACGGTCCCTACGTATAAAAGGTCATGTCCAAAATAGCAAAAATTTTTTATTGCATCATGCATTTCCGTATAATGAGACGCATATTCCTACATTATTAATATTTTTCTATCACAAGTAATTCCAAAGATAAAAAGACGTAAATGAGGACAAGTTGGGCGTTGTATTAGATTTTACTGTTGTATATACGGACATCTATACTTAACGTCTTGTACCGCGTTGGAATTTACGCGCCATTCCACGTCATGTCGTACATGTCCGTTTCTACCTCCAAGGTAGCGAATTATTTATATACTTGTTACCATTTACGTTCAGTTCTTATGAGACTTTAGTTCTTTTTCAGTGGGACTCGTAGCACAAATTCAATTAATTTCAAACCAATATGAGCATCTGAGTGTTATAAATAATCAGCAACGTGAAATAATAGTTGCAACGGAGGCTGAGGCTTCTTTTCATGATGAACAACCATCTGGACCTTACCGTTATCGATATAGAGCAAAAAAATCACGTTTGTTGTACGAGGCCCCACAATAATCATTTATTTTATTTTAATTTTACTATATTTCTTTAAATATCGTCAACAAAAAAACGTAATTTGTGAAAATTTCTACTATTGCGGTTCTTGAGATAAAGCTTGGTGATAGACGAACGGACGACAAATAGAAAGCGAAGTCTGATATGTATTTATTTAATTATGAATATGAATGTTATTTATTTAATATAAAACAGTATCAAAAACGCTAATAAATTATATAAAATAAATTAAAACTATTAAGAACACTCCTTGTTCACTTGATAGATGGATTCCCTCTACAACGCGGTATCGCTTGATTGTAGGGTTGAGAAGTGCTTGAAAAAAATTCCGGAAAAGCTCATATTAAAAATCTAAAGTGACATCGGTGCATGATTAACCAAGAAATTAAAAAGTTTATGGGCTATTTTTTTTGTTCCAATAGTTTGTAAGATAAGCCTTTTCAAATTATTTCCCCCGTTTTTTTCACATTTTCCCCTGTTTCTTTGCTCCTATTAATCGTAGCGCTATAATTTATAACGTATAGCCTTCCTCGATAAATGAGCTATCTAACACTGAAAGAATTTCCAAATCGGATAAGTAGTTCCTGAGATTAGGGTGTTCAAACAAACAAATCTCAGCTGTATAATATTGGTATAGAATTGATAAGGTGTTCTGTAGTCAATTTGACAGTCTCAAATTGGGATGAAATACTATTTTCTTCCTCCGAGGAACGTGTTAGACGATTACATCAATGCAGTTCTGTATTCAACGGTAAATTACGACCTTCAGAAAAGCTCAAGAGTCAGTTAAAGCTGAATATAATAATCGACTCAGAAATATATTTTACTGTCCAGACTTGTCCACCGTAGAAGTTATAACGAAGTCTCAGAGAATTTACTCATGTAAGATGCAATAAATGTCTGAGGTCGTGAATGGTCACCTAGGTCTCAAAATTGGAAACGGAATTGACCTTGCTCAAGTATCCGAAATGACCAAGAAGAAAAAAAGGCAAAGTATCTGGGCATTCGTTATCTTCAACAACATGTAAAATATGTTTAAAGTTTTTTTCTACATTATATCCATATACAAGTATCTTTGACAAATTTTCAAAAATATTATATAAAAAATCTAAATCATAGCAACGATGCATTTTGTTACAAATAAAGTCAGTCTTCTTCATCTTCAACATTATTGTTTATGCTTTACCCTTTAGTAAAACAGAATTGATTAATACATAGATACTAAACTTTGTAGACTTTTTAAAACTAAACAGTTTAATTTATCAAAAAATCACATTTTATTACAATTTTTCATTATGGACCTAAAGTAATTGATGACATGTCCTTTTATTCGTTCTGTGGCGGTACCCACAATTCGCCTAACAATCCTGCATCGCGCTATCGAAGTTTCGGAGAACGGCAAGATATATACAACGTCTGAAATGACGTCAGTGGGCTTCGGCCTGACCGAGCATGCTATCTCGCTCGGTCGGAAGATCTTCCTTTTCGGCCGCCACTAACAACGTTGAATTGGTGACCACCGACAAGAACACGCATCCTTCTGGACATCAATCATCATCAACACTCCCCGCCCCTCCGCACCACGTCAGCAGACATCAAGCATAACCGGGTCGCCTCGACGGTAAGCCGCGTTGGAGGTCCGCGCCGGTCGAACCCGTGTCCGGCTTGAACGGGGCAGCCATAGGCTACAACGACCGGTCAGCAAGCAGAGCACGGGTCCCTCTCCTGGTCATTGCACGCGTAGCTTCGGCCCACACCTGACAACACAAGCGCATTGAAGAATACCACAGGTCTTCGGGGGGGAGTGGTGTGGCGGTACCCACAATTCGCCTAACAATCCTGCATCGCGCTATCGAAGTTTCGGAGAACGGCAAGATATATACAACGTCTGAAATGACGTCAGTGGGCTTCGGCCTGACCGAGCATGCTATCTCGCTCGATCGGAAGATCTTCCTTTTCGGCCGCCACTAACAACGTTAAAGTTCATAGAACATAGAAAAAACAACTTAAATTAGCAGCGTATAAAAAGATGTCTGTCTGTGTTTTTTAGTTTTTCTCACTGAAGAGCCAAAATTTGTATTACTTATATGTTATAAACTTATAAATTATGACAATACGAATCATTTTATATAGTGCTGAATCAATTTAGGACCTAATATAATATTTTAATTCTTCCAAAGTAAAAACGGACATGTACGACTTAACCGTTATGGGCAGTCTTGAATTGTCACCGTAAAAACGGTAATCTTGCAATTTTGGCGAAAATACAGTAAATATTTAAAATTGTGTTATATCATGACAAACGGCCTACATTAAGCTTTACAGATCAACAAAAAATATTATGTTTATGTTTTATGGTAATCTACAGTAACAGTTTGAATCTTAAAAACGCTCTCCTGAAAACCACTACTTTTGACATGTCGCTTTATACGTAGGGACCGTCGACTGTCTGAAATTCGTTTATCGCGCGGGAACCGTAGATTTTTCCGAGGTAAAAAGTATCCTATGTCCGTTCCCGGGTCTTAAATTTTACCAAATTTCATTAAAAAATAGGGGATACTACTTTCTTTCAGGCGGTCTCTTTCTAGGTCCAATCCTCCATCTTATGAATTCTCAATCAGGCCATGAAAAAAAGCCAATTTTGCATCGTGTCCGAATGCCAAATTACTTTTTTTCATCTCAAATACTTCATATTATGTATTACGCGTACCGCTAAAGAGGTGTCCATAACAATCACAGCAAACCACGAGGCACAACTAGTGATACTGCAGTTGCGATGTGCAGTCGAGCACAAGACAACAAAACGCCGCTTATACCACTGCAGTGTTTCCTTTCGATATAAACGTCTTGTGACAGATTTCAAATGTTATTATAATTTAAAATACATTGACGTATGAATTATAAAATATTACAATTTTATTATTTTTGGCAAGATGGATTCCAGATTGTTTCTTCCACACATAATATTATTATTATTAGTTCAGACTTCAGACTCCAGTGCAAAGGCTGCTAATTAAAGACAAACTAATTATTTATATCGGGCACACAACCCTATCGTTGACAATGGGCATTGTCCAAAAAAAATCATATGTACTTTTTATATTTTTTTTCGTGAAAATAATTTTGAAATTCATTGGCTAGTTTTTTCTCAATAAATTTTTAAAGTTTCGCTCTGACGTCATCATCGGCGGCCAATTGACCTCTGCAGTATGTTTTCATTCCTTTCAATCTTATTTATAATGACTGGTTCGTCAAATGCAAGTTCTCACTATGTGAAAGCTGATACGAGAAGCTTACCAAAAGTTCGAAACGTAATGTTGGTCGAATTTATTGCTAATTTAACGCCATTGAAGGTCAAACTAAGGTTAAACATATTTGTTCAAAAATATAAATAACTAATGGGTATTTTTTTCGTTTATATACTGAAAAACGATCACTGACCTTATTCCTCGAAATGTTTTTGTAATGAGCAAAATTAAAAAAAAATGGACAATCCCCATTGAAAATATTACGCGGAGCAGAGGGCGCTACTAGCATGTACAGTAAATAATCTGACCAAAATCGGTCAGGTTACACACGTCATGATATTACAATATTGATGGAAATGTTATCAAACGTCGTACAAAACTTTTCGTTTACTGTCTATATGCTTGTGCTGCCGTAAAAACACTGTAGTAATATTAAAACTTTTTGTAGTTTGAAAGAAAATTTATTAAACTTAGGTAAGCTGCAACTAATGTATTTATTAAAATACAACCGAGATGCGTTATCCTTTTTCTTAGAATAATAAACTGTATAAAAGTATATAATCTTCTAAACAAGATGAAACTTCACATGCACATGCTTAATTAAGGGGAACAATGTCTGACACTGTACAGCGTACACTGCACAGGGCACTCGGTAATGACTGGAGTAGTGGCGTAATCCGTAACTTACCACGCTTACCAAGCTTACCACAACTTACTTTTACTTTACGCTTCCCTAATTTGCTGCTTGGACGAAGCAATTAATAAGCGTTTTTTTTTAATTGGTAAGATAGTATTATTATTATCGTGAAAGTCTATTGCAAAAATGTATGTAATGTTATTTCTGAAATCTGTTTATAAAAGTATTTCGTTCGTTTGTTTCGCAGTCTCTGAAATCTGAAATTTGTACAATAGATGAAATAAAATTGAAAAATATTCGGTACAGATTACGTCAAAACGTAGATACCTATATTCTCTTGCACTGGAAACTTCCAGTGCAAGAGAATATAGGTCTCTCCGTTGACTGCAACTGTAGACATCTAGTTAAACCATAAAGGAATGAATACATAAGACAGAATTCGCAGAAAAGTTTTGAACGTCATGACCCAGTCGTACTCGAGTGCTAGAAATAAAATTTACAGTGTCAACGCGCCAAATACACTACCCTGATTCTGCTAATCCAACATTAATACAGCTTCGATCCAGTCACGCGAACAGAAAAATCTCATTCTCACACAAATGCCAACCGACGGATTTTTGGACTTCTGATCATCGATATAATATGCTCGGTCAGGCCGAAGCCCACTGACGTGATTTCAGACGTTGTATAATAATATTAATATAATATCTTCTCAGAAACTTCGATAGCGCGGTGCAGGATTGTGAGGCTAATTATTGTGAGTACCGCCACAATGCATTTATAGAGGTAGATCCACAGACATAGATCAAGATAGATACCGCGTGTGTATGTACTTCGCGTGCCATATCGCGTTCCCAAACGACGAGCAATGCTCGTCTTTCGAAAGTTTGTTCTTTAGTCTGCTATCGGAATTGGACGTCAATCGGAATTTTAAAAATGCCTAAATGCCTAAAAGTGCCGTATTGATATGAATTTCCATAGCTCACTGTAGAAATTCAAATAGAAATGTTGGCCTTGATAATAGACACGTTTCTTATCATCGGTACGTCACAGTAAGTAGGAAAAAAGTTACACGCTCGTTTTCATACAAATAGAGCGACATGCGGTATCTATCCAGTAACTCTTTTACATTTAACCGTTCAAATACTACTCCCTTACAGTTTCTTACCGCCGGTTCTCTTCGCCGGGCTATAAGTTCCCGAACAGGTGGTAACCAGTAGTAACGACGTTCAGAAAACATTTATAAAATAATATTCTGAATAAAAAGTTTGTGTTTGTGTTTGAGTTTACATAAACTGAACGTAGCCTACGGCAACGAAAATCGTTTGATCGCGGATCTGAGTTTGACAACTAACTAAAGGGAAGAAAGAGTTCCACTGTGAGTGACCACTGCATTTGGTTTGATATTTCTGAAAAACATTATGATGCATCAAAACAATATTGTAGCTACATTATTATTAAATTAATAAAGCAGAATCGTAGTACAGGTTGCGTTCCATAATAATTTAGCGTGGCTCATGAAATTATTTTTTCACGTGTTCAGCGGTATTGATGAAAAATGCACCGCGGGCATACTTGCGGCGTCCTACTTAAATCGTAAAGTGACATTTTAGCTTATGTCGAACTAGGAAAATTAATGGAATATTTTTAACGAGCACGTTTCACATTAATATTTCTAACTAGATGAAACCCGAAACTACGTTGCGCAATAATTGGTTTATCGCACGGAAACCGTAAAGTTTTCTGGGATAAAAAGAATAGTTTGTCCTTTCCCGGGACTCAAAGTATCTCCATACCAAATTTCAGCAAAATCTGCTCAATGTTTTGGGCATGAGGAGGTAACAAACACGCTTTCGCATTTTTAATATTTAGTATGGATTTTTTTTGGGCATGTAGTCCATTTGCTAGCGTTGATGATGATAGATTTCGGGCCTAATTTTGCTTACATTTTTATGTTTATGAGAATAACGGCGCGTTGAGACCTGCGCGTTTTCAGCGCGCGCGAATTCAGCTCGCGTGTTTTCCTAAGCGATGCAGAAATCGCGCAGGAACCTCACACGTCTGAACTCGCCGTTTAGGTGATCCATCATTTTATCATCTTGATTGCAGCCAAGATTTCGCATGCTGTCTGTAACGTAAAATCGACATCGGTCATGAGCAGTTCATAGGATGAATACGCTTCTCCACAGGTTTATCAGGTAAACATGGTATTATATATTTTTGTCTCACACCAATGTGTACAGGCCGTCTAAGAAGTTTGTACTGTCTAAAGATTATGAATCCTTATCTTATTGTTTATAAGAGGACTTTGTTTGGACCGGCAAACATTTTCATGTGTTTATGTAGAAGAATAAGCCAGATTAAAATAATCTCTATAAGAATCTTTACAAGTGGGCCTTTTCTCGGCAAAAACAGTGGTAGAAAACAAAATACGTAATGAAATTTCGGTACTATAGTTGCCAAGTGTTTTTTACACTCATAAATAATTTGCGGTACCATAAATATCAATTACCGGGTCATAATTAAAATGGCGCTGGCAAATTTTCAAGTTTAAAAATTATAAATAATATTCTACCCCATAAATTGTGAGTAACAACACCATAACTGCAAATGTATGCAAATTCAGGGAATCCCGGGGAACGCCAAATTTTTGAGCCCAATGGCACTTTATCTAGCTTCTGCGTATGTAAATGAACTAAATATTCAGATTTCGATGATAAAGTTGGCAAATATGACGGGCATTGTCCAGAGAACGCATACAGTGGATTGAAAAAAGCTGTGCTTTCAAAACGTGAGATATGGATGACCAATGACCATAGCTCGAGATCTTTTTGACTTTTATTGAAACTACATAATTTTAGATTTTTGTTACTTGTAAGGCTTCTTACAGACAAACGGCACGCGTCGACGGTAGTCGATGGCAGCTGTGGACTATCGTCGACTACTGTCGACGGCTAACGTCGATACGTACCGTCGACTAGTGCCGTTCGTCTGTAAGAAGCCTTAGGTGCACTTTACTTGAAAATATTGCAACTATAATATTAATTATGTATTCTAACTGACTATAAAAATATGTTTCCCTCCTTAATAGTAAAAGTGATCTGTTAATCTTTAACTGACATAATATTAGAAACGTTACATGAAAAACAAAGACAGTGGATTAATAGCGTTATTATACGCTTCGCAAATATTATTATTATTATTTACAAGATAGAACCTGACCGACATATATAGTAAACTTTAAGTAATTACTAAAAGGCTATAAAACCAAAGACTGATAACAACTCAAAACTACCTTCATAACTCCAATCGGCAGACTTAAGGTACGAGATTTTTTCCAGAAGGGACATATTTTACTCGTCTAATTCAACTTCAGCAAATCGATTCAATAAACCAGATTTACATCTGCGAATGCTCATCATTTCTCAATATTCAGACAGATTATTGGCAGAACTCCAACGGTTACTTGTTACTACACAAGAAGTAGACTCCTTTCAAATAAATTGCGAAAAATTTCTCCCTCGCCTTTACAATCGCACTTAGGCTATTCTTTGCAGAAGTGTCATTTATAAGTTTTTTACATCTTTGTAAAATTACAATAGAATCGGTTTTGTTATTTATACGTTGCGAAGAGTGGTTATTGTGTGTTTGGATATGAAGTAAATAAAATATATCAAAACCTTTTTTCAACATTTTATTGTAATAATCTTTGAAAATATTTTTATACCGCCATGGTAAGGTTGTAACTTGATAATTACCTCGAAAGAAATATTATCTCATTTCTGTATATTTCATTAATAAAGACAAAAGCAATTTAACTAACGCTTATTCTATAATAACCAAGTCTTTTTGGCCCTAAGATGATATTATAATAAACATCTATAAGAACTTAAGAAATTGGTATAAGAAGTATTCTATACTATGAATTAAAGAAAAAGGCTTAAAATCTTACTAAAAGGACGTGCGCCCGGCGAAACACTAGGCGGAACTAAAACTAAACAGGGAGGTTGGTAGAATCGTTCGTCCAATTATTCTTCCACAGAAATTCCAGTTCCATATCACGGAGTGCTAATTCAGTAACCCAGCACTGATTCCCGTATTTCCTTCCCCATCTGATCTGTATTTGACGCTATTATTCGTGTGATTGATTGCGATGGTTAATTCAATAGCACTGGTTCTCTGATCATAGTCTCTGATACTACTATCAACATAAGATGCAATAGCTTTGTCCACACTGTGCCTTTCTCTGTTCGTCAAGGGTATGCATTATAGCGCAGTCAACAGCGAACGTGAGGCATGCCCGCGACGCTTGCCCTCTGACCGTATCCAGAACATCAAAAATGACAATGTTGGCGTTGCTTTCGTTGACGCATTCAATTATTGAATGCGCCAAAACGAAAGTTGAATGAAAGAAGATGACGAAAATTGAAGACGAAAGTGCCTAGTGTGGACATAGCTAATTGTATCTAAACGCGTTTCGTAAAATTTATATGTCGCAGTCATCTGGTTGAATCTGCTAGTTCATTAAATGACTAATATTATTATAATAATATTATGAATATGTTAGTCATTTATGGTTTCATTCTGAAGAATGAAATCATTTACTTTACAGTTAAAGATTTAACAAGTTGGCCTTTGGATCGCGTAATGTATTGTATTAAGTTGGCCTTTGGATCGCGTAATGTATTGTATTAAGTTGTCCTTTAGTCATTCAATTGAATGGTGTCATTCAATGAATGCGCTAGTCATTCGATCGAATCGCAGATTAAACCAGACGACTGCGACATAATATATATTCTTTGCCTTTGGTCAATTAATTAAATGGTTTCATTCAATGAATTCGCTAGACATTTCAACAAATATCTGATTAAACCAGATGATTGGGACATACTATAAAAATTGAGAATATAATGGAGATCTTTTCTGTTTCGTCTTTGTTTCTTTTTTAATTTTTTTATAGCCGCATTTAGAAACGTATTGATTACATAGCTTTAATTTAATATAGAGATTCTGTTAAAATCTTCATTAAATTACGTAATCGTTATCGTTCAGTTAACCGAGTGTGGTAGTTAGTAAAATAGACTAATGTCTAGCTACAATTTGATGGGTGGAGCAAAAACTCCATTCTAAATTCTAAATGATCGCTGATGACATCTCTATTATTATAAAATTCTTAAATGAACTGACATGTAATTTAGAAATAAATCGTGTATTAATTGACGTAATCGGATGGTTGAACAACAATAATTTGAATGTAAATATTAATAAAACGACATATATGCAATTTAATAGTAAAAAGGGCAAAGGAAAGGACCTGTGCGTAAAATATGACAACTCAGTATTGAAAGAGGCTAAAACTGTTAAATTTTTGGGAATAACCATTGACAATAGCTTGTCATGGCAGGCACATATCGACAAAACCTGCAAAAAAATTAACCAATATGTATATCTTCTTAGATCCCTACACAAAACCGCCACTGCCGAAACAGCAGTAATGGCTTATCATGCAATTTTCATGTCGGCACTTAGATATTTATTATTTTATTATTTTATTATTTATTTATTTCATATACTTAGATATGGCATAATTATATGGGGCAACTCTGTCGATATTGCACGACTATTTATTGGACAGAAAAAATGTATCCGAGCCTTATGTGGAGCTCACCCTATGGAATCATGCCGCCCCATTTTCAAAAAGTTAAAAATTCTTACGCTACCTTGTTTATACATATATGAGATAAGCATATTTGTCAAAAAACACATTTCAGTATATTACACAAAAAAGTCTCAGTTTCTAGATAGAAATACTAGGTATCCCGACCAGTTAGTTTTACCTAACACAAAAACAACCTTAGCAAGTAAGGGATGCTATAACATGTCAATCAAAATTTATAATAAATTACCCAATTACTTAAAAGAATATCCATTATCAATTTTTAAGAAAAGACTATTCAATTGGTTGGCAGAGAAGTGCTTTTATTCATTGAATGAATTTATGTGATCATTGACTGACATATCATAATTATATTATAATTAATATTCAGATTTACTTGACAAATAAACTGAATGTGTATTAAAATTGACCTACTACTATGTTTCCTTATATTATATTCTAATGATGACTTCTATTGTACCTAATTGCGACTTGACATGTATTCTTAATAATTGATATTATCTATGATTCCATTACCTTTGACTAATTAAAATATTAGTACTTAAGTATATACCTACTGATGACTATAATATAATATTTATGTACCTAAGTAAGTAATATATTGTATAAAAATATGTTCAATTATTCCACTTGCTCAATGTCAAACCTAGTAGCCAGGATAACAATTTTGTTAAAAAAAAAATATTAGATACTTAATGTAGTCCGACATCCTCCAGCTAATTACTGCAATAAATGAGCGCTGAAACAAAAATTAAAGATTGAAATAAAAATATAGAGAGAGCTCTCTATTAGGAAAAAGTCGTTAAATGCACCTACCGTCGATGTGTGCACCTCAGGATAGCGAAACATTGCTGGATATCGTATTATTCAACAAAATATTATAGATCGAGGCCATAGAAATTAAAAAACACCCTAATTTCAACCGCGAAGATGGTTGGGTGCTGCCATCTAGTTGGGATCCAGTGATAAACAAACTAAAGCACAAATCTATGATACCTCGGCTTCAAGACACTGTGAGTTCGTTCTGCGTAGATCGGAACGCAAACAAATATTGATGAGTCGTCGGGTAGTTGGATAACTTCAAGAAATTGGACACCTGTCACCTCAGTCCGCCCGTGACCACGGCCGCTGTAAAGTAGCCGAAACGTCGGGATTAATAAAAGTGCTCCGCGACAAAATCCGTAAGTGTTTAAACTTATAATATCATGAGTGATACTCGCGAAAACTTAAGAAATAATTAATATTATAGATTTTTGTGCAGTAAATACTCTTGCAAAATGCCACATGGCCAGTAAATTAAACATGACATTGCAGTTTTGATGAGACATAACCTCAAGCTCTAGACATTGACAATTGATTATTGACACATGACGCACAAGTATTTTTTTTTATTTTTTTTTATTCTTCTCTTATTATCTGGCAATGACATAAATTATAATACGCCAAGTCTCTTTAAATACAATTAATAGTCCTATTTTTCATTTTATTTCTTTTCATTATTATTGTATGGTTGTCTTCAATTAATGTAATAATTAGTGAATCTAAAATGTAAAATAGTTGTATAAGCTAAAATATATTTTGCATGCTTCAAAAGCAGAATGTTTGCTACTGCACCTATACTTTAAGATCTTTTGTTAACAACATTCTATGCAAATAAACGATTATTATTATTATTAAAGTAAGTTCGTACTGCTAAAAGCAGTTGGTGTAACTTTTAAGTTTTTATGTTGAAAAAAATTCAATTAATAACTTACGAAGATTTAGTGCCCACCAGAGTATATAAAAAGAGAATCTTCTAAAAGTTTCTAAGAGTTTGTAGATGATTTCATTGCAGATTTTATGAGAAATGTTTAATTAAATTACTACTTGTAAATTGTAATCTAGAAGGATAATTTAGATTCTAAATTAACTTTACTAAAAAATATATTGACCATCTGAAAAGTCTTATCATAAAATTTACTCCTCTAACAATCTAGTTACACAATTCTACGAATGATAATTAAGATTTTCGTTCAAAGGGATCAAATGTTTTAGAAATATATTTTATAAGATAGTCACGTTCAAAGGCTGGATCGGAATTTAATCTAGTCTTTGGACGATAATTACTTAAAAGTTTCCGAAGAAAAAGGCTCCTAAGTTTCACGACTTAGATGACTTAAATTATTCCTGCACCGAACCCACATTTTGAAGTTAATTAAGACGCCCAAACCCTTATTATTGCTTCTTAGTCTATGTCAGCAGAAGCGGAGGAACTTCCGTGTAATGAATCCTTCAAACGGCTCCCCCACATGCCACTTAATAGTTGATTGTTTGAAGTTTTGCTTGCACAAGCATAATATTTTATAACTAGCTGTTGCTCACAAGTAGCAGCTTCCTCTACATAATTGCGTTAAAACTTTTTTAAAACACATAAATGGTTTCATATACGTTACACTTTTGGATGTCATAAGTTCAAGTTACTATTTGGAAAACCATAAATAATAATTTTACCAACATAATAAATTAACAAATTCCTTGTTTGGGGTGAATTTTTTCAATGGTAGACAAAATCCCTAAGTTATGAATATAGAAAACAATGTTAAAAGGATTTGCGAAAATACTTTTCTCTACTCGTATGATACATCCATGCTTATGGACTGATATTATAAATGTGAAATTGTGTCTGTCTGTTTGTTACCTCCTCACGCCCAAGCGATTGAACCTATTTTGCTGAAATTTGGTTTGGGATACTTCGTGTCCCGGGAAAGGATATAAGATACTTTTTATCCCTGAAAAATGTATTCTCGTGCGAATTTTGGCGCTACGAGTTGCGGGCGTCATCTACACAATAATGTTATGGCTCTAACTAGAAACTTACAATGACACGTCAATAGTTCGAGTGTGATAATGATGATACAATAAATGAACTTCATGAAATTATGTCTAATTACCGGCCTTTGTTGTGGAAGCGTGCGGCCGCAATTGACGGTGCCGCCGCTGTCAACATACCGCAAATAATTTTGCAGTTAATTAAACCGGCGGTACATGATTGCTTCTACATACAATATTAGATAACCAGTATCAGTAGGGAAATTCGATTTGCGAACGCCGAAATCTCAATTATCAAGAAAATCGATTGTCACTACAATCCGAAAGTACAAATTATCTAAGGGCCTTTCCACATGACGTTTTTACGCTCGTTTTTATCGATACAAACGCAAGTTAAACGCTCAGGAAACGGAAGGTAGCTGACACGTTTTATATTTTATATCTGCCTAAACGCGATGAAAACACGCAGAAGACGAGCGCATCAGAAACGCGCGTCGTCAGTGCGCAAAAAATACGTCGTGTGGAAAGACCATATTGACATTTATAGCTTATAGCTATTTACTAGATGACGCCCGCAACTACGTTTTTCACGTGAATTGCGCCAAAATACGTTAATCGCGGGACAACTCTACATTTTAAAACTCCTTTGCCCTTTCCGGGACCCCGAGTATCTACATACCAAATTTCATCGAAAACGGTTCAGCAGTTTCAGCGTGAAGAAGTAACAGACAGAAAGATTAGACGCACTTTCGCATTTTAAATATCAGTATGGAAGCATTTAGCGCTTAATCTGGTTTACAATTGTGCCATTTTCCTCAAAACCTGATCTCCTACCCTGAAAATTATGATTTTGGGCTCACTCGATTCGGAAACATCTAGAACATTCTATCTTAATTCCAAGAGGGGCTGAAAAAAATGCAAAAGTTGCAAAAGCTTTGGATTGGCTAACGTCAAAACTTCCAAAAGAAACCAATCAACGGTGCTATTGAAAAGATAAATTAATTAAAGCTTCAGAAACCAGACAACCGTATGGAAAATATTAGGACACATCTTATTTCAGCTTAGGTGACCGCGGCGCGCCTCTTTAATTATTGTTACATTGAATAAAAATTTCGTTAGTGAACACTTAAGCACCAATATTTTAACCATCTACCATGTCTTTCACTATTGTCTTTATATTACCTTATCTTTACTTTCACTTCCATAACTTATAACAATAAAGACGCCTTATCTCTTTGTTTGTCTTAATAATTTAATGTCTATGGAACGCAATATCGTTGAAAACTATTCAAGTTCAAATTAATGAACTGAGAATACAAAAGGTGTACTACCACAATACAAACACATAGAGTAGAGATCATCTTCAGACTAGTAACTAGACTGACTGAATTAGGTGCGTCCACACAGTAGTGCAATTTTGAATAATTCATAGCAGCAAAACATCAAACTGTGTTGTATTGAGCAAATTTGATTTGAATGACAAAACTTAGTTATATTAGCAATTGATTGTACTGTACGTTCTTGGTAAAAATTATTCATGTTAAATAAAACCCAATTTACGTGCCTTTTCCATTTAGTTATTAGAGCATACCTTATAATGAATAGTTTCAAAACCGGTGTATTTCATTGAAATTGACAATAATATTTGCACAGAATTCTATGATCTAAAAACTTGTCTTACCTATTTTTATGATAAAAACCGTAAAAAAATCTCTCTCATTCTTCTCCTTCTCATATACATTTGACTTTAACTAGAATTTTAGCACAAGGAGGATCGACGGGGACTTTTGAGGTTTATGTAATGTGTATTTAACGTCTCTACTTATTTTCATCTCTATCCGAATCATTACTAGATTACGATTTTTTTTGTGTCCATTTCAACCGAACGATTATTAACTTTTGTGGAAAAAGTGCAATTAAATGGTGTTTCTTTATTGTTTAACAACTTAGTTATTCTACCGTATAATATTTACACTGTGTCCCTCCAACCTAAGTATAGGTAAATGCCTTATTCTACTATATAATATTTACACTGTGTCGCTCCAACCGAAGTATAAATGACCTAGCATCAGTTTAATTGGGACTGAATGTAGTCGTCGTTGTTAGTATAATATTTCGATTTAAATGGAAATAACGCAAATGTCGGAGTCTGGCTAGGATTTGAAATTATTAGCAATTTGTAGAAATTTAAATAAAAGCAATTGCGAATTAGCAATACATGAAGAAAGAAATTGTACCTACGATTACAATATGTACAGTGTTTAAATACAGGCTGTAACAAAACAAATTAGTGATAATACTTTAGGTTGTGTACATGTGTTCCTTACATAGAGTTCACAATGAAAGTAGCAGCCTTAAAATTCATTGGGCCATTTCTCATGAAAGCAGAAGTCAAAAGTAATAATTCTTTCAGCGCTGCTACTTTTGAAGTAACTTCAATATAAGGAACACATAAATAGTATAGTAAAGTAATATCACTTTATTCTTTCACACTATGTGTAATTAAGTGAAATTTATACAGATCATAATTCATAACAAAGCAATATTAATTCATGAAGCCCCAAGCGGCCACATCCGGCCGCGATAACAATGAAAAAGCTATTGTGTCTCGTTTTGCCACGACTGATGGGTTAAATAATTTTTATTCTGATATAGACTGCAGTTTAATCACCTTTGAACTTTAATTGAAATGCGGTGCGCATTCTTTTTATTAACCCATCAGTCGTGGCAAAACGAGACACAATAGCTTTTTCATTGTTATCGCGGCCGGATGTGGCCGCTTGGGGCTTCATGAATTAATTTGAACAAAACATTAATATCTGAGTAATGTATCATCATTATTTTATTGTCAGCCATTATTATAAGTCAATAATTGGGTTAAAATGTGGTCCAAGCTGGTATCCAATTACATTAAGCTGGTAATTTATCGATGATTTAAAAATGGATGGTGCTTGCATATAGCCGGCCAAAACCGCTGCGTCCAAACCCATGAAACGCGGGTAAAATCATATTACAATACTCTAAGATACGTAGAATATACGCGATAGTTTACTAGGTAACTAAAAAGAGTGAAATTATTATTTTTAACAAAAAATTAAAACCGACTTCCAAGGTAAAAACAATAATAACATCCTTATAATATGAACTAAAAAGTATTAAATAATTTTTCCTATCTAATAGTGCCTTTTTCCGAATTCGGCTAAGCCTTAACTATTTCTGTAGGTACTCAATCTTCATAATTTTGAAGTCGGTGCCAGTTCCAAAAGTTTCAAATATTCTGTCAGAGAACTGAAGATTCAGCTATATCTGGTATCGACTTCAAAATGATGAAGATTGAGTACAGGAATAGTTGAGGTTTAGCCGAATTCGGAAAAAGGCGCTATTAGATAGGAAAAATTATTTAATACTTTTTAGTTCATATCATAAGGATATTATTGTTTTTACCTTGGAAGTCGGTTTCAATTTTTTGTTAAAAATAATAATGAGAAACATATTTTTACGATAAATGTTTGTTTTTTTACAAATATATATCCTATCCTATGATGATAAGTTGGTAACTTTTGAGTGAGTGAAGGGAAATTGTACTACTCCTTGGCTTTTGATGACCTGTAAATGTCAGCTGCCCTTAGTATTTTCAGTTAAATGTCATCTCATTACCATTGGTAATTACTAATTACTAAGTAAAGCCGAGATCTCAAGTACTTACAACTCTTACAAGTCTTTTATTTTTTCTTAACCCTTATTTTCTTCGCAGATTTTCTTTAGTAACCTGGACCCTTATTAGGATCTTGACAGCGTCAGTGCGTCTTCTTAATAGCAACTCTTTAGATTTGCGGGATATGATACTTTCATAAAAATAATCTGAAAAATTATGAAAGAATTTTCAACGAGTTCCATAGTAGAACTATTTGTAGAATGTGGCGATTTGTGGTAGGTAAATGATATATTTAATAACATAATAATTACATAATATTTAACAAAGTGTAAAAACATCTGTAGTTTTAACACTTTGTTAAAGTTATGTATTTTACGTATCATTTATACTGCTCACATAAATTATATTTAGACAGAAAAATAATTGTCAACAAAAACAAAACCTTTATTTGGGCGAGCGCGAGCTTAATTTTTCTTCCTAAATGTCTATGCTAAGTACTGACATACGGTTTTGCTCGATAGTTTTACTCCAAATCGAGCAATAACCACCGTGTGAACCGCAAAACTGACAGCTCGAAGGCTCGCTTCGAGCCGGCTCGATGGAATAAAATATGTTAAATATGTCATTTCCTTCGAATTGGGGTAAAACTATCGAGCAAAACCGTATGTGAGTACTTAGCATAACACTTCATAAAAATATCGATGGCCAATGCAAGAGCTCTTAGCCAAAATTTTTTTTTTATTTTTCGTTTGCATGGACTATGACACACCTATGTAATTTTTTTTGAATTTTTTTGACTTAAAATAACGATTTTAAAGCAATGTAAATCTTTATTGTACAGAAAAAATAATAACATATTATTATATCACATTAAAATTATAACATGCGCTTATTGCAGATTATTTGTTTATTTGAATTCATCAGATTAAACGTGTTAAAACAATCTGGCGCTCGTGTCTATCTTTTCCTTTGGGTAATAACTCTTCCACGATTATTCGTGTAAAATACAAGCGACTTCTATCACTAATGCCTCATTGCAGATGGCGAAACTTTGAATATAATAATCACAGCTATTCTAGTATCTTTTACTAACTTCTCTTGTCTTTTCTGCTTTTGTAAAGGTTATTGCTGGTGAGTTGCCGGTCTTTTTAAGAGGGAATACGCTCTCTCCTTGAATGTTTGCAGGTCGTGTAGGTCCGTAAATACTGCTGGTGACAGTTCATTCCAAATTTTACAGTGCGCGGCAGAAAGTTACGTGAAAAAAGCACGGTGGAAGACTGCCACTATTCAAGATTTTTAACGTGGAACGATGGCGAAAAGTTGCAGGAGGTACCTATGATTCCGAACAATTCCTCAGAGCACTCCCCATGATACAACCGATTGAGGATGCAGAGTGAAGCTATTTACATCTCGGCGTAATTCCAAGGGGTCCAGCCTGTTTGAAACATTATGGCAGTCAACAATTCGAGCGGCCCTTCGTTGGATACGATCAAAAGGGATTTGTTGATATTTTTGGGTCCCTGCCCAGATATGAGAACAGTATTCCATATGAGGCCGAACCTGCACCTTGTAGAATTGCAGGCATTGGTCCAGATTGAAATACTGTCTCGTCCTGTTAAGAACAGAATCAGAAAAGTATCGTCTACCCTATTCAGAGACTTTCTCCTGTGAATTCTCTATTTTAGACAAAAGTTCGTTTCGACTCTCGATGACATTTAGCCGAGAAATATGGTGGAAGCCGGTAGATAGGGCATCACCTGTACTATCATCGGCATAGCAATAAATGCCATTGGAATGTTACATGTCATTGATCTGCCAAAAAACTTATGACCTATTTACATAAATTCTCGGGAAGCCCATATTATGATGGAAGCTTTGATAGTAGCGCTTTGAGCCAAACCCGATCAAAGGCCTTCGCAATGTCCAAACTAACAGCCAATGCCTCTCCTCTCCACACAATCACCTGAGCCCAACGACGAGTTTGGTACGCCAAGAGATAATCAGCCAAGCGACCCGTACTGTTTGTCGTGTTTGTCGCTTTGTAATGTCTGGCCGCCCAAGTATCGAAAGAGCTGATAATGGATTCCATTATCTTCGAGATGACGGAGGTTTCAGCAATTGGTCTGTAGTTGGAAGGATTTGAGCGGTCACCTTTTTTTGGGATCGAGTACACTAAGGCTGTCTTCTAAGAAGCCGGGACAGTGCCAGAAGAGTAGGAGAACCAAAAACGATGCGTTAAGACCGGAGCCAACTCTGGCGCAATAACAACACAATAGGAGGGATTTCGTCAGGCCCACTCGACTTTTGGATATCAAGGGCACGCAGGGCTATTAACGCTGAGCGCTGACCTAACCTATAATATCCGTTATGATGCCCTTGCATCATTGTATGGTTGGCGGTTTTAATCCCAAGGTCATCAAGGGTCGAGTTTGACGCAAGGAGCTTACCCAGAAGATCGTCTTTGTATTTTGCGTCGTGGGCCAACGATCCATTTCCTACTTGTAGGAATGGTAGGATGGCTTTCAAAAATACCCTTCAATAGCTTGGGCCAGAGACTAGAATTCACGGGTTCCCAAAGGAAGGCACTCGAGTCTCTCACCGATACCATTGACGTGCTGTTTCTTTGCCTGATTGATCTCTCTCTTGAAGGATCTATAGGCAAGAGTGTACTCCATTTTATATGTATGTGTCCACGCATAGACGCGAGGTAGGTCAATATTTATCAACAACAACAATAGGTCAACAATATTTTTACTGAACCGTCAATAAGAAAATATTAGCTAACTAGACGTTCCATGCGGCCTCGCCCGCATAAATGAAAAATTTAACGGAAACCATACATTTTCCCGCAAAAACTAGCTTATTCTCTTTCACATCATGTTCTATTCTACGTCTGTCCCAAATAACTTAAAAATTCATCCAGTGGTTCGCGAGATAAGCGCCCTCAAATAATTTTCCCGGTTTTTTCTATATTTTCCTATGTTTCTTCGCTTCTATTCGTCTTAGAGTAATAATTTATAGTTTATAGCCTTCCTCGATAAATGAACCATCTAACAACAAAATAATTTTTCAAATCGGATCAGTAGTTCTTGAGATTAGCGCGTTCAAACAAACAAACTCTTCTACTTTATAATATTAGTATAGATTTACATTTTATACCATACACTAATAAGGTCGTATTACATAAATAATGAATCAACTTCTTAACACTAATATACGGGCTTTTATCTTTACAAACATGTAAAAGCAACAAAATATACAAGAATAAGCGTGTAAATGACCAGATCATGGCTCAGGAGGAAAAAAATATACGTGGAATGACCATGCAACATTTCACTGCAATTGTTAAAACTTCATTTGTGACACGAATAAACGTGCATTGATACAATAGTGTTAACAAGTCACATATTATTATTCACTAGAATAATAATTTAATATGGTTTTTCTTAAATATGTAGTAAACCGTTAATATTTGATTTTTAAAAAATATATGAACTGAAAGATATTTTTTTACCTTTAATTTGATTATACATTATATTTGTCTATTTATTATGTAGTCAGAGTTATGTGGTTCCAAACGTTTTTTTGGCTTCCTGAAAAGTTGTCTTTTTTCGATTGTACGTTTATTCGTTGGGGCCATCGATATATTATAGATACACAAAATATCTGTTTGATTTTTTTACACCTTATATTGAGGTAAACGTTTAGGTAAGAACATTTTTACGCTTCAAACACGTACCAGCGAGTTGGTAACTAGATTTATAATTTATCATAAAATATTCAGTACTGAAAATTTTGTATTACGAAATCTTCGTGTCACGGGAAATGAATTCCCCCTAACACTCGAAAAGCTTTCGCTGTTACCACATTAAATATGATCATCAAGAGGCGACCAGGCACGATGAACCATGGCGTCATATGATGATGGTACAATCACAGTCCCTTTATGAGTGGTCATGGCAACCCGGTTAAGGTAAGCCAGCTGTTATGTCACCTAAACATGAAAATTCGCTCTCACACCGGCTTGAGTTGAATATAATTTTGTGTGAAAAAGATAATACGCTTTTGATGTATGAAAATGAGGGTTTTATTCGTGTATTGTATTGCTATAAACGTAAAATTTAGGGTCGTTTGTTTTTTTTGTCTCCAGTCATAAGAAAATTTTTGTTCGGAAAAACTTTTATAGGTGTGACGTGAATATATTCTGAATGAAAAAAAATGTCAAGCGACTTTTCTAACGAATCAGACAAGGACAATATCAATGTAATATACAGTGTGCCCCTCTTTATTAGTAGAATACTTTATAGCTTAGCTTTAGTATAGAACAGGAGCAGAATTTTCACATCAAATCAAATTTGTTTGTTGGGTCAGAAGGAACCCTTAGAAATTGTTCACCCTGAATCACGTCATTAACTCTGTCCAAATATGTCATAACAAAGACCGGATTGATGAAAAATATCAGTCCGGTTTCTATAAGATCGATTGTCCTGAATGCGATAGTGTATATGTGGGTCAAACTGGACGCAGCTTTGAGACTCGGTATAAAGAACATATCGCGGCTTATAGGAATGGTCATCCTAATAAGTCACATTTTGCTAAACATCTTTTAGATAGGAATCATACCGTGCCCGATGGCCATTCCTATAAAGTTTTACATAAATGCGATAAAGGCTTTCGGCTGAGCGTGTTGGAACAATTAGAGATCATAAAAGAAAATAAAAATAACAGATTTGCATTGTTGAATGACCAAACTTGCTTGACTACGTCACCGCTTATTAATATGTTCGGGGGTACTGGTGAGGGTAGTGGGGGTAGTAGCGGGGCTCGATAGGGTATAAAAGGCGGTGTTTTGGCCGGTGGCGGCACTTGACGGACGTTGTTCGTAGAGTCCACATCCTGAGGATGCTCCGGTGTTGGAGCGAAACGCGAGTCGAGGTTTTCAACCTGAATGGTGGTGAGGGGCCTTGCACGGATTTGCCAACATTATTGCTTGTGTGGTGGTGGTGTTTGCAAGTTCTTGTATGCGAGTGTACGCATAGGCAGTGTGGGAGGAGGGAGGTGCTGTACGCATGCCTATGCGTACACTCACTCATTTACTTAAAGGTGGAAGTTTATTTCGCGGAATATTGCTAAAAATAATAACAAACTAAATTTTAAGCTATGGATTTCCGCAAAGTAACGTCTGATTCCATTAACTATTTAAAATCGGTGAGCATGACCGATCAGGCACGACTCTACATTAAGTTAACAAAGTTACATCGTATAGCCACCCAAAATGTTTGGTTCAATCAACAATGCAAACGTCTAAATGTCGTTCCTAATTATATTAATGTAAGAACCAACACGCACAGCCGAGCCTCCAATATTGCTATCAAAAAAGCCGAGACTATCTGGCTTAACGAAGAGACACGTCATTGGTTTACCGTTAGGGATAATTTAAAATTACATCTCAAAGTTCTTTATACCGAGCTCTCTTTTAAATTACATAATATCGAAATCGATCGCTTAGATGAAAAGGCACGCCATTTCGCAGCAATCGAAGTGCACGCTAAATATTTAAGTCAAAAGAAAAAGCTTCAGACTTTGGTAAATAAAAACAGGATTGTCCAATCACATACAGAATCCAGGTCTGAACCTTTTTCCTTCCACCCTCGCGTCAAAAACTTAACCAGCGTACAATTTGCCAAGGATGAGATGACACTTTTGGAAAAGGGTCTTAAATATAATATTACTCCTAATATTAATCAGAATGCTTTGGAAATGCTTGCGGTGGATTCCGAAATAACTGCCGTAGTTAATAAGAAAGATAACATGGTTAAGGGCCTACTAGCCAACGAAATCAAAGGTACTCCTTCCGGTTCCTCTTTTAACCCCGAAAGAGTGGCTTTGAGGTCATTAAAACAAACAATAGATAATAATAACTTAGTTATATCGAAAGCGGATAAGGGTAACACAGTAGTAGTGATGGAGCGCGACGATTATTTGGACAGAGTTAATGACGTGATTCAAGGTGAACAATTTCTAAGGGTTCCTTCTGACCCAACAAACAAATTTTTAGCTAAGCTTAAATTAGCAATTAATAATAATCAATATTTCTTTCAAACTGAATCATCAAAGAAAAAACTCATCCCAATGAATCCTCGCGCACCATCACTGTACGGCTTGCCAAAGATTCACAAAACTGATATTCCCATGCGTCCAGTTGTCTCATACATAGGTGCACCAGCATACGAGTTGGCAAAGTCACTTAATTTCATAATAAAAGAAAAGCTCTCATTTCGGCCACCTTATGCCATAAAAAATAGTCTACAATTAGTCAACAAAATTAAAGATGTGACTTTGCTACCTCGTTGCAAATTAGTTTCACTTGATGTCGATAGTTTATTCACTTATGTTCCACGTAAGGAAACATTGGGTATTTTAAGGAATGCATTAGAAAAACGTTTACCTCCTGGTGAAAGTAATGAATTGCTTACTCTTACTAAAACCTGCATGGAACAAAACTACTTTCGATTTAACGGCGAATTCTTTGTTCAAGACGACGGTCTAGCTATGGGTTCACCTTTAAGTCCTTTGATGGCCGAAATATTTATGGACGATTTTGAACAAAGAAACATCGTCGTTAATAAAAGTATTTTATATTACTTTAGATACGTAGATGATTGTTTTCTTTGTTGGACGGGTACACAGAGACAACTGGACGTATTTGTTAAAGAACTAAATAAAAAACATATTAAAATTAAATTCAAATTAGAATGTGAAGAAATATATTATATTTGAAAAATAAAAACAAGAAAGAACTGGTTAAGTTTTTGTACGCAGGTCCTATTGATAAGGAGGTAGTTAGATATAAGTCCAGTTTGACCTACATGGGAGAGGTATCTGCACGCTTATCTAAAATAATGAAAAATAATGAAAAAAAATATGCATGTCGCATTCAGGACAAATAATACTTTAAAACATCATTTATTGATGAAAAATATCAGTCCGGTGTCTATAAGATCGATTGTCCTGAATGCGATAGTGTATATGTGGGTCAAACTGGACGCAGCTTTGAGACTCGGTATAAAGAACATATCGCGGCTTATAGGAATGGTCATCCTGATAAGTCACATTTTTCTAAACATCTTTTAGATAGGAATCATACCGTGCCCGATGGCCATTCCTATAAAGTTTTACATAAATGCGATAAAGGCTTTCGGTTGAGCGTGTTGGAACAATTAGAGATCATAAAAGAAAAAAAAAATAACAGATTTGCATTGTTGAATGACCAAACTTGCTTGACTATGTCACCACTTATTAATATGTTCGGGGGTACTGGTGAGGGTAGTGGGGGTAGTAGCGGGGCTCGATAGGGTGTAAAAGGCGGTGTTTTGGCCGGTGGCGGCACTTGACGGACGTTGTTCGTAGAGTCCACATCCTGAGGATGCTCCGGTGTTGGAGCGAAACGCGAGTCGAGGTTTTCAACCTGCATGGTGGTGAGGGGCCTTGCACGGATTTGCCAACATTATTGCTTGTGTGGTGGTGGTGTTTGCAAGTTCTTGTATGCGAGTGTACGCATAGGCAGTGTGGGAGGAGGGAGGTGCTGTACGCATGCCTATGCGTACACTCACTCATTTACTTAAAGGTGGAAGTTTATTTCGCGGAATATTGCTAAAAATAATAACAAACTAAATTTTAAGCTATGGATTTCCGCAAAGTAACGTCTGATTCCATTAACTATTTAAAATCGGTGAGCATGACCGATCAGGCACGACTCTACATTAAGTTAACAAAGTTACATCGTATAGCCACCCAAAATGTTTGGTTCAATCAACAATGCAAACGTCTAAATGTCGTTCCTAATTATATTAATGTAAGAACCAACACGCACAGCCGAGCCTCCAATATTGCTATCAAAAAAGCCGAGACTATCTGGCTTAACGAAGAGACACGTCATTGGTTTACCGTTAGGGATAATTTAAAATTACATCTCAAAGTTCTTTATACCGAGCTCTCTTTTAAATTACATAATATCGAAATCGATCGCTTAGATGAAAAGGCACGCCATTTCGCAGCAATCGAAGTGCACGCTAAATATTTAAGTCAAAAGAAAAAGCTTCAGACTTTGGTAAATAAAAACAGGATTGTCCAATCACATACAGAATCCAGGTCTGAACCTTTTTCCTTCCACCCTCGCGTCAAAAACTTAACCAGCGTACAATTTGCCAAGGATGAGATGACACTTTTGGAAAAGGGTCTTAAATGTAATATTACTCCTAATATTAATCAGAATGCTTTGGAAATGCTTGCGGTGGATTCCGAAATAACTGCCGTAGTTAATAAGAAAGATAACATGGTTAAGGGCCTACTAGCCAACGAAATCAAAGGTACTCCTTCCGGTTCCTCTTTTAACCCCGAAAGAGTGGCTTTGAGGTCATTAAAACAAACAATAGATAATAATAACTTAGTTATATCGAAAGCGGATAAGGGTAACACAGTAGTAGTGATGGAGCGCGACGATTATTTGGACAGAGTTAATGACGTGATTCAAGGTGAACAATTTCTAAGGGTTCCTTCTGACCCAACAAACAAATTTTTAGCTAAGCTTAAATTAGCAATTAATAATAATCAATATTTCTTTCAAACTGAATCATCAAAGAAAAAACTCATCCCAATGAATCCTCGCGCACCATCACTGTACGGCTTGCCAAAGATTCACAAAACTGATATTCCCATGCGTCCAGTTGTCTCATACATAGGTGCACCAGCATACGAGTTGGCAAAGTCACTTAATTTCATAATAAAAGAAAAGCTCTCATTTCGGCCACCTTATGCCATAAAAAATAGTCTACAATTAGTCAACAAAATTAAAGATGTGACTTTGCTACCTCGTTGCAAATTAGTTTCACTTGATGTCGATAGTTTATTCACTTATGTTCCACGTAAGGAAACATTGGGTATTTTAAGGAATGCATTAGAAAAACGTTTACCTCCTGGTGAAAGTAATGAATTGCTTACTCTTACTAAAACCTGCATGGAACAAAACTACTTTCGATTTAACGGCGAATTCTTTGTTCAAGACGACGGTCTAGCTATGGGTTCACCTTTAAGTCCTTTGATGGCCGAAATATTTATGGACGATTTTGAACAAAGAAACATCGTCGTTAATAAAAGTATTTTATATTACTTTAGATACGTAGATGATTGTTTTCTTTGTTGGACGGGTACACAGAGACAACTGGACGTATTTGTTAAAGAACTAAATAAAAAACATATTAAAATTAAATTCAAATTAGAATGTGAAGAAATATATTATATTTGAAAAATAAAAACAAGAAAGAACTGGTTAAGTTTTTGTACGCAGGTCCTATTGATAAGGAGGTAGTTAGATATAAGTCCAGTTTGACCTACATGGGAGAGGTATCTGCACGCTTATCTAAAATAATGAAAAATAATGAAAAAAATATGCATGTCGCATTCAGGACAAATAATACTTTAAAACATCATTTATTGATGAAAAATATCAGTCCGGTGTCTATAAGATCGATTGTCCTGAATGCGATAGTGTATATGTGGGTCAAACTGGACGCAGCTTTGAGACTCGGTATAAAGAACATATCGCGGCTTATAGGAATGGTCATCCTGATAAGTCACATTTTTCTAAACATCTTTAAGATAGGAATCATACCGTGCCCGATGGCCATTCCTATAAAGTTTTACATAAATGCGATAAAGGCTTTCGGTTGAGCGTGTTGGAACAATTAGAGATCATAAAAGAAAAAAAAATAACAGATTTGCATTGTTGAATGACCAAACTTGCTTGACTACGTCACCGCTTATTAATATGTTCGGGGGTACTGGTGAGGGTAGTGGGGGTAGTAGCGGGGCTCGATAGGGTATAAAAGGCGGTATTTTGGCCGGTGGCGGCACTTGACGGACGTTGTTCGTAGAGTCCACATCCTGAGGATGCTCCGGTGTTGGAGCGAAACGCGCGTCGAGGTTTTCAACCTGCATGGTGGTGAGGGGCCTTGCACGGATTTGCCAACATTATTGCTTGTGTGGTGGTGGTGTTTGCAAGTTCTTGTATGCGAGTGTACGCATAGGCAGTGTGGGAGGAGGGAGGTGCTGTACGCATGCCTATGCGTACACTCACTCATTTACTTAAAGGTGGAAGTTTATTTCGCGGAATATTGCTAAAAATAATAACAAACTAAATTTTAAGCTATGGATTTCCGCAAAGTAACGCCTGATTCCATTAACTATTTTGTGGTGTGAAGCGTCCATAGATATTATTATTATTAATGTTTCTATATTATCATTAAACGAGTCTGCGAGAGTAATTTTATTTTATCGAAGGTACAAGGAAGAAAATAAGTTTATTGTCACATTACCGAAGATTTTCTGACTAGATTTGAATAATTTATTAGATGGTCTAGTACCACTATCCCCAACCCGCGGCCCGCGGGCCGCATGCGGCCCACCGGGACTTTATTTGTGGCCCGCGTGATGTTAAACAATTTTGAAATTCACGCCCACCGGCAAAATAACATAGTCTACGCAGACTTTTTAAAAAATTTTCCACTTTTAAATCGTTAATTTTGAAGAATGTTATTATTTAACCCTAAAAATTTTTTGTTGCGGCCCGCGACACCAAGACCAAAACATGTTTGTGACCCGCATGAAAAAAAAGGTTGGGGACCACTGGTCTAGTACAATTATAATATTATTATGTCGTTATGTCATCGATTCTGAGACCTAAGTACTGATAAGCACACAAAATGTATTTTAAATCAGACCTGCTCTTTTGGAGCAGATTGCCAATAAACACCGCGGCGCTACACAAGAATGTTTTATTATTTACTTTCTAAAAAATGAATACATAAAATAAGTATATATCATTGCTTTCATAAAAAATATTTATAGTAAGAATGCTTAACTGAAAATGTATTGGGCGTATACAGTATTGAATTTGCTTTCTTCAAGTCGGAAGTGCGATCGGTTTCCTCAACAAATGTATCGAAAAGACGTCTTTATTAACTTCTATTTGCGTGCTCCTTTGCTTGATTTTTCTTCGCCGAATTTAAAAATAAACTTGATAAATTGAATGAATCAAAAATTACCGAAGTCTTATCGCCCACGCGTTTTCATAATATTTCACCCACAAAGGGTGAAATGGGTTTTACATTAGGATTGGTGCAGACCAACGACCGAATGATGACTGAGTTAAGATCAGTTCACACTACGACATGATAGGGCGATTTAAAAATTTGAGCCCACCAACTCGGGCGACAAGTATGCCAATTGAATGTTTATTTCTTGTATAGTAATAAAGTTCAGTTTTAAAGGACTTATTTAAACGCATCGCTTTGCATCGCCTCGTCACGTTATGATGTGAAGTGTCTCTTATAATATGTCCAACTTGTAGACGACTTGTGACGTTTGTATGTTGTCGATAGCTGTTTAAACGCTGCGTATGAATTTCAATAATTATATTATGAAGAAATTAAAAGTATGGATAAGTATCCATACTTTTAAGCAAGAGCCTGTAGTGTGTTGGCGCCAATTCCAATGAAACGAGACCAAAAATATAATATATTTGTTCGGGAACACAAAAGTTTGGGCGAATTTCTTCCAGTTCGCATATTCATACGCGACAGCTGGCGCAAATTAAGAAAAGCGTAATTTATGGTTCCCGGCATCGGGAGTTTTAGCGCAGACACGTGTTTAATTATTTCGTCATTTGACATCGTTGTGTTTGTTTCTATCTAAATTTTCCGACACATTGGGATATTATATAATTACATAATATCAGATTTTCTGACTGTATGGTGTTAAGGGCCTGATTACATCTACCGAGTAGAGCAGTGGTTCTTAACCGGTGGTCCGCGGACCACTGGTGGTCCCTGGAGGCATTCCAAGAGAGAGAATTCAGAAGTTAGTAAAGAGGCACAAAAATCACATTAAATTAAAAATGAGTGCTCATTTTATAATTATATTTTATAGTTGTGCTTGTTTTCTGTATTAAACCACCCTTAATTGAGGTAAACCAACAGGGTGGTCCCCGACAAGACAAACATTTGGTAACATGGTCCCTCATGACTAAAAGGTTAAGAACCACTGGAGTAGAGTGTGGCCTGACAGTACCCTCGACCGAGCACTCGGTAGTGCTCGGTCGAGGGCGCAGCATCGCCACTCTATAGATGTAATCAGGCCTTAACAAGTAGATGCTTTTGATTTTTTTTTCAATTTAATTTGTCAAATTCGCATGTTAGTATCATTTTGCTTTGGTCTATGTCAATCATGGGCCAAGATTTTTTTTAAATAAAATAAGGCCAAACGAGCAAACAGGTCTACCGAGTACTGTGGAGACAGTACCCCAAAGAGGTCTACCGAGTATAGAGTGTGGAGACAGTACCCTCGGCCGAGCACTCGGTAGATGTCTACATCGGCCCTTGATTGTCAAACACAAAACAATTCATAGCACGTTCTAAAATCCAGACTAAATGGAAGATGCTAATGGTAATATTCGCAGGACCGACACAACATCGGTCGCTTGTTACATTCGCAATACAAAGTTTAATTTGTCCCGGAATTGGCCATTGTGGAATTCGGCCCCGAACTCAATCCAACCATAATTGACTTGAATTAAGGTGTTATTGTACGAAATTTCATGTATAGGATTAGAGAGAATTAGAAAGTATGGAAAACAAAGACGGAAGAGTTACTAGGAGTTCATTAAAGTTCAAATACAAGATTATACTTCGTAAAATGTTGCTTTTTGTTCCTTCATTATAGGCTCAATATCTATCTCAATAAAATGATAAAAAAAAAATAGTTTGCATAATATATCCGAGTACCTACATCATTAATTATTTTCATATTGCCTATTGCGTTACCTGCTAATTAATTACGCAATCGAAAACGTGAGTGGATGAAGTTGATAACTGACATCTTATAACATACTACTCATCTTGAACAAATCCTGTAACTTATCTTACATAATCCACTTTCTTTTGATTTAACTTTTTTTGGTCCAAAAGCCTCAATTTATGCAAAAAAACGTCAGTTTTCAAATTGTTACTTACCCAACTAATCCACTCATATCTTCACTTAAGATTAACCTAAATTTAATGAAGAGTTTAACAGATAATGTATCAAAATTTTGAATTAATTACATTTAAGTTCCACTCTGAGTGCGGCAGTATTTTGTCTAAACTTTATAACTAAAATATATTTAAACGAAAGTACGGAACCATAAAAATTGACCAGCTTTTCCAGCTGAACATATATACACTTCAGCGAGCGGCGTGATGTATGACGTAACGGGCGGGATTTATCGTAACTTTGTTACACTGACATCTAACCTATGAAATATATGCCTGGTATAAAATTCTTTATAACATTCGGGATAGTGCAGTTTAAAATGAAAAAAATGCAATTTTCGAATTCTTCACGTTTTTAAAAATCGAAAATAAGAGATGCAAGTGAAACTTTTTAAACAAAGAAATCTTAGCAACAGTATATTATATCATAACCAACAAAATCATAACCAATAAGAAAACCAAATAGTTGCACTCGCAGTTCCGTTAACGGCAAACATAAGTGAAAACGAAGCAATAATCAGGCACACATTTTCTTTGGTGCCCAGGGTGCTGGTAGTGCTAAAGAAAGAAGTGCCTGCGGCACCCCTTTTTGTTTGCCTTCGGCGTCCTTTTTTATCCGGCGCCCTGGTCGGTCGCCCAGTGTAACCCCCCTTACGCCGCTACTGACTCTACCTCCAATTTGCAAATTTTTGACAAGATCACGTGTCCAATCAGGAGTTTAACACATTAAAGTGTTTCATTATAAATAAAGTCAAGTGAGTTTTATACTCTAATAGCATACAGAGAATAAAGAAATATAAATTCTAAACCGATCACAGGAGTGCTACGTAAGGAAACTCTAGAAAACTATGTAGTAAAAGTTGCAGCTGACTGCAGTCTGTACATTATTATGTAAAGTAGTTTGAAAACATTCGATAGATTCATAGAACTGTTACGGTCGCTTACACACATTACTGGGGACACTTTGTGATGTAAATACCGGATATATAAGTAAAAGATTCGAATAGATTACATATACAAAAATGTTCAAATATCAGCCTAGTCGTCACGCATTTTAACTATATTTCCATGAATTAACTGTATAGTCACAGACCATGCAGTCGTAATATAATTTTTATTGCACTAAATCATGAAAATATGAAAGTAAGATTAAACATTTAATTTTATATTACTATGATACTACTTAGGATACTTTTTATCCCGAAAAAATTACGGTTCTCACGTGATAAACGAGTTTTGGCGCAATGTAGTTGCGGGTGTCATCTAAACATGTAAAATATTGGAAGAGGCTTTGGAGGTAGTGGGACAGCATACGCTTATAAAAAGTTAACAGCAAATAGTCATTTCTCATAACGTATAAATACGAAAAGAACAAAGTTAGTTATACAGCTTCGCTGCGCTGTTTATCTAAAATTGTCTGTGGCAGGTAGTATTACTAGATCTGCATAGCTTTAAACGGATACTAAGGCGTGACTATTGGAATACTGGATCCAACTGCATTGAGATTGGGTGGCGTTCAGAACGTCATGTTTGCTAACGGTTTGTTACTTAGAACTCGTGAATTCGAGCGCAGAATTTATTGGTAACTCGGTAATTTTGTGATATAAGTTTTGGAGCAAGTTTAGTTTATGACATTAGTGTAGCTTAGTTAAACAACAAATTAATGGGTTCCATAAAGACAGAAAAAAGGACCTGCTAGGTCAAAGTTATAAATAAAAATGTATGTTTTTCATACACATTGTATTGCTAAGTGACGTCTTGTTAGCAATGCATGAAATATGAATAACTAGCGACCCTCCCCGGCTTCGCACGGGTATAAAATATAATATATGGCCTAAGCCACTCACTTAAAAAAAAATTAAAGTCGATTCAGTAGTTTTGATTCATATTCATTAAATTAATAGCGTGTAATATTCTGGCTCTGAAAAACTGTTGTTTAGCTCTGAAAAGAACTGTTGGTTAGCCCTGAGAAAAACTTTTGCGTAGGTGTAGTTTTAAGAACAAAATCTAAAAAAAATCACATGAAAATAGATATTAAATGCTCATAGATGCTCATAGATCTAAACTACCCTCTCGCACGCGCACCCCACCTTGATAACGCCCACTTCGCAGCGGGCCGTGCAGTAGAAATCGTAATATTTCAATTTCGCCATAACTTCAAAACCAAACGTCCAATTTTAGTCATTCAAAGACCAAATATTAATTACATAAACTGTACTTAGAGATGAAATAATTTATTTTGAAAAGGATTAATAACATGAGTAAAATGAACGCGTTTAAATGTTGTCCAAAAAATTCAAGATTTTTTGAATAAAAAAATGGTTGTTGTGCCTCACTCGACATAAATAGGTATAGTGTCTCGCGGACTTTTTTGTAGATATTTATAAGATCTACAATTAATTAGAACATTTTATGGTTCTAGCTTTTATAATTTAGGCAGCGTACGCAAAATAAGTAACTTTTCTGGTTGATTTTTTACACCTTGTGTCGGAAAAACCCAAATATCTTACGGAACCCTATATTTTCCAAAATTAAAAGTAGCCTATGTTATTCGTGGATAATGTAGCTTTCGAATGGTGAAAGAATTTTTAAAATCGGTCCAGTAGTTGTTGAGCCTATTCATTACAATTAAACAAACAAAGTTTTCCTCTTTATAATATTAGTGTAGATATAAGGCTAGTTTTGTGGATGGATGTGGGAGTCAAACTGACATAATGTACAGTCGACATAATATTATCATCATCATAAAAAGATAACGTAAAGTAGCCTTCAGTAGCGTAGTTAATATAGTATAGATATTATTATGTTTGTGAGCGTAAGGGCGCGAGAAAGGTATACCGTACATAATTATTTTATGTATTGTACGACACTAAAATATAATATAACTAACTTTAAGTAAGAATAACCAAATTCAAATATCCAATGCACATGCGTAGCCCGTTTACATTTTATACGTTGGTTTTGTATACATTTACATACATTCTGTCAAAGCCGATTTTTGTTTGAACGGCTTAAAGCAACTATTTGTATAATCCTAAATCTAATTTATATCTGCATAACAGGACGAAATGAATGCACATATTCGAAGAGGCTGCGAGCTTTTAACGAAATTAGCATATTGAAACGTGGTTCTATTTTTTAAACGTTTTTCACTTCAAATTAATATGATTTAAGCTATGCATGTATACTTACCGGCATGTTTGAATTAGGTATTTTATTACATATTAATATACTGCGTTTCAATTCACCTTGATCTATAGTAAACGAGTCTAATATTATTAACCACGCAAAAGAGATACAATGATACCTCAATTCATTCGACAGATTTTTGGAAATAAAAGTGGAAGGAAGAAGAATTTTGGAAATAAAAGTGGAAATTTTACTACTAACGTATAACTTATCCATCGCTAAAACGTAACGTGAATTGTTAAACTAACGTCAAAACACGTGATTTGATCAAAAAATTATAAGACAGTGAGAGTAGACCGACGTGGAACGAAGAAGAGAAAGAAACATCTCTTAATACCGAGCGGTGAAAATACCTGTTTTGCTATTTTTTTGGACTTCTGATGGCGCTCCCGGACGGTAACCTGTATTTTTATCCATAATTTAGCTTTTATAATAAAGCGGAACAAACATAATAGAGTACGGAACCCTTCGTGCACGAGTCCGACTCGCACTTGGCCTATCTTTTTAAGAAATAGTGTTCTCTTGACCACTGGCGACCCACTACGGAAGCTTTGCAACTCCCCGAAGGGTTGCGACCCACAGGTTGAAAACACAATATTCATAAATTTCACTCATAATAATTATTCTCAGCAAGAATTTTTATGTCTCGTCCGATAGCTAAATAAATATTTTAAAAAAGATAGATGTAAATAAAGCGAACACAGTACAGTCAACGCCACAGTCACGTAATCCAGTAACTCGGGAAAAACGCCAGTGAAGTTTAACCACGGTATTACCACGCTGAATCCACAATGAGCTCAACAATTGATCATCCGGATATTGCCTGTCAACCGGACCTCGCCCGGGTATGAGCATTAAGAACGTGTATACATATTATACATATTGGTTACACGCGGTCTGCTATTGTGTATACCACAGTCATCTGGTTGAATCCGCTATTTGATTGAATGACTAGCAAATTTATTGAATGAAACCATTTAATTTACAGTTGAAGACTTGACGAGTTGGCCTTTAGTTTAGTCGTTAAACGTTTCAGTCAACAACTCGACGAGTTGTCGCTGGTCATTCAATCAAATAGCCGATTTGACCAGATGACTCCGAAACATATTATATTATGTAAGGGCCAATTCACACCGGAATGGCAGCGGCCGGCAGCGGCGCGAAGAGCACTTTTAGTGTGAAATAATTGTAAACTTTATCTACATACTTATAACTACTAGTATCGCTTGAAAACTTCAAAAAGGGCTCGAGGCGCCTCGAGGCGCCGCGCGTCCGTCGGCGGAAACTGCTCGCGGCTGCCAGCGTCCGCGCGCGTCGCCGCTAGGCGCCTCGAGGCGCCACGCGGCCGCCCGCGGCGCCTCGAGCCCTTTTTGAAGTTTTCAAGCGATACTAGTAGTTAAAAATATTACTTCTTCTTCGGCAATAAGTGCAATAATAACCAATTCCATCATGTTGCTGCAAACACACGACACGAGTTTCCTTGCCGAATGTAGAATCTAAACTGAAAGGCACGCGTGCTCTGGAGGTAGCGCGCGGCCGGCAGCGGCCACGAGCGTCCACAAGCGGCCGCTAGCGTCCACAAGCGGCCGCGAGCGTCCGCCCGCGGCGACGCGAGCCGCCTCTGCCGGCCGCTGCCGGCCGCTGCCGGCCTCTGCCATTCCGGTGTGAGTCGGCCCTAAGTCTCAAAGTTAGACGTGTAATCTATTCGAGAAATCACCTGTAGGCTTAGCACAATCACCATAGAAGCGGTTTCTTTCTTCGGAAGAATAGACAAAGTGACAGTTAGACAAAGGCAATCCGCCATTTTATCACTAAAATCTGTCAGTGTGTCGATTATTTACTGTTTCTACTGCTGTTATGCTAAATATACAGTTTGTTCTGTGTTCGAAAATTTGTCAGAGGCCCGAAAAAAATTTGTTGTCAAAAAGGTTTGGGGCTTTGTCTACTCCTAGTTAAAGCCAAAGCTTTTTGGCTTATGACTAGTCAATTCTAGGAATACTTAAGCTAGCAGAAGTAACATTCAACTAAAAGTGTAATTTGTAGTGAAGAAAATGTCTTTTTAGGTTCACCTTAATGTTTACAAATAATAATGAAGAGGAGGTCGCTTTCTTGTAATAATAATAGAGTGAGTGATAAGGTTCTCTAATTGTTACTTAAGCTAGCAATTATGGAATCCATTGAAAAAAATGTAAGGTGTAGTCTTGATGAAATGGTAATCAAATTTTTGGCTAGTATTAAAGCTGATTGTGATCAGAAGATCACTTAACTAATAATAATAATAGAGTGAGTGATATAAACTCTCGCTATCTATTCCAAGTCACCCCGAACTAGATAAATCGCTGGCCATTTTCGGGGTCATTTACTACTAGCCTCCTTCAGATATAATAAGAAAGATTTCGAATCTATTTACCCCATATTGCTATGATATATTTGATTCCCATCTATCTATATTATTTATGTGGCTTTGGCTACTTGGATTAGATGCTTTTTATGAAAAAAACACATAGGGATTGATAAAAAGTCTCAAGTATAAACACTACATTTATGTCGTCAAAGTATACAATTTTCATTTTTTTAAATTAAATGCTGATCAAATAACGCGCATAAGATAGGCATTATAAGAATTCCTAAAATATGTTAAAAGTAGTTAGAATTGTTAAAATGTGTTAACATTATTTTAACAATTCCTTTTTATAAAAGTAGCTTTTAACATCATTTTAACAATTCCTTTTTATTATATAAAAAAATTGTTTAGTTCGGGTACTGCATAATTTTCCAAAATAGAAACTATCCTACGTCGTATCCCTGTGTACAAAATATCTCTTATCAAAATATTCCATCCAAATCGGTTGATCAGTATAAGCGGGAAGTGGCAATAGATAGAAAACATTTTTACGTTCATATTATCTATTATGAATGTAGTAAAACTTCAGCAAAAGCTTTAACTTTTTCTATTAAACTTAAAACAATTTTGCACATAAATCGTTACCGTTCATCTGTCACGAACTGTCAAACCATTTTCGAAAAAATTTCAATTTACTCTCATTAAACTGAATATATTATCTGAAGAAATTACCATGAAAGCTATATAATATAATTTTTATATAATTAGAATTTTTAATAAATAAGCTATTAGTGGCGCAAATATACATATTAAGTAGTTTTATATATGAAACAAAATACTAAATCGGTGGTCAAAGTAGAAATAGCTACTTTTGAATAGTTTTAGAGTAAGACGCCCGTTTTGGGCGCTTGATAGACGAGCTATTAGATAATTAATGTAAAACGCAATACAAGAAAACCACAAAGAAAGGATTTTCCGAGCATATGAAGTTCAGTGGTTCAAAATTAACCAAGTACTCACATGTACTCGACCACACACTTAATTATACGCCTTGTAGCGCTATATTCGAGGCTTATGCAGGGCCGTATTTAAGGAAACTTGAACGGGGTAGTTGCCGAGGGTAACATAAGAAAGCGCCCACAAAAGAGTAGATTTTTTTTTTAGTTTTGGCGTTTAGCGTTACATATTATCTAGTGGGAAAAAGATTTTTCAATTCTTGTCAACAATCGACATCAATATTTACTCACAGGAATGAACATGAATGATTAAACACCATGAAAACTTTAGAAAGCGTTACTTAACAAATTAAAAAATTACGAATATAACGAAGCCAAAGTGTAGAAGTTTGATGTCCATCGGCAGTCATTGATTTTCTGTCAAAATTAGAGAATTGTTGTCTTCAAAAATTTACCATATTATCTTAATTTCCTGTTTTGCCTGGAGGCCTCCGCCGGCTGCTAAATACGGCCCTGGGCTTATGTACTACTGTGTATTATGCTAATACTGTGGATAATAGCGTATTATTTGCACAGTAAATATACTTAGCGCGCTATTAGTCATAGCGTATGCAAACAGTATTATTGTCAAGGTTATTAGCACTAATAGACAACCTTTTTACTTCAGTAGTAGTAATTCAACCATTTTAGGTCTACTTAATTTAGAGTAAGTATACAAAAATACACTTCAATTCGTTTTAACACGAAAAACAAATTCACAAGGCATAGCGATTTTAAAAAGTGGTGTAAAACGTAACATTAGACCACATACCGGCAAAAAAGAATTACAAGGGTATATTATGGTTAAGTTTAAAGTGTGTGTTTCACAGGTAATGCGGCAACAAGATATATATGACAAGCGCAGAAGCTAGGTTTATGATTATTCCTATTTTTATATTGGTGATCGTGTCTCTTGAAGCTAGTTCAGCATACACCGATCGCGTTCAATTCCATTCCAAATCGTCACATAGGCTTTTGGGGTGGCGATGACAAGGTTCGTAAACTTATCGTCTCGTTAGCGACTGTCGTGTTTGGAATACGAATGCGACATCATTCACGAAAGCAACTGTTGCGTTGACAAAAACAAGCGCTGACAACCCGAGGGCGTTTGCTCAATCACTAAACAGGTACAAATACTTGTGGATAACATATTTTTTTGACTGAAAACAGATAAAATTATTGTGAAAGTACCAAAGTGTAACTTGTACAAAATCTTAATGAAGTAACTTCGCCTTTTGCCTACCAAGTAAGGTAGGTATTATGATTAAAATTGTCACAGATTGATAAGGTACAAGCGCCTTGTAGGCACTCTAGCTTTTAAATGCGGCTACGCCGCGTCCAAAGCTAGTTCTTACCGTATTCTTTCAAAAACTGAACCTTTTTGGGACTTAAGTGGTCTAGTGTTAACCCACTACTAATGGAGATTCAACTGATTGGTGTTTATTAGGGAGTCAGTCGTAGCGTCCATATTGATCGGATGTTCTGCTCTAGTTGCTACATGCTCAATCGGGAGATAGGCTCATTTATAAGTGTATGTAGAAACAAAATGTGACTAACTTTTCAGCTTGGATAGTAAGTGTTAATGGTGTTAATGAGATAATAATGATCAAAATATCACGTTCACCATTATTTTGTCAGTTTTTTAACTCAAATGACGCTTTGTCTAGCTGAAATGTATCACGAATAAAAAAAAATATTCAGTATCGTATCCACACTATTATTATAAATGCAAAAGTGTGTCTGTCTATCTGTCATCTATTAGAGCTTACACCGCTGAACCGATTTTGCTTAATGTGGTATGGAGATAGGTAATTAATCTCGGGAAAGGATATAGGATACTTTTTATCCCGGAAAAATGTACGGTTTCGCGCAACGATAAACGGATTTTGGCAAAACGGAGTTGCGGGCGTCATCTAGTACACAATAATGCAAAGTAGTCTGTTTACTTTTTACGATAACGCGTCACATAATCGCTGAATCACCCCAAAAAACATTAGGCAAAGCATATAACTTGATGTTTTTCAGCGTTGTTAAAAAGCCTTGTTCAAACGTCGCAAGGGTTTGTTATTTGCAAAACCTCGTTATAACAATTTCTTATTATCATTTAAACGAAGCAGAAGTGTTATATGTCCCCGAGGGGGAATAAATATCTCACATCATAATTCTCGCAAAACATAAAAAGTGCGAGGCAGAGAGCGTCTCGGAATGATTTTCTTCGCGTTTCGCTTGGGATCAGGATAGTACGCGTCTCAAATTTTGATCTCTTTAATCCTTAACGAAAATGTCGTATGGTACACGCGTTATTTTGAAGGTTTTATTTTTTACTGAGTTGTTTTCGAGTAGCATTTATGTCAGGAAAATGTTCTAGTTCCAGCTAATTAAGTTATCAAGCATTTTAGGCTGTGTTCAGTATAAGACAATACCTTTATATAGTATTTTGTATAAAATTTTGTAATATATACCTATGTATATATTACAAAATATTATACAAAATACTAGCTGTCTCAGCAAACGTTGCTTTGCCATAACAATATAAAGTATTTCGAGCATATTATTATTTTATTGAAGTGACTAAATAAGTATGTTACCATGGCAACGTCTCGTCCCATCCCGTCGCACAATCAAATGGTCGCCGTCAGTCTCGAGTTGTAATCATTTACTATTATTTATTCAACAAATGCACTTATCAATATAAAAAGTACCCAGTAGCCGATTCTCAGACCCACTGAATATGCATATAAAATTTGGTTAAAATCAGTAAAGCCGTTTCGGAGGAGTACGCGGTCTAACATTGTGACATTCTCGATGGTACATACTACATACATCACAATGCTTTGAGCTATTAATATTAGGTATGTAAGTACAATATAATTATATTATTTCAATTTCCTAGTCATTCCACACAAAATATATTATAATACATAAACAAGATATTTTATATTACAGAATAAATGTTGTTTGCATTGTATGTTCACAAATTAGTTATTAAGAGCTCTGCAGGATGTTGAGCTTAGTGGTTTGTTTTGCTTGATAGCGAATTTAAGTACAAACACAGATAGTAAAATGTTTAGAATTATTTGTTTCAGTAAGCAGTATTATCTTATATTTATAAAATTCTCGTGTCACAATGTTAGTCTCCGTACTCCTCCGAAACGGCTTTACTGAGTTTTACCAAATTTTACACGCTTATTCAGTAGGTCTGAGAATCGGCTACTGGGTACTTTTTATATTGATAAGTGCATTTGTTGAATAAATAATAGTAAATTATTACAACTCGAGACTGACAACGACCATTGTTTGTGCGACGGGATAGCGATGGACGTTGCCATGGTGACATACTTATTTAGTCATTTCAATAAAATAATATGGGTGAAAATCGAAATACTTTACTTATATGGCAAAACAACGTTTGTCGGGACAGCTTGTATTACTATATTTTTATGATCTGACAGAATTAAAAGTAAAGACAGAGTTCTCATGAGGCCGATTTTTTTGTAAGTCAAATTACGCTACACCTACTATGGATACTACGTCAAACGCAATGCAAATTAATGTTTTTTTTCAGTGTAAGTAAATTAACAGTAACATTAAGGGCCCGTTTCACCACTTCCTGATAAGTGCCGAACAGGCTATCCACCACTTAAGTTGTGAATAGCCTATTCGGCACTTTATAAGAAAGTGGTGAAACAGGCCCTGAATGTTGTAACCTGTTTAGAGTTTTGTAGTAAATTAATATTATGTTTTAATTTTTGTTACATATTGCGAGTGAGATTTTAGACGATGCGAAATAACTGAAACATTGTAACCTGATTTTGTTACCACACTCCAACTTTAATAATACTCCAAGTATATTAATAAAAATAATATTATTTCATACGGACAGCACTTAAAATCAATGTATGTAGAATAACAGTAATATTTTATGACACAGTAATATAATGCTTTAATAACAAAGTAGCGATACCCTTAAAAATATATTGTCCACATACCTAAAATATAAATTTTAAGCTTCATGTTTCGTGCAGATAAGCGGATTTCGATTTCGGTTAAAAAATTCGAAACATTTTCGCACAGCGCTTATTTTGTAAGTCATTGCAATGTATTCTAGAATTTATTGCTCATTTCGACTCAGCTGCTAGTTAGAAAGATTACTATAACATACCATCTATAGGATAAATAATAGAATTAGACTATACTCTTATAATTTTTCTTTACTCATCTCTTTATCTTCTGAATGCTTCTGACGCATTGAATTGAGCTTTTGTTTAGCAATAGATATATTAATAAACTAATTTTAAATATTATTATTATTAACTAAACTCTAAATATTATTATTAGCAAGACTTCCACGAATATTTTAAAACTAAAATTAGTCAAAATGGGTCAGCTGTTCTCAAGTTGTAGCGACAAACAAGCATTTTTTTATATATAGATATAAATTTTGTTCGATTCAGATACTAATCTGTCAAAAGTATCTTTGAATTTTTCATTGCACAAAAACACTGACATCTTTAAAGGGTTTAAGTTACACTATTCACTAAGTGACTTGCTAATTAATTAATTATTATTAAGCAAATAAGCACCCTGTTAAGACTCACTAACGATTACATCGCCGATGTAAAGAGGTTGGATGGATGGAAAATTTTTGAGCCAGGAAAATGACAACTTCATCATTTATATCCTGTAAAATTTTTTGTTTATTAAATTTGATGAATAACTGTTTTATTCTTTTAGACAGTTTGATCTATTTGTAATGACTTTGGAACAAAACTAGACCCCCGTTTGTTTATTCAATTTCCCCATCCCGTCAGAAGTAAGGAAATTATCAAAATCGTTAGCCATTTTCCCCCGATTTCTTAAACTTAATCAGTTTTCCGTATTTCTCGGAAATTAATCATTTTTAATTGGTTGTTTTTCCTTCATTTTTGCGATCCACTTTAAGGGGTGTTAAGAAATAAAAACAATTTTGTGAAACGACAAGTTTTTAAGTGAAGTGTAATTAATGACCACTTTATTCATCTTCGTCCCCTTATTCTTAATTTTCCTTCAAACTGCCGAATCACTTAACGTTATTCCCTATTTCAAAGATTGTATAAACATGGTTATAATTTAATTATAGTAACATAATATTATTATGATCTACATTACTGTCTGCTTTAGAAATATAATCTAAAAACGATTTCTTATAAAAATGTTTCAGTAGAATGTTGTTCTAATTTAATTCTTAAAAATATTATTTCGTTCCTTTAGGTTTTTTTCAAAAGGATAGGGTCTAGTGTAGGAAACAAAACGAGTTTTAAAAAAGGCGTGTATAAAATATTTTACTTTCATACTTTTGTTTTTTGTATAACAAAACCTATTAAACCCTAATAATAATTAATATTCATGTATTCTTTATCAGCTGCTATATCAGACTCGAATAATATGCGCCTATAGTCTTGCATTTAGCTTTGCATTTATTAGAGGACGCAATTTTATTTTTAGGATATGTTGGGGGAGTCAATAGAAGCTTAACCTCAAGTTTGTGGGGTCGCCGCCCTTGTCCCCCGGCCGCCATCTTGAAAAAAGGGGTGATAGCACTATTTTCGCGATAACTCTGAAACTATACGTCTTACAAATTTTTTTTCAGAACATAACTTGTTGCAAATTACTTTGCCTACAAATATGTTTTTATAACTTTTCACCCTAAATTAAAAATTTAAAAAGTTATAAGCAAAAAAGTGAGATTTTTTTTTAAGTTTTCTTATTACTTTTTAACTTTGTTTGACACATTTTACAAAAAAATTACCTCAGACCAACCTTGTAGCTGATCTTTTCAGAAAAAGATCACCCGATCCTCCCCCATCTCATGAAATTAATTTTCTGCAGATACAGAGAAAGCTGTGGAAGCATGTGTGCCTGCAGAAAAGTAGGCCTAAAATGCTCTACAGTATTCCTACTATTCTGTAGAGCATTTCAGGCCTGCTTTTCTACAGCACCAGTCTACGGTATGCCTACTATACAACATAATAATATATTTATGCACATTATACTATAGTATGCCTACTATACTAGTCTACATATTATTATGCCTACTATACTGTAAAGCATTTCAGGCCTACTTTTCTGCAGCCACACATGCTTCCACAGTTTCCTTTGTGTCGGGGGATCTTTTTCTGAAAAGATCATCTTCAATATTGGTCTGAGGTATTTTTTTTTGTAAAATCTATCAAACAAAGTGTAAAAAGTAATAAGAAAACTTTAAAAAAAAATTCTCACTTTTTTGCTTTAAATAACTTTTTAATTTTTAATTTAGGATGAAAAGTTATAGAAACATATTTGTAGGCAAAATAATTTGCAACAAATTATGTTCCGACAATTTTTGTGTCAGACGTATAGTTTCCGAGTTATCGCGAAAATAGTGTTGTCACCCCTTTTTTCAAGATGGCGGCCGGGGGACAAGGGTGGCGACCCCACAAACTTGAGGTTAAGGTTCTATTGACCCCTCTAACATATCCCAAAAATAAAATTGCGTCCTCTAATAAATGCAATATTCGGTCCTAAAATTGTAACATTTCAATGGACTACTACCCGAAGGCGCGGTTTAATGGCTACACCGCGAGATCAGAAGCAATAATTATTATAAGTAAATGACAGCACGACCACGCCACTATTAAGACGACGACGCCTTGATAATTTGGCTGTAGCGATATCGATTTTCTCTTCGATCATAATATTGTCTTTGTCAGTGAATTACCCATAGCATAACATGATTGGTCAACTTTTATAACACAGAATAATCAATCAAAAAGACCTCTGTGAAAAAAGGAATTCCTATTTTGCCAACAGAGGAGAGTGATTTAAGCTTCCAAAATTTGTACATATAAAATTGGTTCAAGCATACACTTTAATTTGCCCATAGCTTATATGAAATGTATTTATGGTTTTTAAATTACGCGACAAAACCATTTTGTCGCTTACGCCTTTTTTGCCCTTTTCATTTTTTGCTGTTCCCTTGCTTGTTTTCTATCTAATCTAAAACATATCCAACACGGTTTTTTACTTTAACGCGGCGTCACCTTAAATAAATCGTCACACATACTATTGCTTGTGACCTCGCGATGTAGCGGGCCTACCGCTCGTTCGCGCGAACGCGAATAAATCCAGCCTACTGTTGTATACTAATTCGACTGCCTACGGTCTACGCGAACGAATAGCAAGACATTCTTCTTGTCATTCGTCACTAGTCCTCGTGAAATTGTTCTCATATTGTAGGGGCTAATTCCCAGTGGAAATTTATCTGGCTCTCCATTAGCCTTTATTCTTTACAGACTTATTACCTACGTTTTTTGTTGTCACTCGCAGAAATCTAAATTAGTGGAGTCACTTTGATTCGAATATATTGGCTTGGAGGATTACGGCGGAGTTGGGTTAAATAATCCCGTATGTTGGAATTTATGGTAACATACGATCAATGTACATTGTACAAGTAATACTTTGTTTAGAAAAGGTTTATCAGTTAGCCTTTTTTACATTTTATTTTTTTCGTCTGTCCCTTCTAATTGATATTATCATTTTGGTAATCATCACATTACTTATTAATAATCGTCTTTACGTTTGTAAAAAAAAATAACCAACTTTGTGGCATAAGATACACAAAGTGTAAAAGAAACAATTAAAGTTATTTTTTGTTTGCATTATAATCAAAATTATCGTAATAAAATCAAAAAACTAACTTGACACGAACGTTCGTTTGTTAAAGTTAGTAATGTTTGTTTAGTGTGTCAATAATTTTAGCCTAAGCGTTTAGGAGATTATATTCGCAAAATGCTTTTAGTTGCGTTGATTGTATTCGACTTAATATTATTTTGCCACAATAATAATATAACACGAAGGGCCTGTTTCACCATTTCCTGATAAAGTGCCGGATAGGTTATCCACAACTTATTTGACAGATACTCCATACTCTATCTGTCAAGTTAAGTGGTGGATAGCCTATCCGGAACTTATCAGGAAGTGGTGAAACAGGCCCTAAGTATAATTTGAATCAAATTACGCCTCGGACGCTAATCCGGCTCTGAAATAAACATTAGTAGGACCAATAAATCTTTGTCGTCGGAAAATCGAAGCCGTCCCATTTAAGTATAATTAAATTACCATTGTAAAACTCCAGACTGAGTATATCTATCAGAGGGGACGGTTCGCAAGTTAATGAGCCGAAATTGTGATGATAACGGCCCTGCTTAAGAGGCCGGGTACACTTGGAATTTATCATACATACGTAATTCCAAAATCATTTTCTCATACGAAAATATTTAACATGTTTGACTTGTTTTTCAGTTTAAAATAGTAATTACCTAGGTTCCTGCACAAAAATTTACTTCAAAATATTTAAACACAAAAATTTTTTTTTGCTTTAAATTTTTTTAGTAAATTTACTACTAAATATTTAAACATTAAAAAATAGAGTAAAACACTAAAAAATATACAACTAAATAGTTAATTTACTACAAAATATTTAAACTCTAAAAAATATTTTTTAGTATTTAAATATTTTGTAGTAAATTTACTATTTATTTATATATTTTTTAGTGTTTTACTCTATTTTTAATGCTTAAATATTAAGTACTAAATTTACAAAAAAAAAATTAAAAACAAAAAATATTTTTTTTAATGTTTAAATATTTTGATGTAAATTTTTGTGCAGGAACCTAGATAATTACTATTTTAAACTGAAAAACAACTCGAACATGTTAAATATTTTCGTACGAGAAAATGATTTTGGAATTACGTATGTATGAGAATTTCAAGGGTACCCGGCCCCTTAACGCTTTACCTAAAGGTTAAAATATTGTAGGCTCGGAAGGATTTTGAAATGAACTTTCTGTTGGAATTAGATTGTATACCCGAGGAAAGTGATTCCTAGGAAGTTGACAGATCTACGTCGTTTGGTCGGCGTATGTTAATTCAATGTTAGCTATGATCAGTCGGATGGGTTTGACAAGCTACCACATTATTTAGGTCCGCCATCTGCCTAGGAATCAACTTCTCTGATAGTACATTTTGGGAATACTACATTTATGTCTAGGAATGTTATGTTACAGTTACACCGAAATCCTTTAACCGTCTAGAAACCGTAAATTTTTGTGGAATAAAACGTATATCTCCATACCAATTTACACTATTTAACAAACAGACAGACGGAAAGACAGACACTTTCGCGTTTATAATATTAGTTAGTAAAGATCTGTGGATATTGTTATACATTATGTAATATAATGTACGTGAGCACGGGACTTGTATTATCGTTAACGCCACCTGATAAGCCAGAACTCGTAAAGACAACGCCAAATCGACACTTCCCTGCTAACGCCAGGCTAAAGCTCCCGGTAACGTACATTTTATAATGTAGATAACAAGCCGAATGGCAGTGTATGTGTTAAAATTTCAATATAATCTTCACTTTGATATCATCGAGGAAATAATTGATTCCTAGACAGTTGACGGACCTACGTCATTTGGTCGGCTTATGTCAATTCAGTGTTAGCTGTGATCGGTCGGATGATGGTCGAATGGGTTTGACTTAACGTGACCAAATAACATCTGCCTAGTAATCAACTTCTCTGATATTACTATCAGAGAAGTTGATTCATAGGCATTTGGGTGACCTAGGTTATTTGGTAGGCTTAAAAAAAAAGGTTATGTGGTAGGCTTATGTGAAGTTGATATTCATGACACGTAAGTCTAGAGTCGTGACCTGCCGGCTGTATTGATAAAAAAGTTTTAAAGTAACTAACGGTGTTTGGTAAAATATTATATTGTTTGACTTAAAGAAATAAAGGCAAAAATACTACTTGCTTAATGCCTATTTAAAAATAACTTAGAATGCTTAAGTATTTATTTTTGAAATTTGAAATGCATCTGTTTTGGCATAATTTTTGTAAATGAGCATGACGGCAAATTTTCAGCCTACACAGTAAGTACCTAAAACAAGTGACCGCGCCTTTACCTTAGCAAAAAAGTTCGATATCTAAATCGCATTTGTGAAATGGATTTGTGGATTGAGCACTGGTGACGAGGCAGTCCTGATGACAAGGCAGTCCGATCATCAGGTACAAGGAAAGGGCTGGCCTCGGACACTATTATGTAGGTTCTAAGAATTCCGAATCAGTGGTTTTTGTGGTAGTTTTCGGTGATTATAAAAAACCTTTTTAGACTTCTTTGATTTCACGGCAAGGATTTTTTGACATTGGTAATACCTTAACTGTAGCAGGTTTTTAACCATTGACAAAAAGGGGGTCTGTTGTAGGTTTGACGTGTGTGTCTGTAGCATTGTAGCATCCAAACTGATAGACTGATTTTGATTATTACCATGATCATAAAATGGATACTAGAAATAATAAATGTTAATTAGTAAGGGAAATACGTACAAAATGACATATTAGGACAAAATGACATAGTGCCCTTATTTCAAAATTGGGGGGGTTTAGATACGTTTCCGCGATTGTTTTCCGTGACGGCAGTCATATTAACAATCCTGCCAGACTTTGAGCGCCATTCTCACAGTTGCGCCGCAGTAAGCAGATCAAACGTGTTTCTCGCCTTCAAAAGTTTATTTAACAGATGGTTTTCTCCTGTTTTCTGGCGAGTTATTTGCTGTCATTTGTTATTATTTGTATTAAAATCGATGAACCATGCTAGTAGCCAGTGATTTCTGTCAACTTTGTTGCAATCATTAGTTAATTGATGAAATTTTGATATTTATTTGTTTTTGGTTACATTTGGACAAAATGACATACAAAGAAAATTGACAAAATGACATACCATGTACGGTGTTTCTGATAGTTAACATTTATTATTTTGTTAAGGGGATATGCCGCGAATCTACGAAAGAAAAACTAATCGGCAGTCTTGGAGCCAAGAATCCATGAGTATGGTCGTATCATATTTTCGGTTCAGTAGTATGGCTACTGAAGCGTGGAAGAAAAAAAAATGGGATGGGAATTGGCAGCAAAAACATTTGGTTTTTCAGGCGATGCTTAGAAGACATGCACTCAATAGGAATAAAACCTTGAATTCTAACTCTAAAGGATTAGGAAGAATCTCAAACGATTAAATTATTGTGAACTTTGTTCCTAAAAATGTGTATGTCATTTTGTCCATACTATATAGACAAAATGGTTTATGTGATTAATTATATTTTTTCTTTTTGTATGTTTTATTATAGTTCCTACTTAATTAAAAGACTGTATTACTGATAGGCAATGAACCTAAGATAACTTTAAACGGTTGAGACTAATTATAATATCATTAAATAAAAAAATATGATTGAAAAACAAAACACCCTGTCATTTTGTCCGTACTTCCCCTAATAATTACTAATTAACAGGCTAAGCGTGTTTATTGTTTCCACTCGAGAGAAAGACGAACTACTTAATAATATACTAGAATACTCCGTTGTATTTTTCGTTTATCGTTTATTTTCTTTTATCGTGAACTAAATTCGTTCATCGTGAGAACCGTACATTTTTCCGGGATAAACTCTAAGTATCTCAATATTATATACCATATTTCAGCTAAATCAGTTTAGCGGTTTGGGCGTGAAGAGGTAACAGACAGATAGACACACTTATAATATAATAATATTAACCTGGCGTCTGCCTGGTAGAAAATAGGAACAACAACTGCATGGTGGTTCATAATTACCCGGATTTTAAGCCGTTGCTAATTTTTACAATTTCAACGACATTTAAAGCAAATTTATAACATAAAGAATAGGTCTTAGTTTATAATATTTTGAAGAGACACAATAAAACAAGTAATATAATGATTGTATTTTTCTACTTAAAATTTACCACAAAAAAAATTACATCTCGAAATTGATTAATAAATAAAAAAAAATAACATCTCGAAATTGATTAACAAATAAAAAATCCACACTTTGTATTTTACTAATTAATAAAAAAAATAATAAATAAAAAAAAATAACATCTCGAAATTGATTAACAAATAAAAAAATCCACACTTTGTATTTTACTTTTTAGAATGACAAACGTTGGATCTTAAAATAAGTATACGTAAAAATGATAATGAATCTTAGGTTTAGTCACTATCCCCCAGAGAAGAGAAGGCCCCGTCCCAAAAAGGCTCGGCAAAAGCCGAAGTCTAAGGGCGCGCGGGCTCCGCCCGTCTCAGCCGCAATGGAGACGGAGACGGGTGGCGATCGGGGGATCCCCGCCCGCATAAAGGGTCCCGAGTAGACAGCCCCCCTATAGCCCGTTGGGCTCTCGTGAGGTCAGCGGCCGAAAGTCGCTGGAAGAAGAGGCCGGTTGCGGCTGCGCGCGGGAAGGGGCGGAGTTGAATTGCTCTGCGGTACCCGTCCCTCCCGCACTAGGCGCATGACGGAGGGCTGGGGGGGTTTTAGTGGGTAAACCTCTTGTAGGGAGTCCCACATACCCCCGCCCCTTCCCCCGAAGGGGTGGAGGATACGTAAAGTATTTCCCCTCCTAAAAAAAAAAAAGAAAGGTTTAGTCACTATGAGCGCTGTCATCCATGCAACCGCCACAGAAAGAAATGCCATGTTCAGGGCAGATGAAATTTTTGTATCTCAAGAGGTATGGCTAGTATTCCTGTCTTTTTTTAGTGGGAAATATTATCTGGCATCGTTTACGAAAACCAGAATTATTGGCAAGGAGCTCTTCCGATGTTTCTTCTGTAAAGAACCTTATTCCTTTGCAAATATCGCTTATAGTTGAACTACATCCATGTACGAGCCCTCAAGTGGTTATTTATAAGATCAAACCTAAAAATAACGTAATATGTAGAGTAATATACGTTTTTTCACCTGTCAGTACAAATAAATAAACGAAATAATCAAATAATTAACTCAACGTCACTGGCACGAAATGGCATCATGGAATGCATAGTTGGGTCATATTTACCCTTTTGTATGTTTGACCATGTTTATCATCCAGTCCAGACACACACCGTCTAAGCTGACATAAGAAACAAGGGGGGCAGGGATCTAACTCCAGCTACTGAGAAGCGTGGCAACTTTACAATATTATTTTCTTAAATACACGCATTTAAAAACATCACGGGTCATTATGACTCAACCTGGCAGTCGCCGGGTTAAATTAGTATGGATTACCATTCTATACATTTGACTTGTCTTTGCGTGTGTATTTCGCGTGAATTCGCCATTTATGGTAGTCCAAAGATTAGCATAAATATAAACAGATCGTGTTCAGTGTGTGGACGCAACAGACCGCGGGGATTAAATTCAATCGGGTTTCCTTTTCAAACCGATGCGATTAAAATATAGCGATTATGGATAATTCTTTTAAACAATATTTAAGGCTGCCTTCACAGTCGCGAGTAGTGCGGCAGCCGCGCGACTTCTATACTAAAACGAGACGCGCGGCTGGCTGCAGCCTTAGAATATTATAATACTTTTATTTGTTATATTAAGTACTTAACCCTTAATTCACTTCCTGAGTCCCAGGGACTCACATCAAAATTTTAAACGGCCATAATTCAAAAGTCTTAGCAGCTAGTTTCCCCCACGTACCTTCATGTAGTGACGCGGGCGACACGGTGCCGAGAGGATAAGTGCGTACATTCCATATTTGGTGAGTTATTACGCCGAGTGAGTCCCAGGGACTCATACTAGTGAATTACGTTATGATTATTTTTATACATAAAAGTTTTGAAATGTTGATTTTTCACCATTATTATAATTTAAATTATGTGTGCTTTATTTTTCTGTTGTACAATTGTAAAATGGCTCTAAAAAATAAGACTTTATCAATCTAAGAGAAGACGGAGCAGATTCCATTCTGGAAGCCTGGCTTCAAGAAGATTTGGACGAAAAAATGACATTCCTGAAGATGTGAGCCACCCTGACACAAGTTAGCTAGGAGAGAAAGTATTACTATTTGTACCACTACAAAAAGAGAACAAAAACTGCTCATTTGTGCACAAAATGTCTGAAGCCGATATGTTTTACTTGCCCAAAAAATATATGCCGACGTATCTTTTAGATAGTATTAGAAACCCACTGCACTTTTTTTTCTTTGTATAGAAGCATAATATACTAATGTTTATTTTATTTTATTTTGTGTACCTTTATTGGTTTAAAAACGTTAAGTTCTTTTTAATTTTTAGAATATTTGTTAGTGTAGAGTAAATTTAAAAATATCATGGTTTTAAAAGACTGATAAGTGTATTTTATTTAATTTTCAAGAGGATCTCAGAAGTTTGGTTAATTTTGTTATTTATTCTTATAATTTACGAAGTACTTAAGAAGATTGTTAAACAAAATGTTGATGAAATTTGTTTCATTTCATAAAAACATACATTTAAAATATGTGAGTCCCAGGGACTCATAGAAGGTATTTACGTTAGTAAATTTCACCTAGTGAATTGAGGGTTAATATATCTCCGGCGAATAAGCGAGAAAAATTGATACAGTATTTTCTTTGGGAAAACGACGATTTCCACTATAGCACGGAAATTCGATAAGTAACTAATTGGAGAAAAACGTGGCAAAAATCTACCTTTCATTTCTAACAAAGTATGCATTCTAATTTCTATCACATACATAAAATTGTTAGTATTACCGATAAATAAGAAAGTATAACCGCGAATATTCTTATTTTAAATATAGATAACATGTTACTAACTTTTACCAGTTAAGTAACTTAATTAGGTTCGTTCGTTTACAGGTATAGAACAAAAGGGTAACAGAAACATCATATATGAAAACAAAACGTTGTTACGCAAAAGATAATAAAAATATATTTAAATATTTCGCTTCGTTTCATCAAATACCTTTAGCGAGATCACAAAGAAACACTCATCACTCTATGAACTTTACGCAGAGTATTATGTTAATATGAAACAAGTGACTTTTACGATTATTACATTATGTAAAGTGAGCTATGAACAGAAGATGTTTGAATATTTTTTCAGGCGAAATAACGCCTTTTAGCAACAATTGAATCACTTGGATAATACTCAAGTTACAAGTACGTACTATGTTGGTAGTTTGAACAGCCTTCTTACCTTTTTCCACAATTTCCTTCTATTATACTCCTTTTTGCCTAAAACTACTTTGTGGGGTTGAAGTTCTGGTTATATTATAATCTTATATAATCATGCAGTTTGTACATTTGGCCTTCCTCAATATAAAAACTAGGCCTTTGCATCCGATGTGGATGATGTATACAGTATTTTCAGAGCGAAGTAACCGCTCCTCCAATACTGTAGTGCCAGCTGGGACAAGATTTAAATGTCCGTATGGTTGCTCAAACACATACGACATTCTCGCAACATAGTCGGCCTAGTCCAGAGGGAAAGAACTAGTCAATACGTCTGGGACCAACTATGTACGGAACCTCACGATAAGGAAATTTCTTCCTCAAAAGGATTCCTTCACCGTATGAGCATCCGTAATCCGTATTATGTACTAGATAACAGAAAATGTCTCATTGGTGTACACACTACACCTCCACCCAGGGTCGAACCTGCACCCTCTACGAGTGCGATCCAAAGGTCTACTCATTGGGCTACGGGCGCTCTTCCTCCTTCCTCAATAATTATTATATCGATATTTATTAATTTTATAAATGCAAAAGTGTATCTGTCTGTCTGTCTGTCTATCTGTCTGTCTGTCTGTCTGTTACCTCTTCACGCCCAAACCGCTGAACCGATTCTGCTGAAATTTGGTATGGATATACTTTAGTCCCGGGAAAGGACATAGGATACTTTTAATCCCGGAAAAATATACGTTTCCCGCGCGATTAACGATTTTTTGCGCAACGGAGTTACGGGCATCATCTAGTGCACTATAAAACACAAAAATAATCCTTTAATTGCACCAGTAATACCTGAGATTAGCGCGTTCAAACAAACAAAATAATCAAACTTTTCAGCTTTATAATATAAGTTTAGATAGTTTTAATATTGTTCATAGTAAGGTGGTTTTGTTTTATACCGTCCTCGAAACTTAATATTAAATTATGTGCACGTTTTAGGTTTAATTACACCAACCTAAGTCATACGAAGGCTATATTTCAGCCAACAGCCGACCCTATCAATATACAGCGTAATTAATGTAATCATATGCACATCTGTGGCTTTCCGAACCCTTTATTGAAACTAGGGCCATTCGAATTTGATCACAATTGATATGCCAATGTTGTTCATAAGTTCATAACGCAGAGGATGTTGCGAATTTGACGACCTCCGTGGCCCAGTTGGTGGGCTGTTGGTAGCTCAAGCCGGGGGTCGCGGGTTCGAATCCCGCCGACGGGACTAAAAGTTTTCGAAGTTCCTGGGTCATGGTTGTGTATTAAATATGTGTATGATATAATAAAAATCTTAAATATATGTATAGTATAAAAGTATTAAATATATTTCCGTTGTCTGATACCTGTAACACAAGTCCTTCAGGTACTATTAGCACGGGGCCAGACTGACGTGGTGTGAAGCGTCCATAGATAGATATTATTATTGCGACCGTATGCCATAATATCCTTACTAACACTTCCTTATTCTTAGTCGTTTTGATACACTTTGTTCTAAGATATGTTTACTAAAATTCTTTTTTTAAATTCGTAGCAATAATACAGGCTGTAGCCCGTTCTAAGCTTTGATAAGTTATTTTAATCCATTTTGATTGGTAAGTAACATTATGATCAAAAATATGATTTAAAATATATATAAGGTATTGAATAGGATTTTTTTAATGTACTTTTAATATATTTATGTGCAATATACGTCAAATATTTTGTAAAAAATACTCTACTTCTGTTATAAAATTCTACTTCTTTTTTTCTCTTTTCAACTTCGATTTTCCAGTAGTTCCTACTGGAAAATCGAAGTTGGAAAGAGAAATGCACTAAATGCAGTTTTCTTGTGTTACAGGCAATAATTACAACTTGCATATTAGGGTAGTTCTACACTAAAGCAATAGGTAGATGTCCCAAAGGATTAAACTTTCTAATTTACTTTCAATCAAACTGTTCCGGAATGTTCAGACCTTTTGTGACTAGCAAACATTTCATTTTCAGATCTCAACCATGGTTGTTACTTGTTGCAGTAAGCTGGATAAGCGGATTCTGAGTTGTTTGCACATGCCTAGGTCCAGTATAGCTTTAGCTATTTACAATTTATTACTGGAAGTTGATGAGTGAATTTCATTAAGGCGGATACGATGGGGTTGACATGTCTATTGACAAAAACCCCAAAAAAATAGATTGAGAAAAAAGCTGGATAAGCACAAGTCCGCCTCGTTAATTATAATCTACTGGATGACGTCCGCAACTCCGATGCGTCGAAATCGACATAGATTCGGGAACCATACATTTTCCGGGATATAAGGTATCCTTTGTCCTTTCCCAGGACTCAAAGTATTCTATGCCTTTCAGCAAAATCGGTTTAGCGATTTGGACGTGAAGAAAAACAGACAAACACTTTGCATATTTTATAATAGGTATTACCTAATATAGATCAGTAAATACCAGATAAATATTATTATTATTGCATACCTACTTAAAAATTTCTGACATTACCAGTTACCTCCTGGCAGTGCCGTAAATAGGGCGGTGCCACCGGTGCCCAGGCACAGGGCGCAGACTCTGGGGGGGCGCAAGAATGCCCAGACCAGGGAGGCCTGTGGCCCTGTAAGCATTGCTCTGGGTACCTATATAATATCTAATTAACAACAAAATTAAAACCAACTTCCAAAGTAAAAACAATAATAACATCCTTTTAATATGAACTAAAAAGTATTAAATAATTTTTCCTACCTAATACTGCCTTTTTCCGAATTCGGCTAAACCTCAACTATTTCTGTACTCAATCTTCATTATTTTGAAGTCGGTACCAGATAGCTAAATCTTCAGTTCTCACTTCTCTGACAGACTTTTTGAACAGACTATTTGAAACTTTTGGAACTGGCACCGACTTCAAAATTATGAAGATTAGCCGAATTCGGAAAAAGGCACTATTAGATAGGAAAATTATATAATACTTTTTAGTTCATATTAAAAGGATGTTATTATTGTTTTTACTTTGGAAGTGGGTTTTAATTTTTTGTTAAAAATAATAATTTCACTATTTTTAGTTACCTAGTAGGTAAATCATGGCGTATATTCTACGTATCTTATTATAATTCGAAAAAAATCGCGTTTATACTTCAGAAACAGTGTTTATTTACGTGTTCCACGTGATTTATATTAATAAAACTAAATATGTACCTAAATTAAAACGGGAGACGCATCACGCAAGTCAACCCGACAATCGACAATCAATGTCGATTGTCGGGTTTTATTTTATTATTAAATTTTGCCCGCGCGCTCCCCGAACTCTCTCGGAACTCTCGCGTCGCCTCTGGCGAAAAACCAAAGGTAGTTACCGCGGTGGCGGATGGACTTGCCTTCCCGAGGCAGTAGTTTGCGGCAACGGAATTATAGGTGGCGCTACAAAGTACGAAGTATTTTTTTTACTAATTTAATATCTAATATATATCTATGGACGCTTCACACCACGTCAGTCTGGCCCAGTGCTAAGTACCTGAAGTACTTGTGTTACAGCCTACAGGTACCAGACAACGGAAATGTAATATTTAATACTTTTGTTGTTTTTAACTTGAATCATTTATTTTGCAATAACATTATATTTTTATTAAAATCGCTATGAAAAGTACCAATATAATAAGGACATAACGTGATGATATAATTGTGGTGTTGCATCCATAACACTTACGAGTATAAACAACCATGTGACATTGGTGACCCTGATGTGGTAATGATGATGATGATGACTATATCATGCAGATGATGATGATGATGAATATAATTTGCATAGTAGCATATGCTTTCAGTTCTTAAAACAGCGTCTAAACCCCCAAACTTGTATCTATAAGGAAACCGGAGTTCTCTTAGTATCTTCGGAACCATAACATACCTTGGTGCAAAATATTGTATTTTGGTAGCATATGCTTAGGATACTTCTCATGAAACCAAAATCACCATATGTTTCCTTATAAATTTTGAGGAGTTCCCTCGATTACTTATGGATCCCATCATCAGGTCACCACTTTTGTGAACATGGTACCAAATTGGAGTGAAACCTAAAAGAACGAAACAAAAATTTTGAAAATCAGTTCACAAACGGCGGATTAATCGTTGAACATACACAAATAAAAAAAATAAAAATAAAAAAATATAAATATCCACAGCCGAACATATAACCTCCTCCTTTTTGGAAATCGGTTAAAAAAACCGGCCAAGTGCGTGTCGGGCCACGCGCAATATAGGGTTCCGTAGTACCGCTAGTTTTTAATTTTTTTTATGGTCAATGAATAAGGCTACTTCGGAGAGCTAAGGCTGCTTAAGAGCCTAATCGGAGAGCTAAGGCTGCTAAGGAGACTAATCGGAGAGCTAAGGGTGCTTAGGGGACTAATCGGAGAGCTAAGGCTACTTTGGAGAGCTAAGGCTGCTTAAGAGTCTAATCGGAGAGCTAAGGCTGCTTCGGAGAGCTAAGTCTGCTTAAGAGACTAATCGGAGAGCTAAGGCTGCTTAAGAGTCTAATCGGAGAGCTAAGGCTGCTGAAGAGTCTAATCGGAGAGCTAAGGCTGCTTCGGAGAGCTAAGGCTGCATAAGAGTCTGATCGGAGAGCTAAGGCTGCTAAGAGTCTAATCGGAGAGTTAAAGCTGCTTAAGATTCTAATCGGAGAGTAGACTCTTAAGCAGCCGATTAGAATCGGAGAGCTAAAGCTGCTTAAGATTCTAATCGGAGAGCTAAAGCTGCTTCAGATTCTAATCGGAGAGCTAAAGCTGCTCGATATGTTAGACAAAGACAAAAGTAGTTTTATCGCTGTGTTTGCACATTAAACGTGTGCGCGTACACAGCGGCCCGGAAAGGGCTGCGCCACAGACATTGACTTTTGACATGCGACCCTTAGGGGGTTTCGCCATTGTCGAGTGGTTAATATATTATAATATCTTATGTTCACACCCGAGACTAAAAATAATCTACGTCCAGAATTTCATTTTAACCGGTTCAGGGGTTTAAGTGTTAGAAGGTATCGTCTATGATTTGCCTCGACTTCCTCCCTATACCTCGATACCTGTCGTAACTTATGGACGCCTCTTAGCGCTCTCTCTATGCGTTAAATCTTAGGGCCTTTCCACACGACGTATTAATGCGCACTGACGACGCGCGTTTCGGATGCGCTCGTCTTCTGCGTGTTTTCATCGCGTTTTAGCAGATAGATTAAAACGTGTCGGCTTCCTTCCATTTGCTGAGCGTTCAACTTGCATTTGTATCGATACAAACGAGCGTAAAAAAACGTCGCGTTAAAGGGCCCTTACTCTGAGATACAATAGATATTATGTCTATCTTTACCCCCTTAAGCCCGTGATCGAAGACCGAGTTCGTTGGTTCATTATCACAAAACCGCGGCTATGCAAGTCAATGAGGACACATTGACGATAGACCGTAATGTTTTAAGGGGTTAATCGATAAATCTTATTTTAGGTCATAATAGTATTATTATTTATGAAGAACAGAAAACTGTTTCTGCAGCAGGCATAATTTTTCCCCTTTGTAGAAGAAAATTATTAAGGCCGTGCCGGCGGTCTTAAATCTTTATGTTGTAACTTGTAAAATCTTCTCTAAGGTAAAATTTAAATTTAAGAAGTAGGTACAGAGTGTAAAATTATCGGGAATCGTGACGCATAGATCTCAAGACCTCCTTAAAATTTCTATGTATTTGATCAAGTTTCCAGTGTTCCTTCGTTCTATTTAAAACTTTTAACTTATACCCGCAACCTATAATAATTACTATACTAATATTATAAAGCAAATGTGTGTTTTTACTTTTCACCGACTGCGCGGCCCCGAACGCTAAATATTATGTAAATTTTTAGATTTTATAACAAGAAACAAAAATAATGACTTGCCTTTAGTTACTAGATTCTATGGCTAGTTGGGCGAAATATAAACGTTGGTATAAAATCTGAAATAATATTTACGAGTACAATTAATGGTCCCTAGACGATACGTCTTATTTGTTGGCAATGGGCGTGAATGTTACATTCCGCCTTAACCATTAATAATATGTTTTTGACAAAAATCCATAGCGATACTTTGTATCCCAGGAATGGACAACTAAGTGGTAAAATTTAGAATTACAATTTTACGATCTTTTTATTTTTAAGTTTATAAATAAAGGAGGCATGTAGAAAGATCTTCAGAAAACTTATGTAAAATACCCAGCGTAATGCTGTGCAGAAAAGAATAAAAATAATAATCTGACACAGCAAATAAACTAGAAGCGTTACCAGATATTTTAAACTATATTTACCGTCCATTCCGAGTTTTTACGGAGTTTGTATAAAAATCATCTTTATGTCCCGGGCACAGAGGTCCCGTTAGACGTAAAATCTGTCTGAAAGCTGTACTATATTCAGCATACATATTCTCACAGTATTATTACCGGTGGGAACACGCGGTGGTGAGGTATTCGGCGTTGGGGCGACATCTCAAGTTTGCGCGTGACGTGAATGTACTGTAGCATTCAACTCAAATAGCGCAATTTAACTTTTGTGGTGAGGTGATCAGTTGATTTAAACGGAAATGGTTCATGTGGCAAAGCACTATACAAAATTATGTGCTAGCAACTGAAAATGAAGAAAGAAAAAATGCTTTCAGATTTGAGGTATTGTTTATTCTTTCGTCGGAAGAAAGAAGAAACGCTTTCTATAGTGACAATACCAATCTTGTACATAAAGAACGTTGGTATTAGAATCTAATTAATTTTGTTGCCAATCAACTTTCGATGTAGTCTCGCCATTTAAAACACCTGTATTACCAAGAAAATTGATTAACCCTATTAATACAAAAAATATTTTTGTGATAATGATATTATTATTATTATCAAGATTTTGCTTCATGTAAATGAATTGCTTGAAATCGAAACTATAGTCCAACTAGAATTCTAGAACCGGTGTTCAAATGAAAAAGCAAAGAAGGAGGGGCATTTCGTACCCACCAATGTAGCACGTTGAGACATATACCAAATGAAAGGGCTTGAAAAGTTGAACATTTTATTATATGACGAAAAATCTCTAAGCCATGGGAGAAAAAGTTAATGAGCGTAGAAGGTAAGAAAAAATCACAAAAAAAACATCCTGTATTATTGCATCAATTTATAGTAATAAAAATGATGAATAATAATGCTGATAAAGAATCATTTCTGGAAAGTAATCGTATATGACAAACTTAAGGAAAGTGTTATATTTTAGTATATTGTTTCATATTTTTAAGAAATGTATGGGAAAAACAATAAACCTTTCCAGGATTTTACGGTATATTGTTACTTTGGAAAAATTGATTATAATAAACAATACTAGCTAGTGTTTTATATTTTCCTAAGAAATAGAAAAAAACATCCTTTATTATTGCACCATGCGATAGTATTGCTAATTATAAACAATTTATCCAAAGTGATAATTATTTTAACCCCTTGGAGGTAGAACTGATCAAAATCCTTTCTTAGCGGATGCCTACGTCATAACATCTACCTGCATGCCAAATTT